>CM060956.1:3894130-4271630 GCA_030765055.1 Mantis religiosa
TATGTATGTGTGTATGTATGTGTGTATGTATGTATGTGTGTATGTATGTATGTATGTGTATGTATGTATGTATGTATGTATGTATGTATGTATGTATGTATGTATGTATGTATGTATGTATGTATGTATGTGTGTATGTATGTATTTTTTTTTCCTTATTGATAACAATCAGCATGCCCCACTACATAGTAGTATTACATGCATTACATTACATTTTTCCAACATTTGATTTTACAAATTGTACATATTTACATGTTAATATTACATTAGATCTTTTAGCAGTTGATTTCACAAGTTATACATATTTACATATCTTTATAGGTTAATTGAATTTATGTATTTACAGAATGCTTTTATGTGGTGTTTTACAAGACTCTCGTTGGTTACTGGCCACTTGCTTCCATTTAGAGTTACATCTTGAATTAGCTTGGCTCTTTGTTGACTTTTGTCTACACATTCGTATATTAAATGGTTTACGGTTTGTTGGGAGCTGTTACATGTACATTTTGGATCGTCTACTATATGGAATCGGTGTAAGTAAGCTTTGGTTTTTCCGTGGCCGGAAGTTATTGCTGTGAAAATTGGTGTTAAAGGAAGCTTTCTCTTCAGCCTATCTTTTATTGTTGGAAAAAATAACTTGCTGAGTGCCCCCTTGTCCGTGGCATTCCACCTATTCTGCCAGACCTGATGTCCTGTTTCTTGTATTTCAGAAATAATTACAGATTTAGGTATCAAACTGTAACTATTGGGCAGATCTCCGTCCAGAGCAGCGGATTTCGCTAGTTTGTCTGCTAACTCATTTCCACATATACCTACATGGGCTTTAACCCAACTGAAGTGTATTCTCCATTTTAGTCTTTGTAAGGTATTACATATATTAAGGGTTTTGTATGTATGTATGTATGTATGTATGTATGTATGTATGTATGTATGTATGTATGTATGTATGTATGTATGTATGTATGTATGTATGTATGTATGTATGTATGTATGTATGTATGTATGTATGTATGTATGTATGTATGTATGTATGTATGTATGTATGTATGTATGTATGTATGTATGTATGTATGTATGTATGTATGTATGTATGTATGTATGTATGTATGTATGTATGTATGTATGTATGTATGTATGTATGTATGTATGTATGTATGTATGTATGTATGTATGTATGTATGTATGTATGTATGTATGTATGTATGTATGTATGTATGTATGTATGTATGTATGTATGTATGTATGTATGTATGTATGTATGTATGTATGTATGTATGTATGTATGTATGTATGTATGTATGTATGTATGTATGTATGTATGTATGTATGTATGTATGTATGTATGTATGTATGTATGTATGTATGTATGTATGTATGTATGTATGTATGTATGTATGTATGTATGTATGTATGTATGTATGTATGTATGTATGTATGTATGTATGTATGTATGTATGTATGTATGTATGTATGTATGTATGTATGTATGTATGTATGTATGTATGTATGTATGTATGTATGTATGTATGTATGTATGTATGTATGTATGTATGTATGTATGTATGTATGTATGTATGTATGTATGTATGTATGTATGTATGTATGTATGTATGTATGTATTCTAGTGATACATTGTTTCCGTTAACATTGTTTCATCGTATGAATTTCGTTCTTATTGCTTTCGACAGCCAAAACATGTTCCTGTTGGTCATACTGAGTAGGTAATGTTGTACACAAGAGGCAGACTTTTATAAACGGAACTTTAAAATAATAATACTAGTAGTAGAATCAAAAGCAAAGTGTATATATGCGCATTAGTAATAGTACTACAAATATTATTTGAGGTTAACATTTGAAGAAACCTCAAACTTGGCTCGTAAGCCCCGGAACAGATTGTCGTCTAGTCAGTCCATGGAATAGTTATAAAAAAGTACACACGATTTCACTAAATCGGTATAGTTGGCCTATTACATGTTAAACAAAGGAGAAACAATACTAAAATTTATTCTCATTCAGTTGTTTTGTTACTTCTATTTTATTTTGTTCAAAATTGGACTGGTGTTACTTTTACGTGTTTTGTATGTTCAGTTAGAAATATTCTTAGTTTGAGTGTTGAGCAGGATTTAAATTAACATTTAGTTTTTTTGAAAACAAACGATAAGTTGATAAATTACAGTTTCGAAATTTCAAAACGCTACTTGACCTCGTAAGCTGAAGTGTGTGACGACAATTTCTTCCTCCAGAACATTAACTATTGCAGGTAATGCAACACGTTTTATATAGTACATAGTTGTAAGCACATAAGCAACTTTTAAAACATTTTCATAAGTTTACCTAATGTATAGTAGGAAACCCTCGTTGGGATGTTCAGATTTAGATTTATTCTGCCATTTGCAACATTTTTACAAAACTCGTCAAAAAATAACAGTACAATTACATTTTTACTGTTCAATAATAAAAAAACAAATCTATTTACAGATTATTAGAGTTCTAGATATACAAAATAGACTGATAACATTTAATAAACTAAGGCACTCTTCCATTTTTGTATTCGCCAGTTGAGTAGAAAGTGTTTTCCACTAGGTAAGTCTTTATTGCGGAAATTTTCTTCACTTCTTACATTTTTTGCAGTACTTACAATACATTTGGCAGCTAATGTTCCCCTGAACCTATTTATAAAGTAGTTCTGTTTTGTTCTTATATTATATTCATGAATGTTTCTAGTTTTTCCTTCTAAGTGGTTTGTCATTACATGTTTGAGACATTCAAATATATATATATATATATATATATATATATATATATATATATATATATATATATATATATATATATATAAACAGGGTAATGTGAGTATTTTAAGTTTTTTAAAGCTACTTTTACATGATTGTCTCCTAGGGATTTTTCCATTATTCTTATTGCTCTCTTTTGTTGCCTAAATGTTTCTAACATATTTTTCTTGCCTGCTGCTCCCCATAAAATGATCCCATAACTTAGTGCACTGACTTCATCCATAATTTGTGCTGTCTGTTTTAATACATATACATATATATATATATATATGTCCTTGTTTATTTTCTTGTTAATCTTTTTTATATGTTTGTGCAATTTTAAATAACTATCTATAACGAATCCTTACTTGGCTAATTTGCTTATTTTGTACTCTGAATGTGATGTCAGATTTTGTTCTATTACTGAGTTGAATTTGCATCCATTCGGTTTTGTTTGTGTTTAGTACCATTCCCAGTGCTTCTAAATAAGTGCTAATTGATTCTAATAAGGAGTTTGCTTTTTCCTGAACTTCTGCCACTGTCTTACCCGTTACCACTACAGTTGTATCATCTGCATATTGTCACGCGAACGTCAGAACTCCCTATAGAACTGGCCAGCAGGAGGGTTAGGACAACACCCACCCATTAATCTCAGCCACCTCTTCCCCCTTCCACTGCCGTCTGGAACCTTCGCGGTGATTCACTGAAACCAGAGACTTCTAGAAAACAGTGATATTCCTATAAAGAGGGCTGCAATGAGTGAGGACAGTCAGTTCTTGGCGAGCAGCGTAGGAGCGCCTTGCTAGTGATGGACGAGAAGACTGTGTACGTAACTGTGAGCGTGCAGTGGAACTCTAACTGACGAACTGGTGAATAGTATTTGTGTGCATTACGTAATTCAGTGTAATCGGCAAATGTTCAACTGTAAGTCGGTGGAAATAAAGAACATTTTTGAGTGGTGCAATTGGAATTTTCATTTCACGAACCACAAAGTCACAATATCCAATGGCTAATCCTCCTGCATCATGTATTATTTTAAATAAAAATGTATATATTGGATAAATAGATACGGTCTCAAATTTGACCTCTGAGGCACTCCATGTGTTATACGTTTGAATGCTGATTTAACTATTTTCAAATGTCCTCCTGTATTGTGTATTATTTCAACACATTTTTTTTGGTGGAAATTGGATACTGTCCTGGAAGTGAGATTCCTTCTTGGAACTGAGTCTTTTTCTTGGAAATGTGTTTTTTTCCGAAGCATTCAGGTTCTTTTCCTGGAAATGAGATTTTTTCGTGGCATTGAACATTTTCGTGGAACTGAGGTTATTTTCGTGGAACTGAGGTTATTTTCGTGGAACTGAACTTATTTTCGTGGAACTGAACTTATTTTCGTGGAACTGAGGTTGTTTTCGTGAAACTTAGGTTATTTTCGTGGAACTGAGGTTATTTTCGTGGAACTGAGGTTATTTTCGTGGAACTGAGGTTATTTTCGTGGAACTGAGGTTATTTTCGTGGAACTGAGGTTATTTTCGTGGAACTGAGGTTGTTTTCGTGAAACTTAGGTTATTTTCGTGGAAATGAGGTTATTTTCGTGAAACTGAGGATATTTTCGTGGAACTGAGGCTATTTTCGTGGATCTGAGGTTATTTTCGTGGAACTGAAGTTATTTTCGTTGAACTGAGGTTATTTTCGTGGAACTGAAGTTATTTTCGCGAAACTGAGGTTATTTTCGTGGAACTGAAGTTATTTTCGTGGAACTGAAGTTATTTTCGTAGAAATGAAGTTATTTTCGTGGACCGACGTTATTTTCGTGGAACTGAAGTTATTTTCGTGGAACTGAGGTTATTTTCGTGGAGCTGAGGTTATTTTCGTGGAACTAAAGTTATTTTCGTGGAACTGAGGTTATTTTCATGGAACTGAGGTTATTTTCGTGGAACTGAGGCTATTTTCGTGGAACTGAGGTTATTTTCGTAGAAATGAGGATATTTTCGTGGAAATTAGGTTATTTTCGTGGAACTGAGGTTATTTTCGTGGAACTAAAGTTATTTTCGTGGAACTGAAGTTATTTTCGTAGAACTGAGGTTATTTTCGTGGAACTGGGATTATTTTTGTGGAAATCAGGTTATTTTCTTGGAACTGAGATTATTTTCGTGGAAATGAAGTTATTTTCGTGGAAATTAGGCTATTTTCGTGGAACTGAGGTTATTTGCGTGGAACTGGGATTATTATCGTGGAACTGAAGTTATTTTCGTGGAACTGGGATTATTTTCGTGGGAATGAGGTTAATTTCTTGGAACTGAGATTATTTTCGTGGAAATGAAGTTATTTTCGTGGAAAATTAGGTTATTTTCGTGGAACTGAGGTTATTTTCGTGGAACTGAGGTTATTTGCGTGGAACTGGGATTATTTTCGTGGAACTGAGGTTATTTTCTTGGAACTGAGGTTATTTTCGTGGAACTGGGATTATTTTACTGGCAATTAGGGTATTTTCTTGGAACTGAAGTTATTTACGTGGAACTGAAGTTATTTTCATGGAACTGAGTTTATTTTCCTGAAACTGAAGTTATTTTCATGGAACTGAGGTTATTTTCGTGGAACTGAGGTTATATTCGTGGAACTGAAGTTATTTTCGTGGAACTGAGGTTATTTTCGTGAAACTGAGGTTATTTTCGTGGAACTGGGATTACTTTCATGGAAATGGGATTATTTTCGTGGAAATGAAGTTATTTTCGTGGAACTGAGGTTATTTTCGGGGAACTGAAGTTATTTTCGTGGAACTGAGGTTATTTTCGTGGAACTGAGGTTATTTTCGTGGAACTGGGATTATATTCGTGGAAATGGGATTATTTTCGTGGAAATGAGGTTATTTTCGTGGAAATGAGGTTATTTTCATGGAAATGAAGTTATTTTCGTGGAACTGAGATTATTTTAGTGGAAATGGGATTATTTTCCTGGAAGTGAAGTTATTTTCGTGGAACTGAGGTTATTTTCGTCGAACTGAGATTTTTTCGTGGAAATGACATATTTTGTTCCGGAAATTACATTTTTTGTCGTGAAAATTAGATTTTTTTTTTCGTGGAAATGAAATTTTTTCGTGGAAGTGTACCAAGTCCAAACCACTTCAAAGACGACAAAATGTATACCTATAAATTATTATTATTATTATTTATACGCTCTGGATCATTCCGTTAAGTACCTGTGATGCTTTGATAGGATAAAGAAGGATGATCTTATTGGAGTGCAAGAACCCACCGCTGACGTCTGTTGTTAGATTGAGGTTAAATGTGTACGACGGCTTCACAATTATAATTCATGTGTCCAAAAGAGGAACGCCATTCTTCTAAATATAGCCGCCACCAGTTTATCGGTTTGTAATATCGTCATGTATTCTAGCAATTATAAGCAAGTTTTAACTACAACAATGAAAATACATCACAAAAATTATTCGCAATGGGACTATGTTCTGAGAAATAGTGTTTTGGTTTTGACTATGTGAAACACTTGCAGCCTTAGTAGTAAAAAATAAAAACAAGTGTGATGTGTTACTCTCACACGAATTTCTCTGTGTATGTTTACAAACTTTCTTAAAAACTGCTTCCCCTTCGTTTCTGCTTCATATAAACCGATATAAACGATTTTTCTAAAATATATTTATTAAAAATTAAGATTACAGAGAAAACTATTTTCTATTCCTTGGCAATCTTACAGTTACTTCCAATTTTCATTCTATTATATCAGTATGTCCGTATGTTAGTGTCCACACTTCTAGTTCTTCCAGTAATTTATTAATTGAAATAGTTAAGTCCATCAGAAAGTATTCGCTTTACATTTCTGTAAAAAAAAAAAAAAAAAAAAAAAAAAAAAAATCAAATATGGTTCAATGACTTTACACGGCATGCAAATGTTCTCTTTAGTCAACGAAACTTATCTATTGGTTACAACACCAATTCCGGCTTTCTGAGGCTCTCAATATAAACACCCCATACTTCTGCAAATTTCAAACCTCAAGCATCAGTTTCTGAGTGCAACAGTTGGGCAGTTATTACGTTTTATTTTTTTTTTTATTTTTTTTTTAATTTACTTGCTTCAGCGAAATCATATCCGAAGATGTATGAAATGATGCTCAAACGAGTACAGGGTACATTGAGCCTAGAGTTACCAGACATTCATCTTTCAGGATAAGAGAAAACCTCCAACGTTAAGTCATATCGGACGATGAATGAAATGATGTTCAAATAAGTACAGGGTACATAGAGCTTAGAGTTACCAGACATTCATCTTTCAGGATAAGGGAAAACCTCCAACGTTAAGTCATATCGGACGATGAATGAAATGATGTTCAAATAAGTACAGGGTACATAGAGCTTAGAGTTACCAGACATTCATCTTTCAGGATAAGAGAAAACCTCCAACGTTAAGTCATATCGGACGATGAATGAAATGATGTACAAATGAGTACAGGGTACATAGAGCTTAGAGTTACCAGACATTCATATTTCACGATAAGAGAAAACCTCCAACGTTAAGTCATATCGGACGATGAATGAAATGATGTTCAAATAAGTACAGGGTACATAGAGCTTAGAGTTACCAGACATTCATCTTTCAGGATAAGGGAAAACCTCCAACGTTAAGTCATATCGGACGATGAATGAAATGATGTTCAAATAAGTACAGGGTACATAGAGCTTAGAGTTACCAGACATTCATCTTTCAGGATAAGAGAAAACCTCCAACGTTAAGTCATATCGGACGATGAATGAAATGATGTACAAATGAGTACAGGGTACATAGAGCTTAGAGTTACCAGACATTCATATTTCACGATAAGAGAAAACCTCCAACGTTAAGTCATATCGGACGATGAATGAAATGATGTTCAAATAAGTACAGGGTACATAGAGCTTAGAGTTACCAGACATTCATCTTTCAGGATAAGGGAAAACCTCCAACGTTAAGTCATATCGGACGATGAATGAAATGATGTTCAAATAAGTACAGGGTACATAGAGCTTAGAGTTACCAGACATTCATCTTTCAGGATAAGAGAAAACCTCCAACGTTAAGTCATATCGGACGATGAATGAAATGATGTTCAAATAAGTACAGGGTACATAGAGCTTAGCGTTACCAGACATTCATATTTCACGATAAGAGAAAACCTCCAACGTTAAGTCATATCGGACGATGAATGAAATGATGTTCAAATGAGTACAGGGTACATAGAGCTTAGAGTTACCAGACATTCATCTTTCAGGATAAGAGAAAACCTCCAACGTTAAGTCATATCGGACGATGAATGAAATGATGTACAAATGAGTACAGGGTACATAGACCTTAGAGTTACCAGACATTCATCTTTCAGGATAAGAGAAAACCTACAACGTTAAGTCATATCGGACGATGAATGAAATGATGTTCAAATAAGTACAGGGTACATAGAGCTTAGAGTTACCAGACATTCATCTTTCAGGATAAGAGAAAACCTCCAACGTTAAGTCATATCGGACGATGAATGAAATGATGTTCAAATGAGTACAGGGTACATAGAGCTTAGAGTTACCAGACATTCATCTTTCAGGATAAGAGAAAACCTCCAACGTTAAGTCATATCGGACGATGAATGAAATGATGTTCAAATAAGTACAGGGTACATAGAGCTTAGAGTTACCAGACATTCATCTTTCAGGATAAGAGAAAACCTCCAACGTTAAGTCATATCGGACGATGAATGAAATGATGTTCAAATAAGTACAGGGTACATAGAGCTTAGAGTTACCAGACATTCATATTTCACGATAAGAGAAAACCTCCAACGTTAAGTCATATCGGACGATGAATGAAATGATGTTCAAATGAGTACAGGGTACATAGAGCTTAGAGTTACCAGACATTCATCTTTCAGGATAAGAGAAAACCTCCAACGTTAAGTCATATCGGACGATGAATGAAATGATGTACAAATGAGTACAGGGTACATAGAGCTTAGAGTTACCAGACATTCATCTTTCACGATAAGAGAAAACCTCCAACGTTAAGTCATATCGGACGATGAATGAAATGATGTTCAAATAAGTACAGGGTACATAGAGCTTAGAGTTACCAGACATTCATCTTTAAGGATGAGAGAAAACCTCCAACGTTAAGTCATATCGGACGATGAATGAAATGATGTTCAAATGAGTACAGGGTACATAGAGCTTAGAGTTACCAGACATTCATCTTTCAGGATAAGAGAAAACCTCCAACGTTAAGTCATATCGGACGATGAATGAAATGATGTTCAAATAAGTACAGGGTACATAGAGCTTAGAGTTACCAGACATTCATCTTTCACGATAAGAGAAAACCTCCAACGTTAAGTCATATCGGACGATGAATGAAATGATGTTCAAATGAGTACAGGGTACACAGAGCTTAGAGTTACCAGACATTCATCTTTCACGATAAGAGAAAACCTCCAACGTTAAGTCATATCGGACGATGAATGAAATGATGTTCAAATGAGTACAGGGTACACAGAGCTTAGAGTTACCAGACATTCATCTTTCAGGATAAGAGAAAACGTCCAACGTTAAGTCATATCGGACAATGAATGAAACGATGTTCAAATGAGTACAGAGTACATAGAGCTTAGAGTTACCAGACATTCACCTTTCACGATAAGAGAAAACCTCCAACGTTAAGTCATATCGGACGATGAATGAAATGATGTTCAAATAAGTACAGGGTACATAGAGCTTAGAGTTACCAGACATTCATCTTTCAGGATAAGAGAAAACCTCCAACGTTAAGTCATATCGGACGATGAATGAAATGATGTTCAAATAAGTACAGGGTACATAGAGCTTAGAGTTACCAGACATTCATCTTTCAGGATAAGGAAAAACCCTGGAAAAAATCTTATCCAGATAACTCACCCTGACCGGTATTCGAACTCTTGACCTCTTGAACGTGAGGAAAACACGCTACCATCCACGCTACCGAGGCGGGCATTGTTTGGATATTATCATTTTGAAAAGTGTATCTTCGCTTATAGTAAGGAAAGCTAAATGTTTAAATACGCATTTATATTTCATTTAGTTTTTTGTTTATTAGTTAAATATTAGCTTTAATAGTAGCCAGATATTTTAAGTTATATGCAGAGGTCAACTCGTTTCATTCGTGTAGAAAGTATTGTTGTAAAAATGAAAATAGGTGTAAAAGAAGTGCAGATGTAGTTTTACAGCATTACCTAGTTGCACCTGAACTGTGTTCATGAATTAAGCTCGGACGTTATATCTACATATCAGTCGTATAGGTATTGTGATGAGAACTGTATAGAAATCGTGTCTCTGATACTTAAATCGTGATTATGCATGGATTTTGTTATCGTCATTCAGTACAGATTACCTGAGCATTTCTTGCTCTCGAATACGAACATACAGTAAATACAAACCAGATAGTTTGAAAAGGAATGAGAATAGCATCGTGTTATTATTAAAGTGAATGTGAATGTCTGTTTCAAACTGAAATATTGTTAATATATTAAGTAAATTATTTATTTTCCTTTTATTTGTCCTTGTCGTCGGCTGGGCTTTGACCAATAGGCTCGCTAGGAAAGTTCATTACATCCTCAGAAATCGCTGATCCTTCTTAGTGTCGGTTCATTGTTCTCTACTATAAATCCTCGTCCTCCGGATTGGGGATCTCAGTGTCTTCTCTTCGGGCCCTCCCATAGACATAAAATACTTGACGAGGTGTTAAATCCCCTCCGAACCAATTCATGTGGGTGTAACAATACAAACTCCTCGTCATTATCGAGGTTTTCTCACTGGACGACTGATATTCGATAGCATGTTACGTTATCTGAAAATGCCGCAGGACGTAACCCACTTTCCAAACGGAATGACGTTCACCTTGAGAGTATTTGTTTTATTGCTCTATCGACAACTTCCTGTAAGTATTTTGAGGCCGTCTAAATTAAAACGTCTCTAATAAAAGTTTAGTTTTCTATCTGCCAAGTATTAATTGAGACGTTCACACAAATAGCTTCATTACGGCGTACATGAAGAAACTGAGATGGTAGTCAACACGAAATTTGAGGTTCCATCAAGGTTTGGTGGTGACCGCCATTCTCACTGAATTATACGTATACATAAATAGAAACTTAAAACAGTAAAATGTAAAGTTCGTTAATAATAGGTAGACAGTTCGCTTTTGATTTTGCAGCACTGTAATATTTTATAGGCGATGATGTTTTCTTATCAACCCAGTATTCTTAGCAGTATTATATTTTGTCAAACAGCTGACGGCTACCGTCTTGAGCTAAAACGTGTGTACTTCTGAAGTATTCAAACTAGAAACATTTCCTGCAAAGATTCATTAAAATTAAAAGAAATCGGAGAGAAAAGTAAGCTTTTGTGTAAGCGTTTGTGAGATATTACAAAAATAAACGATTACGTGTAAGCAAGTTATTTTAGATTTACTTACTTTAAGTGTCTGTTTGATTATGTATTTTTTTTTCTCGCTTCCATCAAATCTCATTGATGACCACCACTGGAGAGTGGAGAGGTATAAAGCGTGTGCACAAAATATTTGCTTTTACTTGACGATTGGAATAAACTGCAGTGTAATACAGGCTAGCGCTCAAAGTTTAGTGCAATAGATAGGTATATACGTGTGTGACAGCACAGGCAGCCAACTCAGAAATCAATAGACATATTATTAAAATGCCAGTGTATGTGGCAAGCAGTTAGTATAAAAAAGAATTTTAAAAGAATAACTAGACATGATTAATTGCAGGAAGGAACAATCCGTCTGGCTAGTAATGGCAAGAGCTCCTTGACGTGCCGGTAAATAAGGAAATAAACAGTCTTGTAAAGATCCTTTTAATCTGATTCCAACCGGACGTCATCATTGTGCTCCAAATGTGTGACAATGGAGTAAATAAAGATCACGGTTGCCTCGCGCATGCTCTCAGATTCCCTATTTGACCCTTACATAATCTCTTATTCAAAGTCGTGGCCACTTCTCAAGTGAGCCATTGATAGGTTCTCGCGTGCGCGAAAGTAGCCAATAGCGTGACTCAGTAAAACGGAGTTGGAAGGCCATTGGCGATTTAGTGGCCTGGGGCCAACACTGGGGAATTGAGGTCTGTCGTCTGCACGCAAATACAAGACGGGAATTCTGGTGAGTAAATGACTCGTATTCATGTGTAATTATATTGTAAAAGATATATGATCCATACGTAATTTTGGTAACCATAGCAACCGAGGTTGTTGCACTTTGTTGATTTCTGTGTTCCTTACCACAGAAGTCATTTACTCAAACCTGTCAAAGCATCGCAACTGTATTCGGTATTTATTGCTTTTTGAAGCAAAAAAAAATGCTGTTTGTGCATATTTTCACTTAAAGTGAAGCTACGATGCACTCAACTTTTAAAATTTCTGTGAATGTAATACTAGTTGTGCTCAAGTTATTAAGAACGGAATACCCACATTAACCGCATCAAAGAACACATTATTTTTAAACGTGTAAAATACTTATGTTGTGTAGCGTAAGTCTACGAAATTCAAGATTAATATTGTAGTGATAAATCTAAAGTTAGAGTTTTAAGGTTATGCAGAAGCATTGTTATAGAATGTATATTGTTGTGTGGCAGTGAAGAGAACGATGTGCATTTCCTGTGAGCGGCTGAGCTCCACATCATGACAGTTGTGACCGTGAGTAGAGTTATGGGCATGCCGATGTCCAGACTCCAGCAGAAATGGTTTCTTCCCGTTTCCCGTAACTTGGACTGGAAGTGGCTCCAGGAGTGAGTACTATCCACTGCATCCTATAGCCCTAGACATGTAGACATTTCTGCATAGTAGTTCAAAACTATGAATGTGTGTGTCCACCCCAAACTGCCCCTTACAAAGGACTTTTTATTTTAAATGTTCTCAAAAGCAGCTAACAATTTTAAGATATTATATCAGATAAAATGTATTGCTTGAATTTTCTGGCAATAGCCTCTGCTGCCCTCCATATTATGGATGACCTTTGTACAACTAGTGAACCTAAGAGAAAAACAGAAGCTTATTGCATGAAACATTTGTCAAATCACTTTACATATACAGGGATGTGTATATGTAGGTATAGAGTTGTATGGAAGGGTATTCAATGCCATAGCTGGGATCTGAACCATGGATCCTCTGGTCTCCGTCTGGCTGTTCTGAATCATTGAGCTACTATGGCCAACATACCAGTATGACAAATTCTCCAACTTACTCGTGTTTTCCCACTAGAAGTTCTCTAAACACATGAGCCAACAAACTTAATGGCAACTGTAATTCCTGGGCTTTATAGTTTGGACCACTATTTGGTTAATTAATGGAAATCAATTGTTATTTCACACTAAAACATAAGTCAGTTGGAGAATTTAATGTTATACTGGCATGTTGGCCATAGTAGTTCAATAGTTAAGAGCAGCTGGGTGCAGACCATGAGATCTGTGGCTCAAATCCCGGCTATGGCATTGAACTTTTCAATCTGACTGCACCTTTCCATATTTCATCCTACACCCGTGTAGTGTGCAAGAACAATTAATTTCCATACAGTTGTATGATTAGTAAATTTGATGGATTAAGATGATTAATTTTGATTTTTATGGCTATTTATTTCATTATTAAGTTTCAAACCCTTATTGAGTTTGTCTTTAGTCCATTTGTTTGTCTTCTGTGTTTTTATTCATTGTTTTCAATCTTGTATCTCAATGATGAGTAATTTAACTAAAGATTAACAAATCTGGAGTTTGGATCATTACTGGAAGGCAGAAAATTATGAATAGGTTCGAGAGACAAGACGTGAAGAATTTCCAGGCTAAGCAACAGATTTCATTAGACAGTGCACCAGTCACTGTTAAAACTATTGAAAATGAAGTGATAGCTGCTCAGACATTTGTCCAAAGTCCACAAATATCAAAGCAAAGAACAACCTCATGAAGATCTTTGAGTAGTATGATGTTACATTTAAAAATGAAAAATGTATTGACCAAGATAGTTACAAGGTTTACTCGAGGACGATATCCAGCTGTGAAGCCGTTTTGAGTAAAGAGTATGAAGGTGATGGAATTGTTCGAAGAAGTGTGTCAAGAAATTGATGGAGATAGTTTATTTCCAATTTCTTATTGCAATATCTAGCATATATAACATAATTAATATACTGTAAATACAAAGTCTTACGTACTCCTCGTTTTGGTGTTGCATATTCCCATGTCCGATTATAATTAACCCAGGTTGTGTATATAATGGAGCATTTTAAAACTTGGGATCTAGATTTTTTTGTTTCCTTTTAAACCTTATCTAATTTCCCTAGTTGTGTCTTCTTTGTTTTCCAAAGCTGTTTTTGTCTTACCTTGCCAATAAATTTTCCCAGTTCTATTATGTTTTCTTCTGATCTTAGATTTAAGATTCTTTTGCCTCTTATTTCATTTGGTATGTTTTCCCACTTATGCCAAAGAAATTCGTCTCCAATATTTTGTTTTTTGACCATCAAAAATATAATGCCAAGTGCTCTTCTTTTTCGCACATTGGACATCTTCCCTTATATATCCATTCCTTATATCCCTTAAGTATATTACTCCTGTTCTAAACCATGCCAACCCTTCTCTTCATACTTTATCACAGATGTCAATATATTTTTCTCTGCCCCAATCATTTTTCAGTGTTTTATATAATTTCAGAGATCTTTTGTTAAGATTAGCCAATAATTCTTGTTTTTCAATATCTTCAATTCTTATTTTTACTTCTTTCCAGAATCCCTTTTCTGTTCTTCCTATTTAACCATAATGAACCCATACCTACTTCCTGTAAAATCTTTTGAATTTTATATATCTAGGTCTCTCTCCCCTTTATTCTTGTTTGTGCTACCAAACACTAACAGTATTCTCCTCATCTAAATTCCATATTCTGAGTCAATATTTCAGTATTCTTTCCATCACCTTGCTTCTGAAAGCTAATCTTCCTATGGAAAGATAGTCAAACTGAAAAATTCAATGCCATAGCCGGGATTTGAACCACAGATCTTCTGGTTTCCGTCCAGCCGCTCTAACCCTTGAGCTACTATGGCTAACGTGCTGACATGACATTGAAGTGTCGGCACTTTGGCCATAGTAACTCAAGGGTTAGAGCAGCTGGACGGAAACCAGAAGATCTGTGGTTCAAATCCCGGCTATGGCATTGAATTTTTCAGTTTGACTCTATCTTTCCATACTTCAGCCTACACACGGCTAGTGTGAAAGAACAATTAATTTCCACTAATCTTCCTAATTCCATTAAAGCTGCCTCGTTCGGTGAGGATCTAGGTAAGCCTAAAACAAGTCTACAAAATAGTCTATTTATAACATTTATTGCTTTCCATCCTTCATCTGTCCCCCATATTTCTATTCCATATAGCATTCTGCTTTCTACAATTGAACCAAACACCTTTTCTAACCATTTTACTTGCATATTTGGTATTTTGTTAATACATGATCTAATAACACTCGTAGCCAGTTTTCCATCTGCCAGTGCTTTCCTGTTTTGGTCACTCCATTCACCATTACTAGATAATCTTACTCCTAGGTAATCAATATTCTTAATCAACTCAATTTCTGAACCTTCCCACCACCATTTTTCCTCTCTTTTTAGTTTAAAACCTGTTTTTGCCAACTTGATCTTAGATTGTTTTATTCATCTTCAAACCTCATTCTTTACAAAACTTGCTTATTGCTTTCAAGGATTGTTTTAAGCCTATACTTGTTATGGAACCTGTTTTTAAATCATCTGCAAAGAGCAGACCTGGTATCTCTCTGTTATTTAAAATTGGTAAATGTATAACTTTAGTGATGGAGATAAGGATTTGCATGTTTAACTGTGACATGACTGCAAGAGTGTGTAAATGCTGAAGGCAAACAATTTGAACATTTACATTAGTAATAATAGTAATATGTCAGTTTTAGTATTTTTTGTTATTATGATTGTATTGCAGTGAACTTTCTTTGCATATATTGCTATTTACCAACTTTTCATATGTGAGTTTTCTCAGGTGTACACACATACACGTACAAAGATTATATTGATCCTCAGCTTTCCTCACCTTGGCTAGTGAAGAAGGGTTAGGAGATAAGAGGAAATGATTTGTTAGTCTTTGAATACTCTTAATACTGTAAGGGTGGGACCAGTTGTGGAAGACATGGAACCCATTATGGGTAATTTTCTAGGTCTATCTTATAGAGCGCCTATTTAGAGATGCGCGGGTATCAGAAAAAACTGAGTGAAAACTGACCCCTCTCTAATGACCAGGGAGCTACTGAGCTGTCCCAAAAGAGCGCCCAGCGCCTCCATGGGGCTTTCCATAGGGTAAGACCTAGAGACTAACAAGGCCCCCCCCCCCATCTGGTCCTGGGGACACAAGACGGGATGGAAGTGGATATGCCACTTACGCGCGCCAACTCCAAATGGGAAGGATACCGATATAACCTCAGTAGGGTCGCCTGGTGATCTAGCACACCTTCTACCAGCTATGCTGGCTAGTACGCGAAAGTATTATGGCCTTCCTCAGTCCGGAGACGTACCCGATCTCCCTAGGGTATCGGGAACCACTGCCCCTCGAGTCCAACCCAATCCGAACAACTCCCAATCAGGGAGGGGCTCGAATATTCGGCCTGAGGTTCCTCTAGTAACGTCAGAGGTACCACGAGTGCTAGGGTCCACAGCGCCCGCATCACAGCAGCTGAAGGGGACATCCCCTCCCCTACGGGAGCACCTATTAGATAACAATTAAGTTTTCACAGTTAGGTCTAACCATTTAGATAAGTTTATCATTCAGACAGCATATACAGAAAGAACAGTGCCAGCCAATTATGGAGAAACTATCACTGGCATAGAAAGGACAGACAATGTGAAAGGCACTAAAAATGTGCAGTGAGATTAGGGTAAATAGACTGTCAAACAGAAGAAACTTTTCTGGAAGATCTAAGATCATCTGTCATAGATTGGGGTTGTATGCAAGTGCAATAATTACAGAAACTAGACTAAAGAAAACCGTGACCTAAGATGTATAATTGCAAGATTTGTCTTACATGGATTTCATCATGAAAATGTATAAGTAAGAAATTGCATGGTGCATATGCCACAACTTTGTGAACATTATACTGTCATCAGCAAACATTAAATAAAATATTTAATGCTCACACATGAAATATGTAATCGTTTCTTTTGCTTATTCACCAATTGATTAGTTTTTTAACACAATCATCATTACATAAGTTGCAAACCTGCCACACAGAGAGCTCTATAGTACCAGCCTATCACTGTTGCACAGAAGTCAGTGTGTATACTCTAGCTTAGTAGTTGTTGGTAAGGGTTGATGGATACTATAAGATAATAGAGTCAAACTGAAAAATTCAATGCCACGGCCGGGACCTGAGCCACGGATCTCCTAGTTTCCGTCCAGTCGCTCTTACTCATTGAGCTGCCATGGCCAAGGTGCCATCCTGACATTAAATTCTCCAATTGACTCATATATTTTCCCAGTAAACCACTAGGGTGTAAAGAAATGATTAATTTCCATCAATTAACTAAAATAAGAGTTTAATGATGAACCCTGGGACTCAAGTACAGTTGTAAGTTGCCACAAATGGTGTATCTTGGATGCGAGAGCCCCTAGTGGTTTACCAGGAAAATATATGAGTCAACTGGAGAATTTAATGTCATGATGGCAAGTTGGCCATGGTAGCTCAATGGGTAAGAGTGACTGGACAGAAACCAGGAGATCTGTGATTCAAATCCCAGCCATGGCATTACATTTTTCAGTTTGACTCTGTCTGTCCAAAACCTTAGCCTATACATGGCTAGTGTGAAGAAATGATTAATTTCCATCAATTAACTTAAACTATAAGATAATGTTTATCTTGAAGTACCTCTCACCACGACTGCTTGGGTTTGATCCCAGGTGACTGCAAAGTGAGATTTGTGGTGGACAACATGTTGGGATCTCCAGTTCCCCCCTGCCATCTCATTCCACCAATGCTCCATCTTCATCTCGTGTATTAGTGTCACTGCTGCAGTATCGAATGCAATAAAAGTGGGTGTTAAACACTACACATTAATTAATTAATTCATTCATTCATTTTATCCTGAAGTAAATAGAGCAATAAAGTGGAGAAAGTCATGCAAGTGCTCTACATCAGATTTTTTGTTTTTTCAGATGATTGATTAAAATATGAATAAATGAAATGTAGATATTCAGTTTTCCGAGAACGGCCTCTTAAGTCCTCATTCTGAATGATTTTTGCATAACTAATAGACTGTAAGGGACAGACATTTTAAAATAAAGTTGATGTTCTTTGTAGTTAGCCATTTGAGAAATATTATTTTTGGTTTGAATTTTGCTTTCCTTTCTCCCTCTCACCTACCCTCCCTCTCCTTTTTTCTTTTTCTTTTATAAAGTTGTAAGTTTCCATTCTTCTGCTTCTGACCATGTATTGGGGAGAATGTGTAATTGCAAAGATAGCATGTAATCCACTTTGCTGTATCCCTCTGGTACCTACAGTGAAATGCATAATAAAATGTTGCTGTCAACATTTATCTCAATTAACGCAAAGTAGATAGAGGAATAAGCTGCTGTAAGATGTTTTAGAACAGAGGGAGAAAAAACAGTGAATAGAAAAGTCATTGAAGTAACAACAGAATTTTAAGAAACATTAGAATTAAAGAAAGCGATTGAGAACTAATACAATTTCCACACAATGAAAGTTTTGATCATTAATTTCACAAATATCGGTAGGACAGTCTCCGGTCTGTGAACCCAGTCTGGAGGAATGCCGACTGTACTGGCTCCAACCGGTAAAGTGTTATGGACCCTGCCCTCTGTACTGTCGTGACTCCTTTAGATGGCTGCGCTCTGTCTCCTCTCACCTCATCCTTCCTCCCGGGAATACCCCTCTTGGGGGCATAGGTACAATAGATCAAGTTTGGAACTACATAGCATAGTCCAGTCACAAATTTGAAATTATTGTTTTCATATGTTACATATTGTCTGGTTGGTAACACTGGTAAAACACGTCCATTAGCAACTTTTACTTGTTTAGTCATTGTTGACAAATACACTCATTAGACCTTGGATTTTAGACATCATATCTATCTTTTATGTGAGATATTAAACTAAATGAAGTACAGTGTAATCAATCAATCATTTATTCATCCAGAAGATCAAATACATGATATTGAATACTTCAGATTACTATATACAGAATAGAAAGAAAAATGCCCACTTCGGTAGCGTGGTGGTAGCATGTCTGCCTCACGTTCAAGAGGTCCCGAGTTCGAATCTCGGTCAGGGTGAGTTACCTGGATAAGGTTTTTTCCGGGGTTTTCCCTTATGCTGAAAGGCGAATGTCGGGTAACCCTAAGCTCTATGGACCCCGGACTCATTTGAGCATCATTTCACCCATTCCATTCATCGTCCGATATGACTTAACGTTGGAGGACGTAAATTACAAAAAAAAAAAAAAAAAAAAAAATAGAAAGAAAAATTTATTGTTTGCCTAAAAATACCTATTTTACTATTAATATTGTTGCATTAATCAAGCAGCATGAAAGATAAATAATTGATATGTTGAGGTTAGTTAAATTTTTTATTTAATTGTTTTCTTATTTATTTATTATTATTTTTGTTGTTGTAATTTATGCTCTCCAACTTAAGTCATATCAGATGATGGATGGAATGGATGAAATGATGCTCAAATTAGTCCAGGGTACATAGAGCCTGGAGTTACCTGACATTTGTCTATCAGGATAAAGGAAATCCCAGAAAAACCTTATCCAGGTAAGTCACCCTGACCGAGAATTGAACTTGGGACCTCATGAACGTGAGGCAGATATGCTACCATCTACGCTACCTAGGCAGGCTGTTAGTTTAATTGTGGCAGCAGTTGAGTAGGTAGATTGTCATGGACTGCAGTAGGGTATGACTCACATACTTCATCTCCTGTATTAACTAGTTGGCAGGTGGTTCCAGAGCATTTAGCTCAGTCATCTAAACCTATATTTAAGACATAAAATGTTTTCCTTGGAATAATTAATTTGTTGGTTTTGTTACTATTGATTTGAAATACTTGCTAATTAATTGCATTCTTAAACTTTTAGAAAGTTGAATCATATTTAGGATGTGAAAACTGTGTTGTTAATGACTTTTTATAATGTTAGAGCCTATTTTAGGAGCCTAAAACTCGGGACTAATCATGTTATAGTGTTAGCACATAATCTGCAGAACTATACAAGGTTTGAGCTATATACATAGGTATAGCAGCTTGAGAGAGAGTCTACCAAGGTCAAAGGTCCATGTCTATTAAATTCATGAGATAATGGAATCAGGGATGATAATGTGCCCCCAGAGTTCAGTCAGGGTGAAACAGCACTAGGGAAAAAGTCCATTTTGTGACCTTTGACACAATATTGCCTGTTTTTTATATTGGAGCACATGCTTTCTTACATGTATTGCTCTTGAAAGTACAAGAAATCCTCACCTCCTCCAAAATGTGAGCCAAATGAATAATCTAGAAGTTTTTATGAATATACATTTCAAGGTTCTTATTGGTACAGATGTCTATGAATACGCAAATACAACATGTAGATGGAATTACCTAATGTTGCACGATAAGCTTTTAAATCCAGTGACTAATTTCATTATAAATTATTGTATAATGTGCTGGAGGGGTTTTATGGCTAATTCTTTCCTTGCCCCTTATAATTGGTAGTTTTATGCAGTCCAACTATTCCAAATTAGGGAGGAAGGTTTTCAGCGTACTCACCCAAAAGAACAAAACATTGACAGAATGTCTGACTTTCTTAACTTCCCATCTTTGGCAGTGAAACAGTCATCAATCAGAATTATCAAGCTAGTTTTAGATAGTTATAGTAACTTACACTTAAACCTTTGTATTTTCTTTTTGATGCTATAGTTATTTACTAATATAATTTTAACATGTACAATGAAATAAGATATCATACTCCAGGCCGCTAACTTAATCTCTTTGAAAAAGACACACAATGAGTGAACCATGGAGATAAATAATCTCAATGTAAACTATTAGTGCACTAGCTTCTAAGTTTAGCAGTTTTCCCTCTTTATGCTTGGCAGTAAATTTAATTACAACATGAATACAAAGGAAATGAAGCGGAGCTTTCTTACATAAGGTTTTGACATGTAGAAATTACAGTACATAAAGTCATGGACATAAGTGTTCATACAGATGCTAATAAGGAAACTGTATTACTTTGAACAATTCTACCAAAGAAAGGCAAATATTTGTCTTCAGACATCCTTTTGGCATACCAGTGATTGGCAATATATGTACAGCATCCTACATAATATAAAAATATGGTTGTTCTCAAAAGTTGCATTTTGTGTGGGATATAAGTATTCTTACACATGGTAAACATGGAAACAATGTTTATCTGGTAATCCACAAAGTATTTGTCATTTATAGCTAGTTGTGAAAGGTGAGACACAGAAGGTTAAACTGCGTCATACAGGAAAGGAAACATCTGTAGAACTAAGGAAAGTGATTGTTGCATTACATCACAGAAAATATATTCTGAAATAGCTCGTACCATAGAAAGAAGTCATTTGTCAGTTTTTTGTTTTTTAAATTTGCATTCTCCAAAGTAAAGTTATATCAGATGATGAATGAAATGGTGAAATGATGCTCAAATGAGCCCAGTGTTCACAGAGCTTAGAGTTACCAGACATTCATTTGTAAGGATAAGGGAAAAACCTGAAAAAAAAAACAAAACATTATCCAGATAACACACGCTGACCAAGATTCAAACTTGGGACCTCTTAAATGAGAAGCAGAGATGCTACAATCTGTGCAACAAGGTAAGCACATTTGAAAGTGCACAGTTCCATTAAATGTTTTGCAGAAACCAGTATGCTAGTAAATAAACAATGGGCCAACCACAGAAGCTAAACTCTAGTTAATAAAGGTAGATGAGAAAATGGTGAAGGAAAAACCCACAAATTGCTTCATCTTAAATTTCTGACCATGTAGAAGAACAGTAGGGGAAGACGACTTGTCAGTCATACTGGATTCCATTGTAAGGTACCCAGAAAGTATCAGCAGACAAAAAGAACAGGTTAGTGTTTACATAGGAAAGGACAATGCACTCTGGGAAAATTGCATATTTTCAAACAAAAATAAATTTAATATTGTAACGCGAGCGCTGGAACACCCTGTGAACCAGCTGGGAACGTAAGGCAGGGGAGCACCGCGTTAGCCACACCTCCCCCTCGTTTGTCTTGTAGTGGTGACAGGCAGTGGTTGGGAGGAAAAACATCAGTGTGCCGTCTGTTTCTGTCCACCTGGTTCCAGAAATTACGGAATCTGGAACATTCTCCTGGTCACTAGAAACCGGCGATATTCCTATATAAAGAGGGTTACAGACAGACAGAGTTGAGTTGGTCAATCAGTTGGTTAGTGTGTGTGAGTGAGGACAGTTCTTGGTGTAAGAAGGCAGTGTTAGTCAGTGACGTGTTAATGAACGGAAAGATTGTGCAACGGAAGACTGTACGTAACTGTGAATGTGTACCGGAGCTTACGTAACCGCGAGTACAGTGAAATTGTAACGGACGAACTGGTGAATTGTAATTCTGTGTAATTGGCAAGTGTTTAACTGTAAGTCGGTGGAAATAAAGAACATTGTTGAGTGGTGTAACTGGACTTTTTATTTCACGAACCCACAAAGTCACAATATATTTTACATAATGCCAAATCATGTGAATACAACAGTGATGTTCAAAATTTGTAAGCGACAGTTAAACATGGAGGTGGTTGGATAGAGTCAACATGAAAAATTCAATGCCATGGCCGGGATTTGAACCACGGAACCACAGATTTTGACTCTATCAAAAACCTTAGCGTATAAACGGCTAGTGTGGAGAAATGATTAATTTCCATCAGTTAACTAAAATAATGGAGATGGTTGTTTTATTGTCTGGGGATGAATGGCTGAGTGGAATATGGACAAATATGGCTACCTGAATGTACTTAAAGACAATTTAAGAAAAATGCAGAATACTTCCAACAGGACAGTGATTTGAAACATACTGCAGAGATTGTCCATTTATGGTTGCTATATAACACTCCACATGCACAGTCACTAGATCTTAACTACATTGAGTTCCTTTGGAGAGATAGAGAAGACACCACATGTCCAGCAAATGTGTACTTAAACAACCAATATGGTACAGCAATGACCAAAAACTAGTCCACTCAATAATGGAAGCAAATGCTAGGTTCCATCCTCAATGGAGGACCTAGGGACCTCTTGAATGTGAGGCAGACACGCTGCTATTGAGGCAGGCCCTGAAGTCTTCTTCATTCTGAATAAGGTAAACCTTGAGATATAAAACCTTACAATATAAACGGTCTAGATCTCTTTAAAATGTATACACTTTATGTAAATTGTTTTTTCTTTTGTTATCCATTTACAAGATATTCTTTGTAATTAGTTCATATTTTTCTTAACTGATGATCACTATACTTTTTATGCCCTTGTAATAAATATAGAATTTAAAAGCTGTGACATAGTAACCAGCATTAAAACTTTTGTCTATCTCTTTGGTCTTCCAATGTTGGTTGCTAATGCTCACAGAGTTGGAGAATTTCCATTTTCCTTCTGGCCTCCCAATAACGTGTGACTAGTTGTGCTGTCAGTTCTCCATCTGTTTTTGTCAGGGCACTACACTGGAGCAGATGATCTCTGTCCATCAATGAGTTTGGGTCCCTACACAGTGTGCAGGTCGGGGATTCAAAAATATTAATCCTGTGTAGATGAGCGGCCAAACAGTCGTGGCCAGTAGTCAGTCGGAAGATGGCAACAGTATCGCTTTTTGGGTAGTCTGGGATGGGATTTTTACTTCCTTGTAGAATTTTCCATTGCTTGTTGGTACTTTTTTCTTTGCATTCTTCTTTCCAGAATAAGTTGGTTCTATTGTTTATATGTAGTTTTGATGTGTGGAATGAGGTTTTTTGTTGGCAGCTTTGTTTTATTTGTGTTCCTTTTTTTGCCAAGGAATCTGCTATTTCCAATGTTGAAATGCTGAAATATATAAATGTTTATTTAATGCCTTACCCAGATTATTTATATATAGGTTATTTTGTATCCATATTCCTGAAAAAATATATATTTTTTAAATATTTAATTATAAGTCATTGCTATTTGTTTGATATGGGGCCAAATCATTACTCTTTTGTTTCTTCAGAAATGTTTGCCTTAGGCAATTGACAGAAGTAACACTCCTTGTTGTTGTGTTATATTGATTTGTTTACACCATGCAGTAAGTGATGTGTGGATTAAGTACAGGATTTATTAAAATGTGAGTGTTGATAGTACGATACTCTTAAACACAAGTGTTAGAAACATGAAAACATTTGTTTACTATTATCAACTTGTGTTATCTTTTGAGAGGCGTTATCTTTGAATGTGTGGAATGCATTAATTAAATGTCACACTAGAATCCAAATTAACTGACTTGTCACACATCTCAGATAACTATTTCTTTTATCTGTCTTCTTAGTTTTTTAAAACTTCCTGTAATAAGTTATCTATCTCTTACAATCATCCAAAGTGAAGAGCACTTGACCAGCTGTATTATTATTATTATTATTATTATTATTATTATTATTATTATTATTATTATTATTATTATTATTATTATTATTATTATTATTATTATTATTATTATTATTATTATTATTATTATTATTATTATTATTATTATTATTATTATTATTATTATTATTATTATTATTATTATTATTATTATTATTATTATTATTATTATTATTATTATTATTATTATTATTATTATTATTGTTGTTGTTGTTATTATTGTTATTATTGTTATTGTTATTATTATTGTTGTTGTTATTATTGTTATTGTTATTATTATTATTATTATTATTATTATTATTATTATTATTGTTATTATTGTTATTATTATTATTATTATTATTATTATTATTATTATTATTATTATTATTATTATTATTATTATTATTATTATTATTATTGCTGTTATTGCTGTTATTATTGTTATTACTGTTATTATTGTTAGTTATTGTTACTGTTGTAAATTTGGCGAGTGAGCCCATGTAGAACTACTCAAAGTACTTAGACGTTTGTTAGCTCTTCTAATAATCCAAAGTTGCTCATTCTTTGGCTGTTGGCTTTCTTTCTCTCATCTGTCCACATTGTTCGGTTTGTCCTCTTGGTTAACTTGTCACTTATTCACCTTCATTCTAAAGACTTCCCTGTCTAGGATATTGTCTTGAGTGATTCCTACCAATTTTAAATTACTTTTTCCTTTGCCAGTGCATTTTACAGTGTCTACTTGTGCTTTACTTCTATTTTCATGAAATTCCATAATTTCTTTTGTGATCCTGTTTGAAACTAATCGTTTAATATTTCCATAAAATTTTAACCTTAATTTCTTAATATCACTATGGATGTCTGTATATTTCCTTTTTACTTGTAAGTCTGTATTCTTCACCTACAACTTGTGGACCTAACATTTTATAATAATTTTATGTTTTGTTTTCCCTTCTATATTTTAAATATGTCCTGTGCCGTGGCATAGCGGGCTAAGGCAGCATGCCTAGGTCCCTGGCCATGGAAAGTGGTCCGGGTTTGATCCCACCCATGGGGTGCAGATTTTAGGTCTCAGGTATAGGACCGGTGCCCACTCAGCATCGTGAGGAAAGTGAGGAGCTTACGCTAGGTAAGCAGCTCTGGTCACGGCTGGGGGATGCCGAGATACTGACCACATCTCCTCCCCGTATAGGTTGGATGATCGTCCACCAGCGTGAGGCTGGCAGTCGGGTTGGTAGGCCCTGGCTCTCTTAGGGCTGTCGCTCCAGTGGTTATGTTTTTATATTTTTAGTATCTGCTTTTCTGTTCAAAATTAATGTTTCTGCTCTAAAGAGGCACTCTGGTTTAATTACAGTGATATAGCATTCTTAATTTATCATCATCATCATCATCATCATCATCATCATCATCATCATCATCATCATCATCATAAAGTGGCATCAATGTGGTGGAATTTTCTCCAACTGGAGTTTTTTTACATTTCAGTGAGCTTAATGACATGAAGCTGTCATTTTTAGAATACACTTAAAAACCGTTGATCTTGAGAGAGAGAACAGCATTACTCAAACAAAAAGACAATATAAAATGTGATGTTTTAATTAAATTCTTCCAAGGATGTGACACAGTGTACAATAAATATTTCTCTAACATTTTCAAAAGGAGTCTGTGAGACTTCCCCCAGGACACTCCGATCGCATTGCCACTGAAGATGCAGCCGCAGATGAAACGTCTTGGAAGATGAAGAAGGAGCCCAGTAGAGTGGCTCACAAGCTCAGTTAATACTTTATCTTATACTGGCACCGGCCGTGAAAACTTATGAATTTTAATGAATACAAATATTGCCATAAAATATAATTTGTTACTTAAAAAGATAAGTGAAGTTTGTAAAAAATTATTATATTTTATTCTAATAAATTGTATCCACTTAATGTTGTGTGAATGGCCTATGAAGTCCTCTTCATTCAGAAGGAATTTTGTATAGCAGGTAAACCATAAAGGAAAGACCAAAAACTTACTTCACAAAAAATGTAGATCTCCTTAAAATATTGTGACTTTGTGGGTTCGTGAAATTAAAAGTCCAGGTCACAAACACCAAAAATTGCTCTTTATTTTTGTAGAAACACACCTTGTCAACCATTAAAGTAGCAGAATTACATCACATACACATACAACTTCCAAGGTCATTTACCACAAAAGAGTTCACTTTTACAGCTGTACACACACACGCGTCCAATTACTGACTGACTGACTGTGGCGGGATGTGGCTCCCTTTTTATGGATTACTCACTATCTGGAATGTTCTCAAACAATCAAGAAGAAAGATGAACTCTCCAGAAATCCTTCTCCTTCCCCCCCACCATTTCATTTATCTCCGCACTGCACTGCCCATCTCTTTGAACTCGTCGTGCGCGCCACCTCGAATCAACAATGCATTTGCGACACTATATAGTTTGTTTTGTGTCATCAACAATTTTCAAATATCCATTATTATTGATTTGAATTTGGTAGTGATAGTGTTATTCTGTTAATTGCCATGTCATGGGGAAAGTATGGAATTCCAGAGGCAGCATAAAGTGACTCAAATTTTAAACATGTAACTATCCCTGGAGTTATTTGTATTCTTCTTTAACCTACAGTGATATGTGTAACAAAACTAGTTCTGTAAATGTTTAGCTTCATTAACATGACATAGAAAATAATCTTTTATAAGAATGTACAGAAACTGTATGAAATAAATAATAAGGGACAGAAAAAGTATTGAGTGTAACGTAATTACTTTGGTTGCAGTGTCCGCTGGATGAATGAGAAAGCCAGTCCTAACAGAGCATACATTCCAACTACAGTGGAGCACATTGCAAATGTTATAACTCATGGGGTAAGTTGCTCAAGACTGGAATGTGATAGTCAAATTGGTAAACCTTTTTCTCATTGCATTTGTTTTGTATCCAGGTGTGGGTGCTACCTAGCATATTGGCCAGCCTGGAACTGATTGACCGAGCTCAAAGCTGGCCACAGTATTGGTCTGCAGTTATATACGGTGCTGCGCTCATCCTTCTCTTCACAGTATCTACATTCTTCCATTCCGTCTTCTACTGCAATTGTAACTCGTAAGTTCTCTTTTTGCATGTTATCAAATTTTATTTAAATACATTTTTTTATGTGCACAAATAAACTAAAGCTGGATCTGGAACTGGATCAAGCTTTAGTCACATAAGAGCAGAAGATGCAAACGATGTTTTGCGAAACATGTCCTCAAAATAGGTACGAAAGTGAAGCAGATGTGTAATAAATACGACTCATCTAAAAATTAATAATTATTTCGCTTCACTGTGGTGTTCCAATACAGTTAAATCTCGAAGTATTTTCATATTCCATACAAAATATTCTTTTGGTGCCTAAAATGCTCATTTGTTCATTGAGACTTACTTAAAACTTTTGAGCCTAAAAGTACTTAAACATTATAATTACTTCTTTCAGTTTTTTAGTGCAGCAATGAAAGATAAAGTATTGATAACATTAAACTGATATGGTTCAAAGGCTTTGTAATAGTTGGATTGTAAGAATGAGACATCTGTGAAAAAAGATTGGTTTATTTTAGCATTTTATTGGATATTGTTGCGAACTCAATCGTGATAGCGCGGCTTGTGCACACAAAGAAACTGATAGGTAGCATGATGATAAAGGGTATTCCAGAACAAATAAAGATAGCGTGGGGATAAAAGACTTGCCAGCACAGATAAAGTTACACGTCTAGAAAGTTCGTGGTTCGTCTAGTGACAACATTCGATTTCTTGATTGTTAAAGAACAGTCTCGAATTATCAATGAGATATATAAGAAATTGTGACATGCCAGTGAGTAGTAGTAAACAGTTGTAACAGTGGAAGTTGAGTAAACTCTTTGTTGTGGTTAACGACCTTGGTAGATGTAATTGTGTATGTGATGTAATTCTGTTGCTACGTAGCGTATTTCTACGCAAATAAAGAACATTTTGAATTTCTGCAACTTGGACTTCTAAGTCTACGAACCCACAAAGTCACAATAGATTTACTTGTCTTGTAAAAAGAGAAGCAATAATTATCCCCTGTTAAGTTTCTCTGTATTGGTCAATAACTACAGGATGGCAGAAATCTCTTTCAAAGGGTAAGAAACTTGGTGGCATATTTCCCATTCTTCAGTGACTCACAAATTCCAACTCTTTCATTAATTGTAATGCATCAGCAACCATAATTTCATAATTTAAGGTATAAAAAAGTATTTCTGGCCATAATAATTTAACATTTTCCTGCTTTTATTACTAAGAACTCGGTTAATTCAATTTTTTTTTAAGGAGGCAGAAATAAATTGTAGGTGAATAAAATTTAATGTTTAGTTCAGGGAAAGTTTACTAGGGTGATTTAAATATAAATGGTAATTATTGTGTATCACAGAGTGACAGCGGAGTGGAGGGTCAAGAGTCAGTGTGCTAGGAAAGGTGAACTAGCTTGGTTAGCTACTCTGCATCAGTACAGCCATGAGAGAGCAGGAGGTATAGATCAGAGCTTATCTGTGTGTCTATTCTTTATCATGATGTTGGTTCCTCAACAGCAACTACAAGATTGTCAGCTCTTGTTAGGATTAGAATTACTACAGAGAGGATTCGGCACCGAAACCTGTGGTTTATTGCAACTAAGCCCCAGGAGGAAGGATGAGGTGAGAGGTGTCAGAGGACGGTTAACCCACGGAGTCACAACAGCACCAAGACACCCTCCGACACTTTTATCCTGAAAGTGGCCACTAGATGAGATGATAATTGAAATAAAATGGAGGGACAGGAAATTTTGGGGATTGTAATTAATTTTGTTATGTTTTTGTAAATTGTATTATGTTCATAAATTTGTAAACTATATTATGTAGAAAATGAAGCTAGCTTTAGTGAAGCAATAAATATTACACAAACAAATATTTGTAACAAAAGGCTTCACTTATCTTAAGAAATTTGTGTTAATTGTTCTTTCTAATGGAGATCGATTTCAAAAACAGATTGTTTTCATTATCAGTCAACTTCGTAGTCGAGGAATTCCGGTTATCATGTCTTTCTTATGTTTTTTTAGTATTACCAAAATCTGAAAACGAAACAAACCTAAAAACAGAATCAAATGCTGGTATTTCAAAATTCATTACGCGATGTTTATTTTTTAAAATAAATATCTTTTCCCAAACCATTAAATCTATCAGACCATTTACTGTTTTAATAATTTAACTTCTGGATTTATTTCATGGTTGAATGACCAAAAATGATCTGCCACGGCCGAGTTATCAGTTTGTTTATACTTAATGTTACGAAATTGTTCTTTCGTTCTGGTTTCTAAATTATGTTTCGTCTTTCCAATATAAACCTGATCACAATCTAAACAATTAAGTTGATAAATACCAGATATTTTAATATAATATTGAGTCGAACTAATACTCAATGCTCCACTTATTGCTAGTATTTATCTAGAACATGTTTCGTTTGGATCTTCCTAACATCATTAGCTGTTGTTGACTAATGGGCGTCGCTTCGGTGAACTCCTCGGAGGTGATAGGTGCATCTCTGTCGGTATCTTGATGAACTTAAAATTTGGTTTTTCTTCAAAGGTAGTGTCGAAATTAAACAGTTTTCTTTCATGTATCTTTATGAAGATTTTTTCCCACGTGGTTAATGCAGCTGGACCTTGGACACTTTTTAACAAGTGGATTTCTCGTTCTGTATCATTCTCCTTCCAAAAATGGTACACTACCGCCGATTTATCTGTTTCTTTGTTCCTGATGTTCCTAAAATGCTCTTTAAGCCTAATGTTCAAGTTCTTTTTGTTTTTCCAATGTAAAAGGACCAGATTTTTTATTATTAAGAATTTTTTATTTTTTAGAAAAATTTAGTAAATTTTAATACTGTATTTATTTTGGGGAACTAAAGTTATACCAAGTTCTTTAAAAAAAATTTGAAAATGCTTATTAACGCAAGGATGGTAAGTAAATTTTTTGAAGTTATAATCATCTTTTATTTCTTTTAAGGGTAGAAATTCCATTAACAGTTTTTTGTTATTTAAATTTTTCGATCTTCTTTTGTATAAATTTTTTCTTAAAACAATTAATTAAAGATATATTAATAATGTCTTTATATTTATTAAATTCCTCTTTATTCAGGGGTATATTTATTAATCTATAAATCAAACTATTAAAACAGCAAATTTATGTGGTAAAGGGTTAAAACTTTTATTTTTTATGTAATTATCAATATGAGTAGATTTCCTATAAATACCAAAATCTAATTTGTTATTATTCCTTATTATCTTCAAATCTAGAAAAGGAAAAAATCCATTAATTTCAGTTTCTAATGTGAATTTTATAGCTTTATCTTGTAAATTTAGTAATTTAAAGCGTTCATTAATTTGTTTATCAGGAACAACAGCAAAAATATCAACATATCTATACCATTATTTTAGTTAATTGATGGAAATCAATCATTTCTCCACAGTAGCCGTATATAGGCTAAGGTTTTTAATAGATAGAGTCAACATGAAAAATTCAATGCCATTAATAGTAATTCAATACTATTCAAATTCAATAGTAAGTCGCCACAAACAGTGTATCTCGGATGCAAGAGCTGCCCCGAATGGTCTATCGAGGAAATATACGAGTCAAATGGAGAATTTAATGTCAGGATGGCATGTTGGCCATGGTAGCTCAAAGGTTAAGAGCGACTGGACGGAAACCAGGAGATCCATGATTCAAATCTCGGCCATGGCATTGAATTTTTCATGTTGACTCTCTATATCTATACCATGTTTTAAAAATCAGAGGAAAAGCTTTAGTGACTTGAAATTTGAAAAAAGCTCGTGAAAAGATCAACTGACGCCAACAGACTCGTGAAAAAATCGTGACTGGAGAATTTAATGTCATGTTGGCACATTGGCCATAGTAGCTCAAGAGTTAGAGCGGCTGGATGGAGAACCGGAGATCCGTGGTTCAAATCTGGTCTACCGGGAAACATACGAGTCAGTTGGAGAATTTAATGTCATGTCAGCATATTGGCCATAGTAGCTCAGTGGTTTAGAGCAACCGCACGGAGAGCCGGAGATCTGTGGTTCAAATCCTGGCTATGGCATTGAATTTTTCAGTCTGGCTCTATCTTTCCATACTTTAGCCTACATATGGCCAGTGTGAAATAACAATTAATTTACACAGCATTTGCCTGGCAACTTGGGAAAAACCCCCCAGCCCCCGAAAAAGAACCATGGGTCAGGTAGGTTGCCCATGGAAATTGAACCCAGACCTCCTGAATGCAGGCCACAGATGAAACTGCCTGACAAATCCTGCTTGGTAGCTCTTGGCAACCAGGGAGCATGAATTAACATGAATTTTAAAGGCAACTTTGTGATATAAATTGTTTTACTTGTGTTTTATAGTTGCAAGGATATAAGCTTCCCATTGTTATGGTTAATGTGTAAAATATGGACTAGAAATGTATGTATAGCCTAGGAAAGTGTTTAATACATGTTAATTATGCTACCACCAGATCTTTTGTAATTCTTATAAAATGAAATTACCTTTTATTTTATGTGGAATTTATTGTGCATTCCTATACTGAGCATTTTACACATTCTAAATGTTATGTTATCGCAAAATTATTAGTTTTGCTGGAGGAGGTAACATTTTAAGGGTTGTAATTTAAGGTAAGTATGCAATTTGCTGTTTTCAATAAACTCTCTCAGCTTGAACTATCCTTTTCATGTAAGATCTTTCGGTTTTAACAAAAATGGCTTTTAATAAAATGATAATGATATGTATTTAAGGTATTTCCATAAATAATGAAATGTATATTTTATAATCTCAAATTATAGTGATGATGTATTTGTTTGGATTGTTGCTGTTCATGTAGTTCTGTGTTAAGTCCTAAATTGTAAAAAATAAACCAGTTAATTAGAGAATTTTTTCAACTTGGCTTTTTGTTTGTTTTCTCAGTTATTCTTTGGTATTTGTTTGAATTTTGCAACTTTTCATATGTTTAGTTCTATCAAAAACTTTAGCCTATATATGGCTAGTGTGAAGAAATGATTAATTTCCATCAATTAACTAAAATAATAAGAGTTAAATGATGAAGCCTGGGACTCAAGTACTTACGATAGTAAGTCGCCACAAACAGTGTATCTCAGATACGAGAGCCCCTAGTGGTCTACGGGGGAAATATACGAGTCAAATGGAGAATTTAATGTCAGGACGGCATGTTGGCCATGGTAGCTCAATGGGTTAGAGTGACTGGACGGAAATCAGGAGATCCGTGGTTCAAATCCTGGCCATGGCATTGAATTTTTCATGTTGACTCTATCATAAACTTAGCCTATATACGGCTAGTGTGAAGAAATGATTAATTTACATCAATTAACTACAATTTAGTTTTTCTAATTAAGTATTGCGAAAGTTTGATATCACATTTCACCAAAAAATATGAATGTCCTTCCCCCAAAACTTGCTCACATGCTTGTGAACAGTTGGTTAAATACAAAACTTGGTGCTGTTACATATAAAGTTATAAGAATATCTCCTGCCCCAAGATCCAAACTACCCTTTACCCTAAATTTTCCAAAAAGTTGATTTTCTCTAAAATTGTGCCAATTTTTATTGAAGCACCATATGTTTAGGTATTTCTGTTTGAAATAAAATGAATATCTTGAATTTTCTGAGAATGTCCTCTTCATTTTGAACAACTTTTGTATAATTAGTGAACCTTAAGAGATACTTGTCAAAGTATAAAATTTATAACAAATTAATTGTTCAGTACATTATGCATTTCCAAGGTATTCTTTGTTAGTGGTGTGAGTTTTCAAATACATAAAGAGGAAAATTACTTCTTGCTGGTCATACAAAGAGAATGAAATTCTAAAACCTTCACATAGTGACCAGTTCTTAAAACATTTGACTATCACTTAAAGTCTGCAATATTATGCTATCCTATTGTAGCTAAAAGGATATGTGCAATATTTAACCTGAAATAGATGAAACAATGGGTTTTTGTAGTAATAGTGGTTAGATAATAAGTAGTGAAAGTGATGTAAATGTAGGTTGGTTGCTTTCATCATTGTTTGTCATGATAGTGACTCAACTGTCACTTCTGTTTCCTGTATCCTTCTTGCAACTACGATGAAACTATTTCTGTAAGCATTCTCCAGATTTTCTATATTTAGGAGTAACAAAACGATAATAATAATTTTAGATAAATTGAAGGAAAGTTTGAAAATGGTGTAGTTTATTTGGGCAAGAAAAAAGGTTTTATATAGAACTGTTACCTTGCTAATTCTTAATTTAGCTTGGCAGGAATTACTTTGAAAATTCCTTTGAGAAATGAAGAACCAGTCTGCAGTTGTTCTTGCCAGAAATAATCTGCTACTTGTGCCAAGTTGACCGTTGTCTCAATGGTGTAAATCAAAAGTGTATTTGATGGCAAGTGATAACCTCAGTATCAAAAATATTTCATTACACGTACTTGCTTTCAGTCCACTTTAATACATACCAGAAATAATACTTCTATTAAAAGTGAGACATCTACACACAGAATAGAACTACATAACAAACACCCAGAACACACAAAATTGTTATATATGGTACAAGACTTGTTTGTATTAAGTTCCTTATAGTGTTTATATACTAAACTTAAAAAATTGTTGAAAAATTTTAATTTATTATTACTTTTCATTCTACTTGAAGATTTCATATCAAGATTTCCCCCGAAATAAGTTTTGATGGCCCCTGAATGAATAGAAAAACAAATGTAGAAAAGTTCCATGTATATATGTTTCTCTGTGAACAGCATAACTCAAAAACAAAAAGTCTGATAAATATCAAACTTGTTCAGTTCACCCAGTTTCAAGATGCAGCACAAAGATTTTTTAAAAAATCCCCACTTCCTAAACTCTCCTTTACATGGAACATTTTTATTATTTTTTTAAATTAAAAATGGCCTTAATGATTTTGATTAAAATGCCACATGTTCATCATATTTTTATAACAAAATGTATGTATATATTTTCTAGGGAATAGCCTGTGACATTCTCTTCATTGTATATTCTTGTGAAACTGATGAACTTTGATTGTTAAATAAAAAAATACTATACAAAACATGTAGAGCTCTTTAAAACTCATAATTAACTTCAAATAATTTTTGTCCACCTCGGTAGTGTAGATGGTAGCGTGTCTGCCTCACGCTCAATAGGTCCCGAGTTTGAATCTCGGTCAGGGTGAGTTACCTGGATAAAGGTTTTTCTGGAGTTTTCTCTTATTCTAAAAGATGAATGTCAGGTAACTCTAAGCTCCATGGACCCTGGGCCCATTTGAGCATCATTTCACCCATTCCATTCATCGTCCAATTTGACTTAAAAGAGTTAAAGGACATAAATTAGAAAATAATAATAATATATTAATAATAATAATAATAATAATAATAATAATATATTAATAATAATCATAATATATGAAATTAATGGATTTCTTCCTTTTCTAGATTTGAAGATAATAATAATAAATTAGATTTTGGTATTTATAGGATATCTACTCATATTGATAATTACATAAAAAAATAAAAGTTTTAACCCTTTTTCACATAAATTTGGTGTTTCTAATAGTTTGATTTATAAATTAATAAATATACCCCTGAATAAAGAAGAATTTAATAAAGAATATAAACATATTATTAATACTGCTTTAATTAATGGTTTTAATAAAGACTTTATACAAAAGAAGATTGAAAAATTTAAATATCAAAAAAATGTTAATGATATTTTTACTCTTAAAAAAATAAAAGACGATTATAATTTTAAAAAATTTACTTACCATCCTTTGGTTAATAAACATTTTTAAAGAAGTTGGTATAACTTTAGTTCCTCAAAATAAATATAGTATTAAAATTTACTACATTTTTCTATAAAAGATAAAATTTCTAATAATAAAAAATCTGGTATTTATCAATTTAATTGTTTAGATTGTGATCAAGTTTATATTGGAAAGACAAAACGTAATTTGGAAACCAGAATGAAAGAACATTTTCGTAACATTAGATATAAACAAACTGATAAATCGGTCGTAGCAGATCATTTTTGGTCATTTAACCATGAAATAAATCCAGAAGTTAAATTATTAAAACAATTAAATGGTCCAATAGATTTAATGGTTTGGGAAAAGATATTTATTTTAAAAAATAAACATCGCGTAATGAATTTTGAAATACAAGCAGTTGATTCTGTTTTTCGGTTTGTATTGTTTTCAGATTTTGGTAATACTGAAAAAACATAACATGGTAACGGGAATCCTTGACAATAGAGTTTATTTATGGACTGAAGATACAAGCAATCTGTTTGTGAAATCTATCTCCATTAGAAAAAAGACGAATTAGCACCATTTACCTAAGATAAGTGAAGTCTTTTGTTGCAAATATTTATATTTATATTTGTGTAATAGTGGTCTACAAGATTCTTTTGGACCTGTGTGTGTTATTCTACAGATTATTTTCTTTTGGGTTTTGAGTATTGATCCCCAGCCTATTGCATGACACCAGAGGAACAAGTGCATCCATAAAGTAAGACCCTGTCACATCCAGAGATGGCCCTGCCAGTCAGACAGGAATGCACATGAGTAGTGAGGAAGTATGATGATAATGCAGTAAAGTTTGTCTTGTTCGGCAGTGTGCTAGCAGAAAGTAGCTGCTCTGATATTGTCTTCCACCAACAGGGAGGTTCGTTCGGTCATTTGATTTTTGCATGCTCAAAAGTAATCTCCGGTAGAGATCCATCACCAATTGTGTCTCATAAATGGACATGACAGTATGCTAAGATGTTGATGCAGGCAATTCACTGAAGGATGAACCAATGCTCACAATGAAGACCATGGTAGCTAACCTCCTGGTGATACTAGAAGAGTTGGAAAGTGTGTGGCAAGAAATTATCCAGAACTGTCTTTTCACAATTTCAAAAGTCTGTTGTCAATTCCCCCAGATGTGTTGCTCACTTTTACACGAAATTGTCTCCTGGTGGCTTGGTTTTCACTAAGGGTGTGCAAGATGGGTGCCTAGGTAACTAACTGATGAACGCAAAACATTGGCAGCAGCATTGACATTCATACAGTAATACAAAGAGAAAGGTGACAAGTTTCTTGACGTCATATGTCACACATTGGGATAGAGTGGTTCACCTGTGAAGACCAAATTCAAGTACACAATCACTGTTGAAAAGTCATGTGCACAGTTTTCTGGGATTGATGTGATGTCTTCTAGTGCAAGTTTTTACCGTGAGGGTAGACCAAATGGTGGTCAGTTTATTCAGAAGTTGCATAAATTGAGGAGGGCAATCCAGAACAAGAGACTGGGAGTTGACAAAAGGCATTGTACTATTGCATGGCAATGCAAGACCCTATACAGCCAATGCCACAAGAAATACTGTGAATAAGTTTGAATGGGAAATCGACCATTCATTGGCTATTCACTGTAGCCCTTGACCTTGCGCTAAGTGATCCTCATCTTCTTCATCTCGTGAAGTGTTTTCTGGCAAGAAAATTTTTCCACAATAACGCTGGGGTGCAGAATTAAGTGACTGGCTCTAGACATTGGCGGCAGACTCCTATGATATGGGTATATAATTAATGGTGCGCTGTTACTATAAATGCCTCAACAATGATGGTGACCATATTGAAAAGTAATAAGTGAATCTATGTAATTATTCTAGGTTTGCATATGCTTGTAGTAAATAGGATAGTGTAGTGAAGAGATGTGCTTATAAATTGTATTAAAGATATTATGACAGCATAAGTTGGACATGTATGTTGAATACTTTGTGACGTGTGCTCCTATATAGATGTACAATGGTTAAACATACTATATACGCAAGATTTCTTGAGTGTTCGGGTCCCAAGTCCTCATTCGGTAGGATTCGCCTATTTCCCCAAACACAGATGACAACTTTGAAACAGGAAATGTGCTACACACTGCGTCATCTAGTGGCTAATATGCTAAGCTTTCACACGTACGCTATTTCATTTTGAGCAATTTTGAGGTTATTAGCTCAACAGTTTACAACAAACCGTATATCTTCAATAGTTTAGCACACAGACTGGTCAACATCCCTCTCACAGCAGAAGAATACAAAACAGAATACAACAAAATTAGTGAAATAGCACAAAAAATGACTTCCCCAAATCATTACTAGACAAAAAAGTGAACTTAGCAATAAAGAATAAGCTACTAAAAGAAACCACAACTCTCTCAGCTACAGAAACTAATATGATCTTCAAAAAATTCACTTACCATCCATGGGCCTTTGATAAATTCAAAAAATTCTTCAAACAACAAAACATTCAACTAGCACCAGTCAACCATTTCTCCTTAAAAAACCTAATTTGCTCAAATATCAAAGATGCCATTCCATCTAACAAAAAGTTTGGTGTATATCAAATTGAATGTTGTGACTGTAGTCAAATTTATATTGGTAAAACCAAAAGAAATTTAGAAACAAGAGCAAAGGAACACTTTAGGAACATAAAATATAAACAATTAGAAAAATCAGCAGTTGCCACACATTTTTGGGAAAAAAACCACAACATAAATCCAGAACCAAAACTACTAAAACATACATCAGGAAAACAAGAACTATCCACATGGGAACAAATCTTCATTTCAAAAAATAGGAATAAAGTATTCAGTTTCGACATCCCCCAGAAAGATTTGTTCAGCAAGTTCCTTGAACCACCACCAGAGGAGACCTGTGACAAAATATCACCAACTACATCAATGAGAACCAGTCGATGTCCGGTTGACAATGGAGGCAAAGTCTCTGAAACATGTTCTGGGAAAATTTAAAAGTAAATGTTGTTTAGTGTCATTAATCGACTCCCTTTAAATTTAATCTATTACAACAACACTGTTTTCAACGCTTCCAAGAAAGGAACAGTAGAAAATTAACATTTGATTCAGTAAAACAATAGAAAAGAAATATAACGCTTTCATTAAAATCAATAACATTACAATATATCAAGGGAAAAAAAAATGGGTAATTCTTGTCCAGACTCCAAACGGTCATTTTCATTATAACTCGACGTAATTATGTGGATAAACATCTCTATAGGGGACTTCATAGGCTGTTCACAGAAAATTCGTATATACATCTCACTTGTAATACAAATACCTTAAACATATTTGAAACAAAATTGTTAAAGCTGGTTTTAAGGAAATAATAATGAAATATTTGCATGTGTGTCACATCCTTGGAAGATGCTGTGCTTAAATAACAAGTTTGGCTTTTAACCAACTTTTTGTTTTTGAGTTATGATATTTAGGGACTCGTGGAGTTTTTCTAAAAATGCTGTCTCAAAATGTACATTTCTAGTTAAATCCCTGGCATACAGTAAAGAAAGCTTTGCATACTGAAGTGTTCTCTTCTGGGCATTTGGTAATATTAAATAGAAATGTGTTACATCATCTTGAGAGCATTGACATATGTTTGAACCAATCAGTTGTACTACAGACTTGAGTGATTGACCTTGTAAACACGTGTTCGTGTGTAGTTGAGGAATGTGTTACATAACCAATACAAAGGTCCCTCAACCAATTCAACTACAGTCTTAGTAAAGATGTGCTGCTATACTAGCATTACATGCAAAACATTTGTTCTTCTTTGCTTCCCTCCTTCCTTCCCTCTTTCATGCCTTCCTTCCTTTCCTCCTTGTCTACTTCCTCCCTCCTTTCTCTGCTTACTTCCCTCTCTCTTTCCTTCCTTTCTTTCCTCCTTGTCTACTTCCTTCCCTCCCTCCTCTGCTTACTTCCCTCTTTCCTTCCTTGCTTCCTTCCCTCCTTGTCTACTTCCTTCCTCCCTCCTTTCTCTACTTACTTCCCTCTCTCTTTCCTTCCTTGCTTCCTCCTTGTCTACTTCCTTCCCTCCCTCCTCTGCTTACTTCCCTCTTTCCTTCCTTGCTTCCTTCCCTCCTTGTCTACTTCCTTCCTCCCTCCTTTCTCTGCTTACTTCCCTCTCTCTTTCCTTCCTTTCTTTCCTCCTTGTCTACTTCCTTCCCTCCTCTGCTTTCTTCCCTCTTTCATTCCTTCCTTTCCTCCTTGTCTACTTCCTTCCCTCCCTCCTCTGCTTCATTCCCTCTCCCCTTCCTTCCTTTCCTCGTCTACTTCCTTCCCTTCCTCTTCTGCTTACTTCCCTCTATACTTCCTTCCTTTTCTCGTCTACTTCCTTCCCTTCCTCCTCTGCTTACTTCCCTCTATCCTTCCTTGCTTTCCTCCTTGTCTACTTCCTTCCCTCTCCCCTTCCTTCCCTCTTTCCTTCCTTCCTTTCCTCCTTGTCTACTTCCTTCCCTCATCTGCTTCCTTCTTTCCTTCCTTGCTTCCTTCCTTTCCTCCTTGTCTACTTCCTTCCCTCACTCCTCTGCTTCCTTCCCTCTTTCCTTCCTTCCTTTCCTCCTTGTCTACTTCCTTCCCTCTTTCCTTCCTTGCTTCCTTCCTTTCCTCCTTGTCTACTTCCTTCCCTCCCTCCTCTGCTTCCTTCTTTCTTTCTTTATTTCCTTCCCTCCCTCCTCTGCTTCCTTCCCTCTGTCATTCCTTACCTCTTTTCTCTTTCTTTCCTTCCTTCTCTCCTTGTCTACTTCCATCCCTCCTTTCTCTACCTACTTCCCTCTCTCCTTCCTTCCCTCTTTCCTTTTTCTTTCCTTCCTTTCTTCCCTCTCTCCTTCCTTCCCTCTTTCATCTCTCCTTCCTTCTTTTCTTTCTTCCTTCCTTTCTTCCTTGTCTACTTCCTTCCCTCCTTTCTCTGCTTACTTCCCTCTCTCCTTCCTTCCCTCTTTCTTTGCTTCCTTCCCTCTTTCCTTCCTTTCCTCCTTGTCTACTTCCTTCCCTCCCTCTCTTTCCTTTTTTTCTTTCCTCCTTGTTTCTCTCCCTCCTTCTCTGCTTCCTTCACTCCCTCTACTTCCTTCCCTTCCTCCTTTGTTATTTTCTGTCCTTCCCTCCTTTCCTCCTCTCCTTCCCTTCCTCCTTTGGTCCTTCCTTCCTTTCCTCCCTCATTCCTTCTTTCTCTCCTTCCTTCCTTTCCTCCCTCCTTGCCTCCCTCATTCCTTTGTTATGAGCTTTGTATTATATGAGAGGCAAAAATCTAAATAAAAAAAAGTCTGATATGTTAAATTCCTATGCCTTTCTTTGTCTGCTGTCTTTATCAAGTGTATTCCGCCCAAAAATTCAATGATTTCATTGGAAATATGTATTTTGAGGATTGCTGAGCTTCCCCGCCATCCATCTCCACAAATGTTAATTTTTAGTAATGTTTATGAGTCTGTGAACAGCGCAAATCCAAAAAGGAAAAACTTGTAGGTCTTGTTATGATGCATTACAACAAGTTTATGATGCTTATGTTTAGTATCCTCACTTGGTTTTCAGAATTTTTACTGGGTTGCAGTGACCAAATTTTGATCTGAGCTATGGATTGAAGAGCCTATGTTTATGGAACCAACTCATACATAGTAGCACTTGTTTCATAATGCAGAACTTAATAGCACATAGCAAGCTATTTGTATGTGCATGATTGCCTAATTTTTGAGTGATTCCCTTAGTATTGTTAAGAGCTTTTGTGAACTGTACACCTGTCATCCTATACAGTGTACAAGGCGCCCAGAATACATGCTTCTGATGTGTGTGCCTGGGTATTGGTTTGCCAGGCAATGTTGCAATACTTTAAGTACATCAGTGCTGTAAGCTCTCCATGGAAATAACCTGAGAGGAGGAAGGACATTCCAATAAACTGTTGTGCATATCACTGTGAAGAGATGATTTTAGCTTGGTTGTATATTGATACACGATTATCTTTCCAAGAGGAACCTGCTCATCTTATTCCATCTGTTGTGTTTCCCTAGCACATCTTCAGACTTGTAGAAATCCTGGCAAATGACAACCAAGAGGTTAAAAGGGCTTTTTTAATTTTTGTCAGAGGTAAACTTCCAAATGAGGATGGAAATTGATCATTTCTTCACACTAGCCGTATATAGGCTAAGGATTTGAACCATGGACCTCCTGGTTTCCGTCCAGTCGCTCTAACCCATTGAGCTACCATGACCAATGTGCCGTTATGACATTAAATTCTCCATTTGAATCGTATATTTCCCCGGTAAACCACTAGGGGCCCTTACATTCAAGATACACCGTTTGTGGTGACTTACTATTGTAAGTACTTGAGTCCCAGGCTTCATCATTTAACTAGTAGTTTACCAGGGAAATGTATGAGTAAAATGGAGAAATTAATGTCAGGATGGCACGTTGGACATGGTAGCTCAATGGGTTAGAGCAACTGGACGGAAACCAGGAGATCCATGGTTCATATCCCAGCCATGGCATTGAATTTTTCATGTTGACTCTATCAGAAACCTTTAGCCTATACATGGCTAGTGTGAAGAAATGATCAATTTCCATCAATTAACTAAAATAATAAGAGTTAAATGATGAAGCCTGGGACTCAAGTACTTACGATAGTAAGTTGCCACAAACGGTGTATCTCGAATGTGAGAGCCCCTAGTGGTCTACCAGGGAAATACACGATTCAAATGGAGAATTTAATGTCAGGACGGCACGTTGGTCATGGTAGCTCAATGGGTTAGAGTGACTGGACAGAAACCAGGAGATCCGTGGTTTAAATCCCAGCCATGCCATTGGATTTGTCATGTTGACTATCTTCCAAATGAGGATTTAATCATAAGCCCTACTTTTGTAAGTTAACCTTTATCTCTGGTCATTGTGTTGATTAGCTGTGTATACTGATCTTTACGTCTGACTTTTGTATTGATCATTATCTCTAGCCTTTGTCACAATATCTTTTATAATGGCCTTGTACTTCAAATATCCATTGTCTTTATGAGTCCTTATTACATATCCAAGAGTTTCATAATATACAAAAAGGAGAGAACCATGACTAGAAGCTTTCGGCAGTGATATGAAAATTAATTTCTTAGGTTTTATTTTCAAGTAGAAGGTTAAGTTTTAAATACATTTCTAAATGAACTTCTTTCTTTTCCTTGCACTCTGTTTATTTTATTTTTTTATTTTTTTTATTTTTATATCTTTATGATTCCTACCAATGTTTTCTTAACATTTTAATATATATTTTTGCTGATTCCTATAATTTAAGGATTATATAAACAGGAAATATACTTAATTAATGGAAATTAATCATTTCTTCACACTAGTCGTATATAGGCTAAAGAGCCCCTAGTGGTTTACCGTGGAAATATACGAGTCGAATGGAGAATTTAATGTCATGAAGGCAAGTTGGCCATGGTAGCCCAATGGGTTAGAGTGACTGGACGGAAACCAGGAGATCTGTGGTTCAAATCCAGCCGTCGCATTGAATCTTTCATATTGACTCCAGCCTATATACGGCTAGTGTAATTTCCATCAGGTACTTGTTGCCTCGGTCGGACACTGGGAATGGTCCAGCTATGTCGACGGCGATCCTTTCGAATGGCGCTCCGACATTGTACTACTGCATGCGACCCCGGCTCCTAGTCTGGGGGCCGCGACTCGCCGCGCACACGTGACACTGACGGCACCATCTCTCAGCATCTGCTCGGAGCCTCAGCCAGTAGTAGCGCTGTCGGAGTTTGTCGATCGTTCGGTTTGCTCCAGGTGTCCTCCTGAAGTACCGGCGTGCACTTCTTCCAAGACTTCCGGGACCTTGCTTCGGGGAAGTACTAACTGTTTTCTTTGCGCCTTCCCATCAGGCGATTCCCATACCCGGAACAGCATGCCCTCTCTTGTCTTCTATGAGTCCCATTGGGCCCAGTACGACTTATAGGTGGCGCTCCTCGGTGCGATGTCCTCCCAGGTTGGTCTTGTCCCTGCCTCCACTTCTCTCGAGAGTGGCCCCAAGTCTGCGTCCGCCAGCTGCTTCCTCCTCAGGCCTGCGCTATCCCAGCCGTCCGCAGGAACTGCCGTGACCACTCGGAAAGCTGCGGTACGCTCCTTCTCTTCCACCCTTATGCATTGTCCTCAGGTGGAATGACTGACCATACAGGTATTTGTGGAAGTGCTCCGAGGTCTTTACCACCGCCAGTAACCCTCGTCGTGTGACGCAGTAGTTCTTCTCTGCCTTGGATAGCGTCTTGCTGTAGTAGGCTATCACCCGCTCGTGGCCGTCCTGGACTTGGGATAGGACACCTCCATTGCAATGGTCGCTGGCCTCAGTGTCCACAGTGAAGGCGCCACCTGGTTGTGGGAATCCCAGAATAGGAGCACTGCACAGTGTTTTCTTCAGGTGCTAGAAAACGTCTTCGGCGTCCTCCATCCACACATAGGGCCGGTGTTATTCAGTCAGACGGGTGAGGGGTTTGGCGATGTTGGAGAACCCCTTGATAAAACGACGGTAATAACTGCACAGCTCTAGGAAACTGAGCAATTCTCTCTTATCCTTTGGCCAAGGCCAGTGTATGACGGCCTGTGTCTTCTCCGGGTCTGTGGCCACTACGGTTGGTGAGACTATGGTCCAAGTAGTTCACCTCCTTGCGGAAGAGCTGGCACTTCTTTGCATTTAGCTTCAAATTGGTCGCCTGCAGTCTCCGTAGCACCTTACTCAGATTCTCGAGATGGTCTTCGAAAGTCTTACCGACGATGATGATGTCGTCCAGGTATAACAGTCAGGCGTTATAAGTCAGCCCTCTCATCACTGATTCCATTAGGCGTTGGAAGGTAGCTGGTGCGTTGCAGAGGCCAAAGGGCATAACTGTGAACTGCCAAAGCCCTTGGCCTGTCGAGAATGCAGTCTTTTCCTTGTCTCTCGGGTCTAGAGCTACCTGCCAGTAACCCGACTTCTGGTCCAGGGTCGAGAACCAATGCGCAACAGCAAGCGTGTCCAGAGTGTCGTCAATCCGGGGTAGGGGGAAGTAGTCCTTTCGGGTGACAGCGTTCCGCTTCATGTAGTCCACGCCGTTCTTCTTTGTCACCAGAACTATAGGGGAACACCAAGGGCTGTCAGACTCTTCAATCACTCCCCTGGATTTCATGTCGTCTACCATATCTCGTACCGCCGCTTGTTTCGCCAACGGAACGCGTCTAGGTGGTTGCCGAATAGGCTGGGCGTCTCCGGTGTCGATGCCGTGAAGCACTTTATCCGTGCGGCCGTAGTCAATGTCGCCAATGAAGACGCGCTGGTATCGCCTCAGTAGTTGTCGAACTTTCTCCAGCTGTTCTGCGGTCAGGTGGTCGGCCACCCTCTCCAATAAGCCTTCTAGCCGGGGCCCCAGGTGTTGCGTCGGCACCGGCTCCTGCGTCTTGTCGATTGCGGTTACGCTGACCACGGGCTTGCACGTCCCCAGCTCCGTTCCGGCCTGGACGTCGTGATCGGTATCTGCCAGGTTGAGCAGCCTCACTGGCACCTCCTCTCGGCACGGCAATAATGTCCTGGCTACACAGAGTCCGTGCGCAGGCGTTTTCTGGTCCAACATCATGTTCTTCGTCCGCTGGCCTTCCAGTCGCGCCATCACCACCACCTTGCTTCTCGCGGGGACAATCACGTCTTCCTTCAGGACGACCCTGCAAATTCCATGGCGGTCTTCGGGCTGCCGGAGTATCACCTCTTTTCCATTGAGCCGCAGGACCTTCCAGCCGAAGTCGACCGTCGCCTCGTGGCTCCTGAGGGCATCCAATCCCAGTATCACCTCCTCAGTCACCTTCGCGATGAATACCCATAGACGTACGGCACTCCTTCCCAAGGTCAACTTCAGCAGGGCCTCCTTCTCCACAGGAAAGGTGTCGCCCGATGCCGTCACAAGCTGGTATGGTCGGCTCGGCTTCCTCGTCGGCAAACCCTTCGCCACGTCAGGTCTGATGATGGTCACGGCTGCCCCGGTGTTCACCAGCACGCGGCACGGCTTCCCTCTCACCCAACCGTCAGCGGCGAGTCATCCATACGCCGGCTGACGGCGCGCAGTGTGCCCCTCTCCACGACGGCCCTTACTCGTTTTCCGGCTACTCTTCCTGGTGTGGGCAGTCTCTCTCCAGGTGTCCCGGCTGTTCACACCCCACAACACAGGCCACTAGGTCTTCGCCGGCGTCCCTCGGCTGGTCTTCTGTCTCCGGTGTAGCGGACACTCCTCGTTCTCAACGTCGGAATAGCCGTTACCTTGGCCGCCTCCATCCTTAATGCTGTCGTTAGCGCCTCGTGGATTGTTTTATAATCGCCGAGCATTATACGCTGACAAATCTCCGTGTCTCGTACCCCGTCAACGAATGTGTAGGCAGCTTCCCGGGATACGAACTCTGGTGGGAGGTCGACTAGGGCCTTGCTAGCCAGTTGCTCGATTGCCAGGGCGTCTCCCCTGGCTGCTGTGACCTTGACTTCAGCTGGCTGCGGTATGCTGCGGCTAAGCGGTGGTTCCCAATGCGGTTCTCCAGAGCCTCCCAAATGTCCTTAGGTGCCGCCGTTATCTGGATCGCATTCAGGACTTCCGCGGCCCGTCCCTGGAAACTGGCTATTAGTTGTGCGGCCTCTTCCTCTGGTGACCATTTGTTGTGTTTGGCCACCGCGTCGATCTGACGGCGGAAGACTTCGAAAGTTGTTGCGCCGTCGTATTTAGGCGGTTTGACGCGCGCAGATGTGTTGCGTCCCGGTGCGTCGACCTTTAAATCCTTCGGCCTCCTGCCGACGACGTCCTCCACCTGGCGTTCAGGGACTTTGTGTTGCTGTCGGCCTTTTCCTCCAGGTCGTTAACGTGGTTTGCCAAGTCTTCGAGGGATTTGGTGTTATTGTCGGCCTTTCCCTCTAGGTCGTTAATGCTCTCGCCCAACTCTGTGACGTCCTCCTTTACGCCAGCCAACTGCTCCTCAAACTTGGCAGCGAGAGCCTCATTCGCCGCTTTCATTTCCGTGGTCAATTCGGTCATCTTCGCGGTGATTGTCGTGGCCAAGTTATTGTTTGCAGCTTCCGTCTTCGCGGCGAGGTTGTCGTTAGCCGTCTTTATTTCCTTCAGTTCCGCGGCCAGGTTGTTATTTGCCACTTCTCTTTTCGCAGCGAGGTTGTCATTTGCTGCTTTCATTTCCGTCATCTTCTCCAAAATCTTTTCCAATGCAGCCTCCATGTCGTCGCACTCCTGACACCAATTGTGACTTTGTGGGTTCGTGAAATAAAAAGTCCAGGTTACAAACACAAAAAATTGCACTTTATTTCCGTAGAAATATGCTTCGTACACATACACAATACAACATACAAGATCAACAAACACAGCTGTTTACCCGCACGCGTTCAATTACCGACTGACACCTCTTTGGCGGGCGGGCTGCCTTTTTACAGTTTACTAACATTCCAGAAATTTCTCAAACAATCGCGACCCGGCTAGAACAAAGGCCACAAAGGCGAACTCTCGAGAAATGCTTCTCCTTCCCTGCCCCGCCCCCCCCCCCCCCGCCGTTTCGGCGAGCTTTTATCTACACACTGCACACGCATCCCTTTGAATGCCTCGCCGCCTCGATCAACAATGGCCTCGCGACAATATATATGTATATGAGTATATACTAGGGATGGGTCGACAGCTGTTTTTCTCGATACCGATACACAATATTTTCTACGTCACCCGATACTTTGGTACTGGATACTGTCAGTTCTACTTCTAGTTTCAATATAAAATAAAATGTTGGCAGAACTGTGTAATGCCAATAAAATAAATAGGTGCACATGTTTAATGAGACAAAACTTAAAACCATCAGTGTTCTTATTTTTAAACTGTACATTAGACATTTGAAAGCAAAACAGTCCACTTTTGTAAGTTTTTGTTAAAAGATATTAGCATTTTCACTGTTTCGGGGTTAAGTCTACTTCTTTTTCTGTCACATATGAGTCCTGCTGTACCAAATAGTCTTTAAGAGAAAACTGTTGTATGTGGAATACACAAATATTTAACGGCTCATTTGAAGTTGAATCTGAAACATGTTTATTTTCTTGCATAATATTACTGTACAAGTAACACATTCCTGGAAATTTCTCGGGCTTTGCAATGTTCTATTTGCAGCAATAATATTTTGTGATTTTAAAGTAAAATAAAAATTGCAGAATCACCATCAAACTATTGAGAAAGTACCAAGCCAGTTTTCTGAAGCATGGTTTGATGTAGATACGTGAGGTAGCACAAGTATCAAGGACCTATCCTTAGATATATCCATATTAGCAATATACTATCTTGATTAACGTGAATTAGATAGAGCAATAAGCTTTTATTAGAATAGTTTGTACAAGAGCAGAGAAAATAATATGAGTGTGCACATTAAGTTATATCTTGTGATTATGTAAAGAATGTGGAATTTCAAAACCAATCCACTTTAGTGTATTCATCCTATACCTATAACAAAATATGTAATAAATGTTTATCTGTATTAAATAGAAGTAGACAAGACTAAAATTTGAATGGATGGTTTCTATAACAGATTCTAGAATTTTTAAATTCTGTGTGTTTCAAGACATTAATTTCTGATGAAATTTCAATTTGAGACTTGGACATTGTTTGTGGCATAGGCATCTAAAGGATGTTCTTCATCGTGGTGATCGAGCAATGATCTATGTGTTCATTGCTGCCTCATACTTCCCCTGGCTGACTCTGCAACCCTTCCCTTTGAATGGTTGGGCCGCAGAACTGTGGTGGATTGTTTGGGTCTTGGCATCTTTGGGTATACTGTACCAGCAACTGTTTCACGAGCGATATAAATGTCTGGAGACATGTTTCTATCTGTTTATGGGCATAGTACCAGCTCTGGCAATCATCAGCATGGTGAGTATTCATAGAGTATTGCATTTTTATTAATAAACTTTAAAATTGTGCACTAAAAGTTTAGTTATTATAAGAAATGTTAACTTGGAAGTAGAATTTGTTTTACACTAACAATGTGAAAAAGTGATTAAATTTGAAATTGACACAAAATTAAAGAGCAGTCAAATTAGGTGAATATTAATGACCATTGACCTGCAATGCGCTTTCAGGGGGCCACCTCACTTTTTGCATGCACTACCAAATTTGCATCATCATCACTGAGCAGATAGATAGCTTGGGCTCCGGTGTGTCACCTCATCTTGGCTGAGTCGCAAGACCCTCCTGTGATGTGACCGCGGAAAATGGCTCCTGAGGGCACTTTGGTGACGGGCAACCACAAGGCCCATTCGATGTCACTAACTGTTAGAGCAGAATGGTTTCCTTGATGGCAGTCCTTTCACCATATCCTGTCTGATCGCGGTCAAGGCTGCAGCAGTGTCTATCAGTATCTGGTACCACCTCTCTTGCACCTATCCTTCCACAATAAGGCTGTAGTCCATCCTTCTGCTTAAGGAGCGAAGCGTCACTTGACGGGTTGGTAATGACCCCTTTGTGCCTGTTATTTCGCAGGTACCCACTACTCATTCCCTTCCCTCATGTTTGTCAGCCATGTGTGTCCAGGATGACCACACCCCCACCACATATTACAGGAAGTTCTTGGTCAACATCTCTGGTTCGGCCCTCTGTCTCTATCATATTGGATGCTTTTGGTCCTCTGGGTAGGAAGTTGGCCACCTCCATCTACAGTGTGGTTAATGGATGGTCTGTATCGCCTAGCATTAGGCATTCTCAGTGTTATGCAGGAATAGGACTTTCTAGGACACATTACTGATCGTGAGGTTCTCTAGATTCTTGCTTGCTAACTGCTCAATTGTCAGAGCAAACTCCCTCAGTGTCTTCCTTGGCATTGGAACCTCGACTTTAGCTGGCTGTGATAAGCTGTGAATAGAAGATGGTTTCCCAACTGGTTTTCGAGAGCCTTTCAGATATCCTTGGACATCACCGCCCCTAGAAGCTGGCTATAAGCTGTGCTACATCCTCTGCCACAGACCATGGTTGTGGGGTGGCAACAGTGAATTATTGGCGGAAAGCTTCAAAGGTTGATGATCATCTTACTTGTGTGGCTTGACATGCGCTGTTTTGCATCCTAGCCTCTCGACCTTCAGGTTCTTAGTCTTTTGCTTTTCTTCCAGGATGCTAATCATTTCCCGATGTCTTTTAGGGCACTGAGCCATTCTCCACAGTCCTTAAGAGTGTTAATGCATTGTTAAAAGTTTTGCCAAGTGTGCTCTTATGCCAAGTTCTTTCCAGAAGTTTGATTTTAGTAGATAGCTTCATCTTCATCTCAGATATTTCTGTCTTCTCTTCTTCCTTCACACTTTAACTGCCAGATTTAATTTGGATTTCATTCATCTCCATCTTGTCCATTTGAGAATTGACAGATTTCATTTCACTCAAGTGTTGAAGTGTTTTTTTCCATCACATTTGATCCCACTTCTGACACCAAAAAAGTTATATTGTGACAATATCTGGTTGTGTTAAAGTCACTTTGCCACTAAAATATTAGCACAATGTTACTGTCACTTAATTTCACTTTCATAAATGCACATGATTGGTTTGTAGAAGTTTCCCTAGCACTAATGTTTATTTAAGCCGATCTTTCACCAACTCATATTGATTGATTCTCACAGGTGAACTCACTAACTTCTCATTAACTACCTGACTGATGCCTCTGTTTTGCTTTACCACTCCCTTATATGTCATGGTGGCATGGTTCTAGAAGCATCTGGAAATAAATTTATTTGGCAAAGCGAAGGTTCTCATAGTTAGCTGTTGGTAGATCAAATGGCTGTGTACTTTCCTGGCTTATGATGGCAGACAGCGATGGTGGCTGGCATGGCTTTGGCTATTCTTTCCGCATCACCACCCAGGCTTGAGGAGCAGTTGACAATCTTTGCTCAGAGGATTATTTTAACATGAAACCTGCTCTCCATTTTTTATCAAAATTAACATCTGTTTTCCCTTTTTTTTTTTTTTTTTTTTTTTTTTTAAACAAGACAAGTATATTTAAAATCTCCTAATGTAATGACCACAAATGAAAATCAAATTTTAAATTGTGCACTAAAACTTTGAGAATCCTACACATATTTATTTCTATTATTATTCTAGTTTTATAACAAATATTCCAATTTTAATATTTTCCATGGTTTTCTGAATATTTAGTAAAATTTGCAAAGGTAAACTGTAATTAACACTGTCAAGTAACATAATTAAAACTATACTATGAGTCGACAGAGACACTGTATTTCACATACCACAAATTTACTTTCAACGCATTTGGCCTCTGTTTGTAAGCATTATCAAGACATTTCTTGATAATGCCTTCAAGTGAATGCGAAACGCATTGAAAGAAAATTTGTGGTATCTACAAGGAAATTGGAGTGATAGTCACTTTCCTTTAAGTGTGGAAGAAAATGTTCCCTTGTCTGAGAATATCATATTTCAGTTGTGGTTGGCATTTTCCTCTGCAAAGGCAAGGTTAAACAATTTGTGATCATCTGTTAGGTCCTGCATTGCAGAGCTGTTCGAGCTGATCCAGGGAAATGCAAATTGGCATTCCTTTCAGAAGCAGTGTGGAGGAGGTTCCTCTCTGATACTGCAATTAAAGCTGCATCCATTTTGGGAGTTGACACCTGTCTTCTTCCTAATGTATTTGCTTATGATTGTTCATAATATGTTAAGGTAGCTGCAAAATAGGAATGAACATAAGGCGGAGCTAGGTGTGGCTGGTCTTTCATTGTCTTGGATAATTTCTTTGCACGCTCAAAAGATACTAATTACAGAATTATTTTGTTTATCCCATGTCACAGAGCTAGTTTTTCTGAGGGTGACTGTCCAAACCCCATGTTTATAGGATATCTTGTTTTGGAGATATGAAAAGATAAGACGCCTGACTAGAAAGAAAAGAAACATTAACTGTCAGTGAAGAAAAACACACACCTGCTCTGCTGCGGTTGCAATTTGTGCCTTGCATTCAGTAAGGAGAGTGTAGACGTGCTTTTCAAAGTTAGTAAATATGTCGCTTAGCAAGCCTTGTAGTGACTGCAGGACAACTTGTAAGACGCTCACTTTCTTCTCGGGCAGCCAGCTAGCTGAAAAGATGATTAGACATCAATGTTTCGGGAATGTACATCTCTCCCATCATCAGGATAAAACATGTTCTGGAAAACACTCCTGTCATCTTTTCAGCTGGCTGGCTGCCCGAGAAGAAAGTGAGCGTATTCGTCGCCAGGAAAGCTTCAGGTCTTATTTTAACTCATAAGACATTACATAAGCAGGCTAGAAATATTTTTCATGTGTATTCTTTTTTCAAACAATTGTCAATTAAAGACATTTTCGAAAGTACTAATTTTGCTCAAAGCCGAGAATTAATGACACTGGCTTATCACGTGAGTGCTCATACTGTGACGGACATTGTTAAAGAAGGCAAACAGTTCACCAAATTAGGAGAAGTTCCTATATTTAAAACTTCTGGAAAACATAGAGCAACACTCTAATACACATTCATATCTTCCATATTTATTAATCATTTTAATGAAACAAAGTGATTTAAGTACATTATAGGCAATATACAATTATGGCATCATTAAAATAGAGACTATATTCACAAATCGTTGAAATGTCAATACTTTGTTTCACTGTTACAAACGCCATTCTTTTGCGAAACACATCTAATTTGTGTCCTTCTGCTTTGTATGCATATGAACGATGCTGCGTAGGCGAACTGTTCTCACATTCAAGGTCTTAAGCTTCAGTTTATGCCACCATGTGATTATCATTGTATATGTTTTCACACACATGCGAAAATATTAAGCGAAGTGTACATACATCTCAGCTCACTGCTAGAGGGATACATCTGCTATCTCTGTCGCCCGCTGGCTGTAGACCTGGCAAACACTTCATTGGCTGTGCCCATGTTCATTCTTATTTTGTAGCTACTCTAGCATATTAAGATTTGGAAATTGTGACAACTTGTTGCTGCTGTCACACAGCTGTATCACAGATGAGTAAACAAGATGTTGTGCCGAGTAGCACTTACACAAATTTAATGTTCCAGACATGACTTAGTCTGCTTTGAAAAGGCCTAACATGCATAAGGTGATGCAAAACAAATATAGAAATAAGCTGATGATTTGTTTAGGATATCTGACATGGTAATGAAGATGTTGTCTGTTTCCAGCACGAGTTCTCTGGCCTGACAGAGCTAAAAATTGGAGGAGTATTATACATTATTGGTGTGCTGTTCTTCAAGGCAGATGGGAAGATACCATGTGCTCACGCAATCTGGCATTTATTTGTCGTAATGGCTGCAGGTATTCATTACTATGCCATTCTCAACTATCTGTATCCAATGAAGGAGCTCCAACACTAGACCTGTTGCCAAAAATTATTGTAGCTTTAATGAGTAAGAAGTCTTTCATATAGAGCCATACATGACTGTCTTTTGTTGGGTTTATCTTACGACCGAGATGTAACTGTATACCATTCTTACGTGTTAATACCCTGGTGCTCCAGGGGGCTATGTACCTTAAGTAAAGGCCTACTAGTGTAGACATCTTTCCACCATAAGTGTTCCAGTGTTTTTAGAGTTGTAAGTAGTTCTACCTGACCAATTTTAAAGTATACTAGTAAGAATGGTATACAGTCTTACTTACTAAGTTTTTAGACACATATCTTTTTATGAAATTGAAGAATGTTATCACAACATGACAAGAGAGGGCATTACTTGACTGCTGTGAAATAAAGGTATTTTTATTTTATACCTCTTTGATGTAATTTATTACAAATATTTATTATTAAGCTGTTTTATGGTATTTTGAAAGCTGTGGAAGTAAACTAGTTTATTGAGGACTCAAAAAATGTTAATTTTAAAAAAAAACTTAAAGGAAACTGAACAACAGTATTCTGAAAATGTGCATAAGAACAAATGCTGAGATGTAAATATTATTGATGAAAATTTGGCACGTACGGACAAGAATATATTCTTTCTAATGCTCCCTGCATGATCCAAGTAGTGAAAGGATCCATTTCTGACATGGAGGTACCCAGCGGGCAGTGGAATAAGAAGACCTACAGGTTTTATCTTGGACACCAAACAACACTGGGCTAGTCAGAAGTGAAGGCTTGGTTAGGTACCATGGACCGTCAGTATGAGAGCTACCCCAGCATTTCTTGTGTGAACATAACTGGAATATAAATGTGTACGGTGATCCATATATAACTGAGCACTTCTCAAGGTTTATATTTCCCTCTGGAAAGTAATAAATTAAAATTAAGTTTTATTATATCAGTGACTCTGAGAGTTTTTAACTGGATAGATCTTACAGTTTGAAGCTACCTCTCATTCGTCTTCTCAAAATAACAAAAATTAAAAATTAAAATATAAATAATAGACTGAAAAAACTGCAAATGATTCTTTGAATTAATAAGACTATTTCACACATATATCACTCTCATGTACTAGGATTTGTCAAATACCGACCAATCGCTGATCTCTAAATTGATAATTGTACACCACGCACAATTATTGCTTGGCAATTATCACGTTGCTCCTTTACTGTTGGGTATAACATTCAACGTCAATAATTGCCAGTTTTATAATTGTGAATTTATATAATTAAATCAAGTTTGTTGTTCTCGTGCAAAACGAATATTCAACTTAAATAATTGCAACTTTACTGCAGTTTAAAATAAATGAAGTTTGTTGTTTAAAAATAGATATTATATTTTGAATAGTTATAAATAAAAGCGTTGTTAACAGTGAAGCTAATTTCATGTATAAAGACTAAAATTGAGTCATGCCTTTTAAAACTTGTAACTTCACTCACGTCCTTTTACAAAACAGGAACGTCTTCAGCTGAGGATGAAACTGCAACAGTTTCGAAAATGTTCCTGATTTTGTAAAAGGACCTGAGTGAAGTTACAAGTTTTCAAAGGTATGACTCAATTTTAGAGGTTATATTACTGTATTATTTTCTTATAATCAATCAGCGCCACGTGACGGCCTTAAGGTCAAAGTTACGTTCACCAGTGTTAACTTGTACATGGCCTGTAAGAACCATTAATCTTGTATGATGTGACTGGTGAGGTTAAGTTTCATTCATATGCTAATGTAGGCCATTGTGATTTAGGTAATCAAATAACTTGTTTTATTGCTTTTAACAATTTTTTTTATTCGTGAAATAGTTTGTACAAATGCAACTCATGGTTTTGAACTTCCCTAGATAAATTTCCTTGTGACTTCATCGCTCACGAATTTATTGGTAATTTCAAAACCATTCTTGGGATTACCTATAAAAATCAACTTATGTTTAAGCTCACCCTAACCAGATTTGAACTTGAAACCTCTTGAATGTGAGGCAAATATGCTACCAGAGGTGTGCAATATTGATAGCCTACTGCCCATGGTTGCCTTGTGGCCATTATTGGGTGTTAGTAATAGATTCATTCTCTAGTTTTGCAGCCATAAACAAAAAATATATTTGTCAATCTAGAGGCATGCTTTCTTTATCCTGAAAAGATGAATATTGGTTAATTTTAAGCTTTGTGGATTGTGGATTCTGTTCATTCATTAATTCATTTTATTGCATCCGTTTGATTATGAATACATAATATTGTAACTTTGTGGGTTCGTAGAATTAAAAGGCCGAGTTGCAGAAATTAAAAATCTGCTTTATTTTCGTAGAAATACTCTTATAGGTTACAGCAGCATTACGTTACGTACACCATCAGTCTACCAAGGTCGATGACAATAACAGTGACAGCAGATTACATCATTAGCTCTCGTTACAATAACACTTCCAGCTGTCTCTCTTTTCACAACAACTGTTTCACAACTACTACTCCTCTGGCGTGTCACAATCCTTTTTATATGTCCATTCATAAGTCGAGAACATTCCCGCACAAACAAGAAAAACAACTATTCTCCGTCAATCGAGATATCTCTAGAAATTTCCATACATGAAACCCTACCTGTGGCGGCGAGTCCTTTATCTGAGATAACATTGTTTGCCGCCTCTGTGATCACTCGTCGCATTATCATTAACTGCTCATGCAAGCTCGTGAAACATTATCCACCGTGTATTATCAATTTCTGCCGAAACGTTTATGCCCAGTGCCGCGACAATATGGAATTGTCAAGGAGACTTTGTTGAGCATCAATTCATTAATTTCATTCATTCAGAAAGTTTGTTAAACTTAAACAAGAAATAATAAATGATTACTGAGATAATAAATCTCAATTTAAGTTTATTACTTTCCAGAAGGAAACTTTTAACTCTTCAAAAATGTTGTTTTATATTGATTACCCTATGCATGACACTGCAAAAGTTCCCCAAATGAGAGATTGGGATTTTCTTAACCTTCTTTCAGTTATGGATTGACTAGATGTGAAAAAAATTATCTTTCTGGTAACAGTACCAACCTGTCAATTAAAAAATATAATATTTCAAAATGATTTGAGCATTTGTGCATAGCCACAACTGCAAGATATTCTTGGTTTTCTGTTATTTAACTGGTTAGTTTCCTTCACATCAAATTGTAATTGTTTGTCCCAGTTCTGTTTTGTCATGCAATCTCTGTTAATAACAATGCATCTAAATGCTGTCGCAGCATAAGAAAATGGATAGAGCTCTCCTAAGATTTCTATATTTCAACACCAAATTAAACCATAAAAGGCAGACATGAACAAGGTGTAAGTTATCCAAAATTAATTGCAGCATTCTGATCCAATAATGACTGATTGTTGTATCAAAAGGAAAGAACTAACAAATGGTTTCTAAATGTTTATTCTGTCACGTGTACCTGAATTATATTTTCATATGAAAGATGTATTGGTTACTTTGGAACTGTTTATAAAAATACTTTACTATAACTGTACCTATGATTAATTTCTCTAACCTCTGTTCTATGCATATGTTTGGTAGCTGTGAGACTGAAATACATATTACTGCACATATGGAATATAATCATTTTTATTTGAATTTTACCATTTAAATCTTATCTGGGTCTTTACTTCCTTTTTATTAATTAATATTTGCTTCATGCAGCAGCAAGTTATTGAATACAATTGCCAACAAGATTAATGTTAGTGGCCTTGCTATTGAATCACAGTGTTAAGTGTATGTTAGTAGATTTATTAAGGTTATATTTGCATTGCTGGTATTTCTCTTCTCCACTAGTGCACTAACAATTTTATAAGTTGAAAAATACAAGTTAAAGTAGTTCCAAAGTGTTTGGTTTTTTTTTTTTTTTTTTTTTAATGTTGCTTTTGTCACATTGGTATTGTAATATCTAATACCTGTTTGTCATTTTAAATTGCTTAAATGACCTTTGGGTAGAGTTTGATGCTCAGGACCTACCAGAGGGACATACACGAAGTTGGGCTGGTGCATGATCTAAAGAGTGAGAAGGAATGAAGTTGACATACTAGCATACTCTAAGCAAAAGTAAACAAGCTTTCATAATTTTCCTAAAAGTTGGAAGAATTTTCAAATAGATGAGGTGTGAATGATAAGGCATTGTAACAATGGAGCCAACATGTTTGTAGACTCCATAAATGGATTAAGCATATTGTTAATTATACTGGTCGCCAATCTAGAAAGTGATTGACATTTCGTATGCAGAGAGAGGTGAAGTTGCCACTTATTGCTGCCACGTGGAGAGCACAATAGGATTACACGTGCGAAGATGATTCAGTGGGCATTAATTATTATTATTATTATTATTATTATTATTATTATTATTATTATTATTATTGTTATTATTATTATTTATAATGTTGTACACAAAGGCAATAGAAAAGTCGTGGATCGACATGCAAGAACACATCAATGTAAAGATCATTGTAACAAAAGAGGCATACCTGTGACATTTTGATGCTTATTGAAGTGGGGGAAATGCCGCCTACATACTTTTTTTCCAGTAGTTTCTAATTTAGACCCCAATGCCTGACTTTCTTCTTTAAAATACTTTTCTTTCCCAATCTTAACCTTAATGTTACTGATACCTACAGCACGTTAAGTCCTATCAAGCACCTTAGAGAATGGACTAATAGGCTCCCCTTTCAGTTTCTATTTGAAGTATTCTCTCACGGAGCATATTATTCGTATTTCCCTTTCCTGTCCGTGCCTGTCTTTGGACAGAAAAGTGGAATTCGGCTTACCAGATCTGGAAGGTCGCTCACATATTTTCAAGATTCATGCGTGGTCCATGAGCGCTGATAGAAATATCAAATATGAGCTACTTGCAAGAGATACGATACTGATGCGGTGCTGAGATATGATCTTTTTGTACTGAAGCTGGAATGTTTGCAATTCGTTCCAGAAGGAAGCTCGCTACCGTGAAAGATTTTCTGGAAGCTGTCAACAAGATTATAAAAGCATATGCTAAATTTTCATCCACTCCACGCTATATGATATATAATTAATCTTGCTGAATGTGTTTTCTTATTGTTGTGGAAATCAGTTTCCCTTGTGATTTGGTAATTTCTTTAATTTTTCCAAACAAAACCTTTAATATCGAACTATTTCATTGCACTACAAACTGCAAATACTTATAATTTTGTACCTAATGATTAGTGCTATAAATGATTAATGTATTGAGTTGTTTCAGATTCATAATTTACTTTAAATTTACTTGATCATATACTAAAGTATTCAGATTTTGTGTATTTAAATAAGTTCTTATATTAACTTTCTTACAATTCATGTAATGCATTAAACAATAAACAATAATTGGAATACCTTTACCAAATATAGTTTTATTTGGTTCCCCAGTACGTTCAGGCTTTCGCTTGTCACTATTTTTAGACATAGTTAAACATTCATTAAAACACAATTGCAAATGATCACAACACACGCACAGATACACGAACTCACACACACGTAAACCAAGGCAAATTGTCACAAAATGCAAAGGAATTTGCCAGTACAGGATCTCTAACTGTTGTAACCTTATATAAAATAACAGCAACATATATGTGAAGGCATTCTGTTTACGCAGTGTTATCAGAAGAGAAACAAAAGCAAGGTATTGTGTTTACTGCAGCATTTGTGTAACTCGCTTGCCCGCAGTTCATGCTAAGCACGTGTTAGAATATTGGCAACCAAGGTTTAGCGTCTAACATTGTCATGGAAACATCTCGACTCTAATTGGTCCTTCTAATGGTTACTATGACAACCGTTATAACGTACTCATACCCTCCCATTTATTTACAGCGTTTTTCCATGTGCTTACTAACTGCCAATCACATTCTAGTTTGGTGCCCAGTATAACTACAACTTGAATGAAGAGCATTTTATTTTTAAGTATAAACCATTTCAGCTTCATCAGCATGCACTTGGAAATGTCATGTAGAGGTCTACAAGGGCAGCCCAAGAATATACTGGCCTTGACCGGATTGTCTCATTTTGTTATCACCATCATCAGTCCATACCTCCAGTGTAAAGAGACCCAGGTTCAGATTCCACTGTCAGCATGAGCTGGAATGTCTATTAAGCGATGTACTTAGGTTCTTGGGACCAATTGAGAGCCATTTTACAGAAATAATGGAGGCTGAAGTTGATGGCTTACTACCTTTTAATCAAATAACCATTACAGCAAAGTTGTGGTTTGGGTGGATGAAGCTAAGTGGGGATTGCAGCTGCGCTGTTGTTAGTAACAGAATTCTCAATTAGCTGGGGCAAGAATTTATGACGGTGTTGAATGTGTGTACGTTACAGTGATAGTACTATTCTTGGCATATCAGCATAGCAGAGCAAATTAATTTCTTTTTAATCTTTATTTTTCTTTCATCTCAGAATGTTTTCATTGTATATCTATGAGTTTCTCAAAACTGTTGTTAATGATTGTAATTAAAGAACCATATGCCTCAGATGCATATGCTGGATGTGATAAATAAATTGTTAGCAACTTTTATTTTCGAGCCCGAGTCTTTACAAACATCTTGACCCAGCTCATAGGCAAGGCCTGGGCATGAAGGCTCATGTGAACCTCTAATGTACACCTTAAGACATTGCTACAAAGTTACACTATACAAAAGCTACCATTAAAAACATAGATGTACAGAACATCCCATCACATATTGTAACAGTAAAGCTCTGTAAATGTACGTAATGAAAAAACATGGTTACATTATTATTTAAATGACCAGAAAATGGTAAGTGAATGTTCATGGATGTAATTTGTTTGAAGTTGATAGACATTTAACCTTATGTGCTAGAATATATAGTAAATATATGAGAAGGAAATGTAATGCCAAATGATGCTATAGTACAAGTTTTGTTTGCAGAAAGTACAAAAGGTTGAGGAAGATGATAGCTGTGGTTTACATATCATAATGCAGCTTGTGGTACATGCCCTCTCTTGCTGACATCACCTCAGTTGTACTCTAAACCCAGGTAGAAACTTCTTCCTCAATATCATGTCACTTGCACCCCAATATACTCATCTTAGTGTGTATGTATATATTTATATATTACAATGTATATATATATTTTTAATCTTCCTTTGAGGGAGGATTGGAAACTTGTTTGTTCACCATTGTATGTATTTGAGCACATTCATGATGTATAATAGATGTCTGTGATGACATAACCAGAAAGCTGCAGAAATGCTTGTATGATCTCCAAGCTATCTGTACTTATAGCCAGCTTTCCTATTCTGTCAACAATGACTTCTGGATCTTGTCAAAGTTAACAAATGGCTTCACTGTCACTGCCTGTGTGGAGAAAATGAAAGGAATTCCATAGTACAAAATTATTAGAGATACTCAAATTACTGTAGCTTCTTCTACAACAAAACTGGAACATGTTTATATCCCTCATCAGCCTGGTTGGACGTACTGTGTGATGTTGCTATTGTCCTCGTACTGTATATCTTTTAAGTTCCAGCAAACTTAACATTTGGAATTTGAATAGTTATAAATAAAAGGGAAGTTAATTTATGTATGAAGACTAAAATTGAGTCATACCTTTTAAAACTTGTAACTTCACTCGCGTCCTTTTCCAAAATCAGGAACGTTTTCGAAACCGTTGCAGTTTCATCCTCAGCTGATTAGCGACTCATCACAGTTGGTTGTTGTCTGGATCTCTTGTAATTGGCTCCCTCTCTCAGAAGATTCTTTACATAAATTAAATTTAAAGGGAGTCGATTAATGGCACTAAACAACACTTACTTTTAAATTTTTCCGGAACATTTTTCAGAGACTTTGCCTCCATCCTCAACCGGCCATCGACTGGTTCTCATTGGTGTAGTTGACGATAAGAAGAAATTTAGAAAAAGAAAATAAATTGACAAGCAAAAGAAATTGGCAAAAGAAATTTAGCAACAAGAACAAAGAAACACTTTAGGAAGATAAAATATGCAGTTGCCACGCATTTTTGGGAAAAAAAACACAACATAAATCCAGAACCAAAACTACTAAAACATATATCAGGAAAACAAGAACTGTCCACATGGGAACAAATCTTCATTTCAAAAAATAGGAACAAAGTATTCAATTTCGACATCCCCCAGAAAGATTTGTTCAGCAAGTTCCTCGAACCGCCACCAGAGGAGACCTATGACAAAATATCATCAACTACACCACTGAGAACCAGTTAATGTCCGGTTGACAATAGAGGCAAAGTCTCTGAAACATAGTACAAAAGTGAATCGAGAAGATATTGACACATTGCTTCACTCACACTGTGAGTGAAGCAATGTGTCAATATCTTCTCGATTCACTTTTGTACTAATTTGTGCTTCACTGTCCCTACGCTTCTTCCAAGTTTATACTTTCTCTGAAACATGTTCTGGGAAAATTTAAAAGTAAGTGTTGTTTAGTGTCATTAATCGACTCCCTTTAAATTTAATTTATGTAAAGAATCTTCTGAGAGAGGGAGCCAATTACAAGAGATCCAGACAACAATCAACTGTGATGAGTCACTAATCAGCTGAGGATGAAACTGCAATGGGTCAAAAACGTTCCTGATTTTGGAAAAGGACGTGAGTGAAGTTACAAGTTTTAAAAGGTATGACTCAATTTTAGTCTTTAACATTTGGAATTTAAATTCTTCTGGTTTACTAACATGCAGTGAAGTTCCTTGATCTCATATTGTAACCGTTCAGTTTTTCCTGCCATTTTGCATAGCAGTGTCACCTGTTCTTCCTTTTACTATATTCACTGGAGAGTCAAGAAGTTGAGGCCTCTTTGCAGTAATAACACTCATCATACATTGCAATTTACAACTTTGTTCAGAGAACAGCACTCACTATCATAAAATAAAAGTGAAATCAGAAGATATTGACATACTGATTTGCTCACACTGTTTTTAACAGGACATGTTTCAAGAGCTGTTGCTCCCATTTTCAGCTGAGTCTCGACTAGAGCAAATTGTAGTGGTTTCCTCTTCCTCCGTATCGTCGATTGCTTTTGTGTTCAATAAAAAGTTATTAAAACACTACAGCTATATACAACTTTCTTTTATAGTCTGCTGTCCAAGAAAACTGACAGTTTTGAATAAGGAAGAGGCCTATCACTGTTATATTATTGATTTGTGTTTCCCAACAACCCTTTCATGCATTCAAATAAACGATAGTCATGTTTGAAATTGTATACTTACTCGGAGAGGCATAATATGAGAATGGCTTAACATTCACTACACAGGCAGTTTCTACAATATCTCTGCAGCTTTGTGGTTGTTACAAAAGTTTTCCATTGTTAATGTAGTGTTGTAGATAAAAGAATTTATACTATGATGTGTGTTATTTTGTAGTATTGTTGGATATGCGGAGGTAATATTTTTGTTTTGTGTATTTGTATTTGACGTGTTTATTTGCAGGACTGATAATGGTCAGGGCTGCATCTGCCATCATTAATGGCAATATCCTTAATCTTGCTATCAAACCAGATATACTTATTTTGCATTTAACAAAGACCAAAAAAGACTAAATAGAATTTTCCAACTGTTTCCGTAATGTCCAGTGAAGTGCATACAACCTTGCCAATATAATGTGCAGAATTTTTGTTGCTATTTGCAGCCTAATCCCCTTACTTGGCTTTACTTAGGCTGAAGCCAATTTTTGTTTATTTGAGTGCTAGATGTGATGTGGACAGTCATGATGAAGCTTGCCTTCCAGCCACTCAGGTGGAATGTTTCAGTGCTTCCTTCTTAGCCTAATGCATTTGTATTGAAACCAGTAAAAGATTGCCTCATCCTGGGTTGGTGTGGAACCAGATGCATTGGCATGTTTGATTGCACTTGACTGGTGGCAGTTGCTGTTTCAGCAGGACTGAAGTTGTCACAAAGCTTCTTAAACCTACTAGCTGTTAAAACCTGAAACTTACTGATGGTCAGATGCAGCAGCTTTTTGAGTGAACGGGCAATCAGTTGAACTGAGGACCATAAGCATGGTGTCATATGTCATTTATAAAATATTAATACAGACCAAATAGCACTGAATCAGAAGATGTAGTGTTCACGTAACTTTCTCTTCTGGGAACAATTCTTATAAAAGCTGCTTTGTATTAATCAAGATAATTGTTTACAGAAGAATTTCATTACATATTTTGTTGTAGGTATAAGAGGAATACTGGGAACTGAAGGAATATGTAACATCTTTAAACATTGGATTATTTATGCTACTTTGAAATCTGTTGATCTGTGTTTGAAATCATGCAAGTTCAAAACAAAGTTTTGGAAAATAAAAATGTCTCAGAAATGGCTTATACCACAACAAAGTTTGAAAATTGTGTGTTTTAAACAAATCTACATTTCTTAACTATTAAGTGTGTTTGTTACGAGCCAGAAGAAGCCTGCAGAAACTATTCCTAGAATATTCAAGATATACATTTCATTTGTCATGAAAATATCTTAAACACATGGCATTTTAATCAAATAATCAAAATCATTAGAACTGCTTTTGAGAAAATAAAAAATAACACTTTTTTCATGTAAAAGGTAGTTTAGGGTGGGGAGAAAATGTGCCACCTATTTGGAAGATATTGAACTTAAACAGAGCAAAGTGCATTAACCCTTGTGATTTGTTAAATTGTTTTACTAATGGAAATTAATTGTTCTTTCACACTAGGTGTAGGACAAGGTTTGGAAAGGTAGAATTGGAATGAAAAATTCAATACCGTTGCCTGGATTTGAACCATGGATCTCTCAGAGATTGAGTTTACGGAGGTTTGCGCACGTGAATTTGTGTGCTCACACTTGCGCAAGTCAACTAAACTTTAGATGAAAAATGTTCCATTAATTTTTATTTTCTCATAATGGCTCTAACAGTTTTGTTTAAATAGCATTTTTTAAAGATATTTACACAAAAAATGAAATACATTTCCTGAATTTTCTGGGAATAACCAGTGAAATCCTCTTCAAAGGGCTTTTTATAATCATAACTGGTAAATATTAGGTGGTGGATTCATGTTGTACAAAATATGTAGATTTCTTTAAAATTTATGTAAGTAACTTTTTTGTGGCTTAAGCCATTTCTGAGATATCCATTATTAATGAAGAACAGAGTTATCTTCTGGGCTTGTAGGCCATGCTGCACTAGAATTGAAATATCCCAATGTTTTGCCGAGGACTTCGCTTGGCATCTTCAAAAGGTGATCCATGGTAGTCAGCTCAAGTGAATCGCACTCTTAAATATGGCAGGTAGGCGGAAGTTGTCACCTAGTTTGAGCGCTCATTGGCCCGGGTCATTGGAGGGCTGTCTCAGGAGTTCTATTCTCCTTTCCAAACTGGCATCCCCCACCCCACACTCCAAGTCTTGTGTATGTGTATTTATGTCTTCCTTTCACTTGAAGTTGTTCTGATGCATGAAAAACTCTATTGCTTACGCTGCAGTCAGATATGATAGTTGATGGATGATGATTGAAGCTGCGTGTCTTTATAACTAATACTGTAGTCAAATAAACAGTGTTCTGCCCTGATCTATTGTGCTGCTCATGTCCTTTTAGCCTAGTAGTAATGCCGCACATGCTCATGCCAATGCAAACCTGTCCACAACTCCAAGGAATTTTGTATACTACTGCCAATGAATGGGGTCCCAATTTTCTGTTACTGTTTTATGTTTAATGTTTAATGTCGACTAGCTTGGAAGATAACTCTGTGAAAGCCTTAGCAAACATATCCATTATTAATGGATTGCATTATTCAGTGCTTTTGTCATTCTTTTATAGTCTTATCAGTATTCAGTTGTTAAACATTTGACTATCAGTATTCTCTTTATATCAAAAACAAAATGTTTCATATACTTCTGCAGAGTTTTTATTTTGATTAAAATCAAGTAGGTAAAGATATAAAGCATAAAAATATTTAATATGTATATAATAAAAATAGAGGGTTGAGAGAACGTGTAACTATAACACAAAACTTTTTTTGAGGGGATTGAATTAGAAAGTCAGATATGTGAAGGTAATTTTTTATGCTGTAAAAGTGTGCTAATGGTTCACACACTCTCTGATTCGTTGGTTTGCACAAAGAGAATCTGAGTGTTGAATATTATTCAATATGAAAGGATTAAAAGGTGGATGTGTTTTGTTTTGTTTTACATTGGACTTTCTTAAGTAGGAATAGTTGTACAAGGATTTACATTCTGTGGTCATCAGGGTTTGTATTATTCTATAGTTAAATATATTGCACGACTATTGCTCATTTAATATATTATGATTTAAAAGTAAGTGTGTTGCAGATAATGGAATGGTGTTGTACAGTGCCAAATGGAAGAGACCAATATACAACATAATTGAGTTATCTTTATATAAACGTTTTAACGCTCTCTTGTAGATGTTACTCTCTCTGTGGTACCTGTAAAATTAGATGTATCTGTTTGTAACACAAGACAGGCAGCTGGTCATTCCATGTTAAAAGAGACAAGAGTGGCTGTGGTGGTTATTTCTCCTTTAGCATCTGCCGTAAATTCATTTACTCTCTAGTGTATTGTCAGGTTCTAGGGAGGACTGCTAGTTGGGAATAGAGCATATAAGACATGTGATTTTAGAAGCTAGAGACAGTCTAGTCAAATATTTAAGTAGAACTCTTAAACATTTAAAAAATCGTTACTGTTGTAGTCATGTGAATGTATTGAAGAGAGCTTGTTGTGTGACCAGTCACATCCTAGTTCTGACCAAAGTGAATCTCATGTCACAGCTAAATACCCCCAAAAAATGATCTGTTTTTGGTTCTATGAGATATGTTAGTTCAAATGCTGCAGGTCTGATACAGATATTACTGACCTGAACAATTCCACATGGGCGTCATTACAGTTACTTAAACCTTTTTTGGTTATCCAGTAACAAAATGTACTGCCAACTTTAGTTTTAGAAATTGTGAAGCAGCATAAGCATGTAATAGCAATCATAGCTTTTAAGTCTCTAAAAGTACTTATTTAGGAAGGGAGATATAAGTCTACTAAGTCTTTGTTAATATGTCTCGGGAACATGTGTTCGCATCTTCAGAATGTCTCCAACTGACCGATGTTGTGGTGGCATCATGTGATGGTGAAATGTACTTCCAGAGGTGTAATTGGTGGCTCTCTCTCTTTAAACATATACAATTCTTTGCTTAGTTTTCTAAACCCATTGAAGCTTGTCTGAGGCACTTATTTTCCTTATTCTCGTTCAAGTATTTTTGATGTTAAAGCACTTAGAAAATAGTTTTTATTTATGTATATTTTGAAAGGGCATTAATGTATAACTTTTTCAGGTGGAAACAAAATTGAACAGTAAGCAATAAATGAATCATGGGACCGGGGGGGGGTGTAAATTCAGAATTGGCTTATCCTCATTTCTCTGTGGCAACGATTTTGATTTTCTCCCTTTTGTAAACTTTGTACATGTGTTGTAAATGTTTCAAACAAAGGAATTCATGTGTTAAATGTAATTCTGAAGGTGTAAAACATAAAATCTAATTGATAAATGTTGAAGAAAAATGGATACTACCAGTTCCTCATTTACCAGCATGCCTCTGCACAACTGATACAGAGAATGAAAAACATCTGTATAGCATCTCATCAATTTCATGTACTGATATGAAAGCTGCTTGTTTCCACAACCATTGACAAATTTTTTCCCTCTGCCTCAAAATGGACTATTGCTGTGTGTATATTTTTATTTAAAATGTGGGAAGAGTTTGATTGTCAGCTGTAGATGCTGAAGATCAGGAGCCACAAGCTAGTGGTCAGATGTCAGCGACGAGGTTGTTCAGACATCTTGCAAGGGGCTGATGTAATTACTCTTCATACTTTTACAAGCATCTTTGTCTTCAAATCTTCAGGCAATGGGCCAAATGTCAGTACTAAGGTTTTCAAGTTATTTAATGAGGATTTGATAGAGATTTGTTTTAAAAGTTGGGTGGATCTTGGAACATGTTCTGTTCACATCATTCAGGATGCTTTCCTAAAATTTTTTCATACATTTGGAGAAGATGCAGTGATATCAGTGACTGGTTTTTCTCACGTCTCATTTGATTTATTCTATTTGTAAAAATATCACATGTTATTGTCAACGTGTATGATGTTTAATGTGGCTGAATACAAGAAACAATGGTGTAATATGCTACAAAAATTGTTGTTACATGTATTTTTAAATTCTACAGTTGAGTAGAATATAGTATCTATTAGATATGACTTTGTTTCCTTTAGTTTTTGCTTACTCTCCAAGCGTTTTATTCTGTAAAACAAGCGGTTGTACAGATCTTTTACACAATTTTCTATGCATTTATTGTTTACTGAACCTCTTAGTCTATTTCTTAAGTAATTTATCATATTCTCCCTCTGGTGTTGAATACATTGTGTGTATTGTATGCGCATATGTGCATGCACGTATTAATAGCAGGTTTTGCTATTAATATTTTATCATCTGCAAAGACTATTGTTGTTATTACCCTTATTCCTAAGGTAATTCCTCCTATTACTTGCTTTTTCCATGTTATCTCGTCCAAATATATATTAAAAAGAGTAGTTGATGTTCTGCAACTTTGTGAAACCCCCTTATCACGGTTCTCATTTACTTAGTGTTTCATTTATTAAGTGTCTTTGTATTCCTGTATTTTCTAATACTATTTCCCACAATTTTAATGTGCTGCTTTGTTAAAGGCTTTCTTATAATTTATAAAAAGAATATTTGTTTCTAAATTGTATTCTTTGTTTTTCTATTTGCTTAAGAGAGAAGATGTACCTATACAGTTTCTTCCTTTTCTAAAACCTGAAATGTTTGTTATTTTTGATAGTCATTTATTTTTGCATAAATGTTATATGCTGAGCAGAGCATAGTAATAACTCTATAAGTTTCTGGTTTTGTTCTCTCGCCAGTTAGAAGGAAAGTGAATATCTGCACAGCAGTTCATCACGTCAATCATACTGGTTTTGGAGCATCCTCTGTACTTTATAGATCTGACGTGTTTCTCATTACACAGCTTAAAACTCGTCTATAGGGGCAAACACTAACGAGGTTACTGGAAATGTGACTATTAGAACGTTTTTCACAAAATGTCTTCCAGTCACTTTATACGCAGTGCGACAAATGCATCTTTGGGGAACATAATTGTTTGGAAACAAATATGTAATTTGATTTCTGCATTATTAACAGATGCTGGAGACTTAAGGAATTTAGGGTTTTAGAGATAAAAGGTAATGAGCTACCACAGCCCAAATGGTTGGTATACCTGTGATTGGTGTCAAGGTTATAATGGAATGACCCACCAAATGCTTTGTAATTCTGAGCTGTGTATGTTTTCCAATACACCAAATGAAATTAAGTGGCATTGAAAGAGAATAATTATGTACTATAGAATTAACTACTTGACTGTTCAGCAATAGTGACACTAAATGTTAATATTTATTCAGAACAGCTGTTACCAAGCATCTTCGTTAAGTATATTACATGTGTGATTGTAAGAAATCTGTGATGTAATGAAATTGCCATATAAATTTCCAGGAGATGGCTATGTGTAGCAGTTTTTAATATATTTTATTTTATACACTGATTGATTTTACTTCCACATTGTGGTTCACGAGTCACAGAAGTTTATACATATTCTCTTTCTATAGGTTTTTCAGAAAGGAGAAAGGCACAGTTGCAAATTCATTGGAAATGTTGAAATTGCATTAGTTTTATAATGTATTTGTATTTGGTGTTTACGTATGTTTTATATGTAGCTAGGACATAATGGGAACAATTATTTTTGCAGTCGTTTTGATGTATAATGTTTTGTTCATATATTTACCTCACAGATACCTCTATCAAAATATCTAATGTACATACATTAAAATATGGCAAGATTGTAAATAATTATAATTTTAAATTACTTATAAAAGAAGATGCTTTTTCTAACTGCAGGAAAAGGACTGAATTATCTTAAGGTTATGGGACTTCTGAGGATGTTTAGCACTGACATCTCTAATATTAGCATTAACACCTCAAAAGGAACCTGTTAGTCGTTTCCTAAACAGGAAGCTTGGAACTGGATGCATTAGAGATCCTCGGGGTTAACTAAAGTTGATTGGATTCACTTTGACACATTTTTATTCTTCACAGCACTTATGAGGTGTGTCCGTAAAATAAGGTCTCCAATTTTATTTAATATAGAAAACATGTTTATTTTCAATGAATGTTACATTGATGGAAAGGCAGAATTTACAGTTATTTTTCAACGTGATCACCATTGCGATCGATGTACTTTTGCATGCGCTGTGGCAGTTTTTGTATACCCTTGTCATAGCACTCTCCCGCCAAGTTGCGCAGGTAGCACTCAACCTCGTTTTTCAAATCATCGTCGGTCTGGAAATGTGTTCCATCCAGGTGTGACTTCAACTCAGGAAACAGATGATAATCACTAGGTATTAAGTCTGGACTATAGGGGGGGATGTCCCATCCGAACTGAGCCAGGAGATCAGCCATTGCATTTTGGGGACCAACCTCGCACACACCTTGCAATAATGCAAATGTTCAGTCAAAGTCTTGTCAATCGTAGTCTTACTGACTTCAGGGATAAGTTTGCACAGCTCGCGAACTGTCACATGCCAATCTTTAAGCATTTCTTGCTCCACTTTTGCAATTGTTTCGGCTGAAACCAAAGGCCGACCAGAACACTGTTCGTCATGGACGTCTGTACATCTGTCTTTAAACTCTCTGACCCACTTTCGTACGTTTTTGACGTCCATACACTGTGGTCCATAGACTTTGCATAACTGACGAATTTCAGTGGAGGTAGTGCCCTTGGCACTCAAAAACCGGATCACTGCACGCAATTCGCACTTGGCGACGGAAGTGATAGGAAGCTCCATCACAAACGGCTGCCCAGCCAAGACTAATGGTTGCAATGGGTTCGTTGTGGTGGGGATTTAAAGAGGTGAAATCAAGCTACATGCCAGTGTTGCCGGATCTCGCGTAATAGCTTTCTTCATGGCTCCAGCACCTTGGAGACCTTATTTTACGGACATGCCTCATACTTGTTAGCAAACTTGTGTATATAGTGTTCATTTTAGCTATAAATGTCTTCCGTAAGCCTTTAGGCAGGCTTCCGATTTGTACCATAGTGTGTCCTATATATGTATGCAAACCTCATCAGTTAGGAAGCAGGAGCCATTGCAGTATAACATAAAATAGCAAGAGGAGGAGTGGGTAGCTATGGAGAAAAGTCTAATAAAACAAAATTGCATACTTTATTTCCTTTAAACTTAAAAAAATGATCAGTATTTTATTTAAATATATATTTAATTATATTTAAAAACAGTATTAAACATAATTGTCAGAAAATTTCTCAGTGTAGCTTTGGAAAGTCAAGAAAATCAGTATATTAAAATTAATGTGAAACTTATACAAATAACTAAAGCGAAGCCTGTATTTTTCTTGGTCAGTTTTCCCTGTTTTAGTAAGTTTAATGAATAGTTCTAATCACCGCCAATTAACAGATCCGGAATATACCAAATAAGTTGTAAGAATTGTGAAAAATGCTTTGTGGTCAAACTAAAATAAATCTAAAAACCAGAGTCAAAGAGCACTTTAGAAACATCAAAATGAAACAAGAAGATAAGTCAGCAGTAGCATTTCAGTTTTCGAATGAAAACCATGACATTGATCCAAATCCAAAATTACTAAAAGGAGTGATAAACCAAAATAAACTGACAACATGGGAGAACATATTCATATGGAAAAATAAGGATCGAGTAATGAACTTTGAAATCCCACTAGTAGATAATTTGACGTTCATAGTTTCACTGCCAGAGAGGAGAGCAGACAATAGACAGTTGGAAAGAAGTTGATAATGGAGGCGATGGTTTCCAAAACTAGTGCCTCAAAAATATAAAAATGTAAGTGATGGTGTCAAAAAGCTGACTACAAATAGTTTTTTCAATTAGTTTTAATCTTTTATCATTATACTAATTGTCAATGATATAAGAGCCAAAAATGTAAACAGGAAACTTGACCATTTTTATTTATATTGTTAACATGCAGTCAATTGTCAGGATTATATAAGTGTTGCTGGTGTGCCAGAATTTCATTCCACAGACATTCTTTTACTTGCCACTCTGCCGACATGGAGCTGTCACTATTGGTCATGCTGGATCTGAACCTGTGACCTGGGGTCATTGACCAGCACCTAACCAACTAAGCCACCCAGGCTAACTTATTTTTTTCCTCCTTCTGGAACGCTACATTTGTATTTATATTGTAAGGAGACTTCCACTACAGTTTCTCTAAGTGCAAGTCTGGAACAATAAAGTGTTATGTGACAGGGTTATTACGAAAATTGGTGCCTTTGGACAAACTTGCCATCTCATCCTGAACTCAGAAGAGTGGCAGCAATACTAATGGTAATTTATACCTAGAGAACTCAAGGTGTACATTTTATTTGTCATGACTAGGGCTGCAACATCGGTGCGGGAACGTGCGGATATTGTATAGAATAGGAAGGGTAATATAGTACTTACATAGTATTTACGTAAAGTCATAGGATGTGGAATTAGTTTATCAGTGTACTTTTCTAAAAACGCACGCAACTTTGTATCCCATAGTTTATGTAAAGGAATATCGGCAGAAATAAATGCTGTTTGATTTAATGGAAGTATGTCTTGTTGTAGCGCTGAATTCTCACATTTTGCAACACAACGCTTATGTGTTGCTGTACTGACATGTTGTAGCACATTACTCGGTTTACTATGAGCAATTGTTTTATTGCAAGGTTTACGATAAAGGTTTTCATGAAAAACAGAGAAAACATGTTCCCCATACTCAAATATATACTTTTTTGTAAACCTGTGGACGTTTGTAACCTTTCCTTAACATTGTGTTTGCGTGAACTCTGTGTGTCGATTATTGTGACTCAACATACGATGTACCCAACCTTCCCATTGAAATCAGTCCACTACAGGGTGCCTCCTAACACACGCAACTGCTCCTATGTCGCTGCCCTAGTCATGACATGTTATTCAAAACTGTCAGCCATTTTGAGACAATTGACTATTGAAAGCTTTTCCATATAAGTAGTAATTTCTAGTGAGTGATTGTCTCGAAAGATAAGGGAAAACCCCGGAAAAATCTTATCCAGTTAACTCACCCTGACCGAGATTCTAACTTGGGACCTCTTGAACGTAAAGCAGACATGCTACCATCTATGCTACCAAGCTGGGCACTGTCTAAAATGAAAATTCATTTTATCTTGATAAATAATTAGGACATTAAATGAATAAGTGGCATTAGCATTTAAAATGTTAAGATGCAGTCAAATGGAAATGCACAGTAATTAAACAGCAGATAGTGTAAAATCTCAAATCAAAATTGTTTGTTTAGTAGCTGGCGCAATGCACAGAGAAAGAAAAATGGAATTTTGTTATGCATGCAAGGAGCACAGTAAACAATTACGTTATGCTTCCGTTAAATATGCTTATGCTTCATTGTGAATGGAAATGTGATACTGATACAAAGTTAGCAAGGTGGCTGTGTGACAAACCTGTTACATTCGCATGACTTCTGTACACATTTTTCTACAAATTATTACATAAGCTTATTCTTCTATATATTTAATGTTAATCAAGGTAAAACATTTATTTCTCTATGGTTAAGAAAAAAAATGTAACTATTTTCCTCTTGAGGCAAGTATAATTGAAGATGCAAATCAATAACCTGGGATATCTTGGAACAGTGCTTCAAGATGTTTGAAAATATGTATTTTTAAAATAAGACCTGAAGCTTTCCTGGCGACGAATACGCTCACTTTCTTCTCAGGCAACAAGCCAGGTGAAAAGAATGATTAGATATCGACGTTTCACTCCGTTCATCAGGATATTTATTAAATGTTTTAACCACAAATTAAATACTGTATATAACACAACTCCCAAAAGTTGGCTCTATGGGCATTATCAAATTAATTAAACATCTGTTGAGACTGGTGAAAGACAAACTGGACTTCCAACTTCTGGCAGTGTACCACACTCCCTGTGGATGTGGGACGCTGTATATAGGACAAAGCAGAAAGAATACATGAACATGAACAGTGCATTCGTTTAATGCACCTGAGAAATCTGCGCTGACAGAGCATTGTTTTGATAATGACCATAGAGCCAACTTTCGGGAGACGACCATCTTGGCAAAATGCAACAGTTACTGGGAGCGGAGAGCTAAGGAGGCTTTGTCCATTTCATCTGAAAGGAGCACACTTAATCGTGATGCTGGATTTCAGTTCAGCTCCTCTTGGAAACCGGCCTTAAAAATGGAAATCCATCAATTTAAGAAGCACAGATCAATACAGCTTGATAATCAAGTTAATTAGTTACGTTTCTTTCTATACTCAAGCCATCTCCTGACTTGGCATTTAATTTACTGAAAACAGTCTTTTGTTCAGTGATGCGAGTATTGATAGTGTTTTGTCTTTGTTGATATTTGTGTTATATCCAGTGATACATTTGTGGTTATAACATTTTATAAATATCCAAATGATGGGAGAGATGCACACTCCCGAAACGTCGATATCTAATTATTCTGTTCACTTGGCTTGTTGCCCAAGAAGAAATTGAGCAATATGTATTTTTGGTGAAACCTCTTTCATGGAATACAGTGGAGAAAGTCCAACCAATTCCTGATATGCTTCAAAATTAATGAAATTGATCGTTTCTATTTTAACTAATTATTTTAATGAACTTGCAGTAACAAGGCACAGACTTCCTTGGCAGCTGAAGACTTGCTATAGCCATCTCCTGTACTCATTTTGAAGATCATAAGCAAGAAAACTAGAAAGATGTGTAATATACTATTTTGTACTTTGTAGAGATATTGTATTTGAAGAATCTAATATAAATGTACCATTTATTCTTAAAAGATGTTTTATAGTACAGAATTATAGAATTTTGAATTCTATTTTTAATGGAATTTATGGTGTTAGGATATTATATAATATACCCATAGAGTTTGAATGTTAAATACATGGAGTTTATTATAGAATAAGCAAATAAGTGTTTTTATTCCATACCACTCCTCTTCCTTATTGTGTATTCCTCATTATGTTAGGATGTCATAGGAACATCCATAGGACCCTGCAACAACATGCCAATATCATTGTTTCACTCAAAATTTATTACTTATATGTTAGGAATGTTTATGGATCAACTAAGAAAAAATACAAGTGGCATCCAGAAAGTAAGTTCTGTTTCAATTTATCTCTGCTGCAGCGCTGCGATGGCAGTTCCACACATGCGCGGTAGATGCTCTGTATAAAGGAGAAGAAACGTGTGCTATTGTGAGATCGCTGTCAGCCATGTACACTTTGTTGTGCATGTTTACAATGTCAGTGTTGATTGAAAATCCCGCCGCTTGTGAAATCAGATCTGTGATTCGTTTTCTGAATGCTAGGAAAGTGAAACCAATTGAAATTTATCGGCAAATTTGCGACAAAAAACATCCTACAGGGATTTGGCTGGGACGTGTTTGATCACCCCCCCCATACAGCCCTGACCTCGCTCCTAGCGACTTTCATCTGTTTTTGCATCTCAAATCTTTCCTTGGTGGTCAACACTTCAACAATGACGAAGAGCTGAAAGAAAATGTTTCCAACTGGTTGAAGACGACACAGGCGGCAAACTTCTATGAAGAAGGTATACAAAAACTTGTGCCTCGCTATGACAAATGCCTGCAAAATTTCGGCAGTTATGTGGAAAAGTAGTTTAAAAGTTGCAGAATTTTGTCTAATAAATAACTTTTGTATCTGTACGAAATTTAATTTTATTACCAAACAGAACTTAGTTTCTGGACATACCTCTTAGTTTGGAGTGAGATAGGCAAAATATAGGAATGGCAGATATATGAAAATTAAAAGAAAGAAATGAGGAAGGCTTTTGGAAAAAGAACTGAGGGCATGGAAAGATGAAAAATATGAGCAAAAAGTTAATAAGCTTCTGTGGACTCCAAAAAGAGAAGGGAAAGGAAAGGAGTAAGTTAACAATTGCAGTAGATAGGAGGGAACAGAGCTATGTTTGGAAATTGTTCTTTCACACTAGCCGTGTGGAAGGGTGGAGTCAGACTGAAAAATTCAATGCCATGGCAGGGATTTGAACCACAGATCTTTCGGTTTCCATCCGGCTGCTCTTAACCATTGAGCTACCATGGCAAACATACCAGCATGACATTAAAATTAAATTATCCAGCTGACTCATATGTTAGGAGTTCTCATAAACACATGAGACAACTACCTTAATGACGACTTACTATGCTGTAAGTACTTTAAGACCCGGGTATGACATTAAATTCTCCAAAAGACTCGTGTTTTTCCCGGTAAACCACTAGGAGTTCTCATAAACACATGAGACAACTACCTTAATGGTGACTTACTATGCTGTAAGTACTTTAAGGCCCAGGTATGACATTAAATTCTCCAACTGACTCGTGTTTTTCCCAGTAAACCACTAGGAGTTCTCATAAACACATGAGACAACTACCTTAATGGCGACTTACTATGCTGTAAGTACTTAAAGACCCGGGTATGACATTAAATTCTCCAACTGACTCGTGTTTTTCCCAGTAAACCACTAGGAGTTCTCATAAACACATGAGACAACTACCTTAATGGCAACTTACTATGCTGTAAGTACTTTAAGACCCGGGTATGACATTAAATTCTCCAACTGACTCGTGTTTTTCCCAGTAAACCACTAGGAGTTCTCATAAACACATGAGACAACTACCTTAATGACGACTTACTATGCTATAAGTACTTTAAGACCCGGGTATGACATTACATTCTCCAACTGACTTGTGTTTCTCCCGGTAAATCACTAGGAGTTCTCATAAACACATGAGACAACTACCTTAATGACGACTTACTATGCTGTAAGTACTTTAAGACCCGGGTATGACATTAAATTCTCCAACTGACTCGTGTTTTTCCCGGTAAACCACTAGGAGTTCTCATAAACACATGAGACAACTACCTTAATGACGACTTACTATGCTGTAAGTACTTTATGACCCGGGTATGACATTAAATTCTCCAACTGACTCGTGTTTTTCCCGGTAAACCACTAGGAGTTCTCATAAACACATGAGACAACTACCTTAATGGCGACTTACTATGCTGTAAGTACTTTAAGGTCCGGGTATGACATTAAATTCTCCAACTGACTCGTGTTTTTCCCAGTAAACCACTAGGAGTTCTCATAAACACATGAGACAACTACCTTAATGACGACTTACTATGCTGTAAGTACTTTAAGACCCGGGTATGACATTAAATTCCCCAACTGACTCGTGTTTTCCCGGTAAACCACTAGGAGTTCTCATAAACACATGAGACAACTACCTTAATGGCGACTTACTATGCTGCAAGTACTTTAAGACCCGGGTATGACATTAAATTCTCCAACTGACTTGTGTTTTCCCGGTAAACCACTAGGAGTTCTCATAAACACATGAGAAAACTACCTTAATGGCGACTTACTATGCTGTAAGTACTTTAAGGCTGACTACTCTAATACCAGCTAGTGTTAAAGAACAATTTTCATTAATTGACCTAAAAATGGTCTGAACTGTAAGGCCCTGGTCTTAAAGTAATTAAGTATCTTAATATCAAATATATCATAATATGATGAATACTGTTCCCTATCTGCCTGTTCTCCAGATTTGGCTCCAGCATACTTTTTTTCTTTTCTCGTAAGTTAAAATGTGTGGTTCTGAGAGCATTGCTGTTTTCCCTTCAAAATTGCAGAAAGTTTTGAATATGTTTTGAAAACTATGATATCCAGCAGTGACAACAGAGCCAGGAGAAGTACTGTGTGGATGTGTTATATTCTGTTTATGAAAATTCTTGATCATCCCTTAACAACATTTTGTTGAAAAGCTTTGTATTTAGTAAACAAAATTATAATTAAAGGTAAAGAAGCTGACAAGAGTATATTTTGAAAGTATTTGATGTGGACAGCATTAATAAAACAGTATTGAATATTAATACAAATTGTGTGAGGTTCCAAAGCACACAAAATATCAAGTTTTGGTGTTAAAGCTTCAGTGCTAGGTTATTGTTGTGAATGTGTCTAGGGTGTTTTTCCTCCAAGGTTAAGTCTTATCGGACGATGAATGGAATAGGTGAAATGGTTCTCAAATGAGTCCAGGGTCCATAGAGTTTAGAGCTATCCAACATTCGTCTTTCAAGATAAGGGAAAATGCTGGAAAAACCTTATCCTGATAACTCACCCTGACCGAGATTCGAACTCGGAACCTCTTGAACGTGAGGCAGACACGCTACCATCTACGCTACTGAGGCAGGTATACCTAGGTTTTTACTATGATAGAGTAAGAAACACATTTTGGTTTCTACCTTAGAGAAGATATTTGGTGAATTCCAAGCAATGTTACTAATGCAAACTGGAGTAAGTGACAGTTTTAAAGAGGACATGCATTGTTGAAGGATGTCCATAACTTGAATCAACATTTACTACATGACATTTGCTTAGTTATTGATTTAAACTCTAATTACTGGCACAATCCGGAGTTCCACTTTCATACTAGATCACACTTCTCCCGTTGTAATTTCTGTATCCTTTTCATTGTGCTGTTGCCACTTGTTCCCTTCATCCATTCAATTCTGCCCTCTTTGTAATGTGCTACATGCAGTATGAAGCCCACCTCGGTAGCATACTGGTAGCATGTCTGCCTCACGCTCAAGAGGTCCCGAGATCGAATCTCGGTCAGGGTGAGTTACCTGGATAAGGTTTTTCTGGGGTTTTCCCTTATCCTGAAAGACGAATGTCGGGTAACTCTAAGCTCCATGGATTCCGGGCTCATTTGAGCATCATTTCACCAATTTCATTCATCATCCGATATGACATAACGGAGGACATAAATTACAAAAAAAAATATATTCATAGCTAATGCAGCGTAGGCTGTCTGCAGTAAAAGTGATCGTAAAGCTTTACATACCCATAGTGCCTGGTTGACTCTCTGTAACTCGTGCATCCTAAGGGCATCTGCATAGAGATAGTTATGAATACAGATGAATCTAGTGTCTGTGATTGCATAAACAGAATATGTTGGAGTGAACTTTGCTGTCCCCAGATTGGGAGTTCCTGTGAGCACAAATATATAAAACTAGGAAAGGTTGGTGAACATTTAAAACAAAAAAAGTGTTTTCAAATTAAACAATGCACTTTTTTGAAAAGGCAAATTGGAATTAATGCTGTGAAGTAATGTAATAATTAATATATTTTCTTCCATTAATATAAGCTGCAAGTCTGTTCCAAGTGTCATAGTTTTGTTAGTAAATTCTTAGGGATAAACAAACAAATGCACATTTGTAAATATTGTAACATAACTGTAAAACTTTGGTCTAAAGATTTCCATAGTGCCAATGTATGCTTAAGTCTCTGTTACATGCCGGTCGGAAGCAATATACAGAAGTAAATCATAAAACGGGAAAAAATGTAAACAAAATTCAATCAAAAATAGAAACAGTAAAACATGGAGTACCTCAGGGAACAGTACTAGGGCCTCTGCTTTTCATTATATATGTTAATGATATTATTTGTCCACAAAATACACCTATAATAACTTACGCAGATGACACAACTGCCATATGCTGGAACAAGACATTGGAAGCTCTAAACAAAAATTTAAATCACACTGCTAATACCCTAATCAAATACTTTGAATCCGTAAATTTAAAATGTAACATGCTAAAAACTAAAGTAATGTGGCCCAATACATCAAGAAAAACTACCTCCAATATAGAATTGCAAATAAACACCACCACCATTGAAGAAGTAAAATCATATAGGTTTCTTGGAATAATTGTTGATAAACAGTTAACATGGGCTAAACATATAGATTATATATGTAATAAAATTAGTAAATCTATATACTTGCTTAGGTATTTTCAAAGTTACAAAGACACTAGGCTTCTGCAGATGATTTATTTTGGATGTATATATCCTTACTTTAACTACAGGATCGAAATATGGGGTACAGCTGCAAAATGTCACATGGACATGTTACTAATTCTACAGAAGAAATGTATTAGATTGATTTATAGCCTAAAAGGAAGGGAATCATGCAGAGAAACATTTAAAACTGAAAATATGTTCACAGTCTATTCTCTGTATATATACAGAACTATATTATTCATAACCGATAGACTTACATTAGTACGAAACAACCAAATTCACGGCTATAATACAAGAAATGGTGATAACTATCACATGTATAATATTAACAGGTGTGTCACTGAAAAGGACATTAATATCAGAGGGATCAAACTGTATAATAAACTACCTAGTGAGATAAAAATTTTGACGAATAGCTCAAAACCAAAATTTAAAAGTAAATTAAAACAATATTTGTTAAATAAATGTATATACAGCCTAGATGAATTGTAAATTATATATGTAAGAATTTGGTACTAGCATAATAATTTGTATAGAAATGACGTGTCCAAAATCAATGTACATCTGATAAACTGGATCAATAAACTATCAATATCAATACCAAACCGTACTGCTTTATAACTTCCTGACACTCTCAGTACAACTTGCTCGACTTGATTGGCTCTCTGGTTGGCCGACAATACTGGCTGAGTTTAGCGCTTCTTTATACAGATCTTGGTCTGCACTCTTCTGTCCAAGACACAGGTCTTCACTCAAGGAGATGCCGCATGCCCCTTACTCATTTCGTCCTGATTCCTCAAATTGACTGTCCTGGTTGGCCACATCCCCAGCATACACTGCTTAACATCCATCAGGTTGGTTGTAAACAGTGTCCACCAAATATTCCAGGTGGCCGCATCCCTAACACAATCCACTAAGGGGTCTTTCAAGATGTGTGTGAGTGGACTCTCAATTTCCTGTTCTGTCAAACTCTCCATTTCTCCAAGGAGTGGTTAATGGTTATGTCGGGCTACTCTCTACTCAGGCTTGCACTGTCCCATCCACCCATTGGCACTGCCAGCTGTTTGTTTTGGCATGGGCAGCCCTAAACTAGGTAACCTCCGTTACACATGCCTGGGAGATTATTGATGTCCTTAGGCTGATCCTCCGTTCCTGACAAATAAAAACTACTGGTTCAAGGTGGGGCAGCCATGACTTGAGGGGTTGGTGATGACGGCCCCATCATAACCTTTGTCACACTGGTCCTCATTCCTTTCCCTCATGCTCATCAGCCGGAAGCAGACAGTCCTTCAACAGGTGTTCATGCTGCAAACACCATCCAAAGTTGTTTGTTGATGTCCCTGGGTCGATCTTCTGTTGCCATCTTGGGTTTTTGTTGTAATTTACGTCCTCCAATGTTAAGTCATATCGGACGAGGAATGAAATTGGTGAAATGATGCTCAAATGCATCTGGGGACCACGGAGCTTAGAGCTACCTGACATTCGTCTTTCAGGGTAAGGGAAAACCCCAGAAAAGACCTTATATCCAGGTAACTCACCCTAACCAAGATTCGAACTCGGGACCTCTTGAACGTGAGGCAGACATGCTACCATCTACGCTACGGAGGCGGGCCCCATCTTGGGTGCTCCTGGTCCTCAACATAGGGAGAGTTATTACCTTGGTCACCTCCATCCCCAATGCAGACATCAACACTTCATGAATGGTTTTGCAGTCATCGAGCATCATCTCACCATTGTGCTGAGTTGTGGAAGTTTGACTAGATCCTTACTTGCCAACAGTTTAACTGTAAGGGTGAGCTCCTGCAGCATCACCCCTAATGGTGAGGGTGGCTGTAAGCTGCACGGACTTCACTTCTGCAGATCATCGGTTGTGGGCATCAATGGCAGAAAATTGTCTGCAAAAGACTATAAAATGTGACGTTCCGTCATACTTGGGTGGCTTGACATGCACAGATGCTTTGCATCCTGGTGTCTTGACCTTCAAGTCTTTTGCTAAACATCTTTCATCATGGTGTTCAGTTCCTTTGCACTGCCACCCACTCCACACTTCAAGATGCTAATCCATTCCCCAACATCCTTCAGACCACTTAACCTTTCATTGACAACTTTGAGGGTGTTAGCGCATTGGTCAAGATCTTTCACATCTTTCTCCATGCTAGTCATTTATAAATTTTGCTTGCCAGCTCAATCATCTCTTTCTTCATACACTATATTTCTGTCTTCACATATTCTTTCATGCTCTTCATTACTGTCTTCATTGCTTCCTTAACACCCCCTATTTCTTCCATGCTCTCCATGTAGCATTTCTTTTCACCCTCCATTTGTCTTCAGTTCTTTTATTGTGGATTACATTTTGTCTATTTAAGAATTTAAGGATTTCATTTCAGTCTTCATTTCCTCCTTCACCTCTTTGTTTCACTGAATAATTGCTGAAGTATTTCCTTCATTGTGGCATTTGAACCTGCTCCTAGCACTAGTATGTCAAAATAACAACACTAAGTGGTGCTAAATATACTTTTTGTTGCTAAAACTGTTAGTGCAGAGAGCACTTCACTTAATTTCACTTTTATTAATGCTCAGAGCAAACATGATTGGTCCATAAAAGGTCCATAAGTCTCTATTATATACACCAGCTTACACTGCTTCATAACTTGTCAATGCTTACAAAATAACTCATTCAAGTGAGCTCTGTTATATATAGTCCCAGTTGAATGGTTCTAGAACCATCAGGGAACAGATTGTTCAAGAGTTGCTGAAATCGAAGGCTCTCAAAGCTTGCTCGTAGTAGAACAAAAGCCACAATTACCCAGCCATTGATGACAGCAGTTGACTTGGTAATACAAGGTACGTCCACAAAGTAAGTTCTGTTTGGTAATAAAATTAAATTGTGTACAGATGCAGAAAAATTATTTCTTGCACAAAAATTCTACAACTTTTAAACTACTTTTCCACATAACTGCCGAAATTTTGCAGGCATTTGTCATAGCGAGGCACAAGTTTTTGTATACCTGCTTCATAGAAGTTTGCTGCCTGTGTCTTCAACCAGTTGGAAATATTTTCTTTCAGCTCTTTATCATTGTTGAAGTGTTGACCGCCAAGAGAAGATTTGAGATGCAAAAACAGATGAAAGTCGCTAGGAGCGAGGTCAGGGCTGTACGGGGGGTGGTCAAACACGTCCCAGCCAGATCCCTGTAGGATGTTTTTCGTCGCATTTGCAGTGTGTTGTCGACCATTGCAAGAATTGTATTATTCTTATGGGTACAAATTTGATGAAGCCCTGAATATTGCATATTCCTACAGTGATTAAAATTTACTTACTTTATTTATTTAAATCTTACAAGTTTTTTTTTTCATTGCTATTAAAGGTTCACCATCACAAACTTTTTAGAAGAATCTATATAGGATTAGCAGAAATCCTTGTATTATTTTGAAATAGTTTTAAAAATGTGGTACGTGCATTAAAATGTTTAAACTTTATCTAAAGTTTTATTCATTTAAGAAATATTCATTTATTGTGACACTTATTTAGCCCACATGCACCAACTATTAACTTCTCACCTTGTAATGTTCCACTTGAAGCAGAATATCTAATTGCTCCCTGAAATCTGGTATGACTGTCTCTGGGTTCATGTATACCTAAAGAAAGAAATTCACTGGCATGAGACTAGTTTGGACATGTATTTATATTGCTGAATATGAAGTAACACAAGCAGTGATGTACACTAGCAAAGAAATGGCTGTTATGTGGCATTTGATACTTACTCTCCTGCAAAAGCTTAATTCATATTATCTACATCATGTTAATCATGACTAGCTCCAATACAGATTTTGTTTTAGGTATAAGGGTCAGAGCAAAGCCAGTTTATACGAGGATCGACTGATAAGTCTGCCTCACATAGAGATGGCACCACTGAGCCAGTTTAACAGATGGCATCATATAGTTTAACTCTAGACTAGATTGTATCCATAGTTACAGGTCAATAGCTTGTAAAGTTTTTGAATGACAGCTTTTTAAATGAGAAAAGTAAAGCGGTTTACCAATAATGGAGGATTTGGAAAAACGAGCAGTGATTAAATATTTCCATTTGAAAGGCTTAACATCTAAAGAAATCAAGGAGGAAATGGACAGTACATTGAAAGACTCTTCCCCTTCATGGGGTTGTAGAGTTTAAAATGGGATGTACTAGCACTAGTGATGAGCCTCACTCTGTGGAAGTCACAACTGCAGAGATCATTGAAAGACTCTGTCACTTCATATACAATAATTAAAAGGTTGGTTGTAGAGTTTAAAATGGGACGTACGAGTACTAGTAATGAGCCTCACTCTGTGGAAGTCACAACTACAGAGATCATTGAAAGACTCTGTCACTTCATATACACTAATTAAAAGGTTGGTTGTAGAGTTTAAAATGGGACGTACGAGTACTAGTGATGAGCCTCACTCTGTGGAAGTCACAACTACAGAGATCATTGAAAGACTCTGTCACTTCATATACAATAATTAAAAGGTTGGTTGTAGAGTTTAAAATGGGACGTACGAGTACTAGTGATGAGCCTCACTCTGTGGAAGTCACAACCACAGAGATCATTGAAAGACTCTGTCACTTCATATACAATAATTAAAAGGTTGGTTGTAGAGTTTAAAATGGGACGTACGAGTACTAGTGATGACTCTCGCTCTGTGGAAGTCACAACTACAGAGATCATTGAAAGACTCTGTCACTTCATATACAATAATTAAAAGGTTGGTTGTAGAGTTTAAAATGGGACGTACGAGTACTAGTGATGAGCCTCACTCTGTGGAAGTCACAACTACAGAGATCATTGACAAAATCCATCATTTAGTACTGGAAGACCACAGATTAAAGTTGAGATAGCAGATCTCTCGAGTATGCAGCGAAGGATTATTCACTACCCAGTGCAGTGTGGCTTCCTTGAGTTCAGGTTAATGCTTCACTGTATACCAAATGCACTGCTGGTTCATGCCATGTGTAACATACTTCCCAAACGTCACTGTTCTGTTGACAATGAAAGAAGCATTACAAGTGAAACAGTATGTGGGGTAAAAGTTAAAGGGGCAGACTGGGAAGTAAACAAACCTAGTGATAGTAATAACAAACGTACTCTGGTTTCTTCAATTCCTTCCTATTAATATTCATCTTGCACTGAAACAAAGCATTACTTGACAAAATATGATCTCTAAGGTTATCTATCTACTTCCAAGTTTTGTTGGTCTAAATATCAGTGTAAAGGAGAGTGATCAAGGAATCAACTGGAGTACATCTAACTTTTTTATTTTCTAAATTCTAGCACTATACTTTTGGTAAGTCAAAATTATTAAATTCTAATCAGTTACTTCCAGCTTTGTTCGCATACTTTCAGAAGCAGCAGAATCAAAGCATTAACATATTGTGAATCTGTGGGTTTGTAGAATTAAAGGTCCAGGTTACAAACACTATAAATTGTTCTTTATTTCTGTAGAAACACACTTTTATCAACCTTTGCAGTCCAGAATTGCGTCACATACACAATACAACTTTCAAGATCAACGACCACAACACAGGTGTTCATGCACGCAAGTTCAATTAACAACTGTCTGACTCTGGCGGGTGGCAACTCCCTTTTTATAGATTACTCACTATCCGGAATGTTCTCAATCAAGACGGCACTAGAACTAAGACGAACCCTCAAGAAATCCGTCTCCTTCCCCCCACCATTTCAGCAAGCTTTTATCTCCGCCCTGCACTGCCCACCTCTTTGAATGCCTCGCCGCACCGCCTCATCGCAACAATGCATTTGCAGGATTATATATATTTTGTCAAGTAATTATTAGCTAAAGTAATCCAGTGAGCAGTGAATATTTGTTCTTGTGGAATTTCTAGACTTTGTAATGAGAAATCTTTTCTATTTCTTAATAAAAATAGCTACATTATACATTTTGTTTTAGATAAAATGGAAACAGCAGTAGTGAAATGTTTAACAACTAAACGTTATATGCTTGTCTTAAAATGTTATTCTCTTTACAAATAATTGTGATAAAAAACTGAATGCCATAAAGTAATTACCAGTTCAATCTATTAGTTACAGAAATCTCAGAAACTGCTAATGGAAAAATAAAATGTTTCTTGATGTTTGTTTAAAGTGAGTTACATTTTTATGCAGTAAATTTTTATAAATTGTCTTAATATTTACTAGTTATATAAGATTAAAGATTAGAATGAAGAGGGTTTCACAAGCTATTCAAGATTTACAAAATTTAAATGCCAATTTTGGATCCACTCATTTGACAGAAGGTTATATTGTGCTTTTGAAACATGTCTCATTTTACAGAAATATAAGTGATGTGCTGCAAATAACATGTTATGTAGTGTGAAAAAGAAGCGACAAACAGTGTCATCAAGGAATATAGCCCGCCTCGGTAGCGTAGATGGTAGCATGTCTGCCTCACATTCAAGAGGTCCCGAGTTTGAATCTCGGTCAGGGTGAGTTACCTAGATAAGGTATTTTTCAGGGGCTTTCCCTTATCCTAAAAGACGAATGTCGGGTAACTCTAAGCTCCACGTATACTGGACTCATTTGAGCACTATTTCACCCATTTCATTCATTGTCTGATATGACTACACGGAGAAAAAAAAATCAAGAAATATGTTACCAAGTTTGGAATATTTGTTTGAGTTATTCTGCTCACAGATACCACATATGCCCTCAAAACAAGCACTTCTAGTGAAATCTCGGTATTGAATTTTTGGGTAGAATACAATATGTCCTCTGCTAGCCACTGGTAATGATAGACAAAATTAAAATTCATGACAAATTACTTATAGTTTCAGTTTGAATGTTGTAGAAAGTAATTACTAAAATTGAGTGTAATAATATATTTACTATCCCTATGTAGCACTTGCACTTTTTTCAGAGCTTCTTCACCAAAATGGCTGAAGGGTCCTCTGTCATGACTGCTGCCATTCCCTTTTACTACTCTTACACGTCCTTCAATCAGGAGCACAAAATAATCAGCTAGTGTGCCCTGCAACATGCAACAGATTATGTATTCATTTGTTATAATAGTTCAATTTTAGTCAATGTTGACACTACATCACTTAGTTATTAGGAGTTAATCACCCCCAGTGCCAATTATGGAGAAGTTTTCTAACATAACTAAGGACAAATCCAACCACGGCAATGAATGACTCACGACTAAGAACTGAGAAAAGCTGTCATTAGCTTCTGAAACACATTTCTCTTATTAAATAAATGATGTAAAAGATCTCCTAATATTTTAAACGTACAAATTATATAAAATATGGAGAGAATACATGTTGGGATATAAAATTACAGATCTCACAAATAGGCAATGAGAAGCAAAGTACGAGAACTGTTCAGTAAAGAATGATCACAACTATTTTTTTTGACAACGTACCTTTACTCTTCCTCATAATTTTGATGGTCCTACTCAAAATAGTCTCCCCTGAATGCGATGCACTTGTCCCAGTGTGTCTGCCAGTCTTCAAAGACAAGCTGGAAACTAATTTTTGAGAGATCCTTCAAAATCACCTCTGCAGCCTTCACCACTGCTTCTGATGATGGATAATGTCTCCCACGAAGGCGTTTCTTCAAGTTAAGGAATAGAAAAAAGTTACATGGGGCTAAATACCGACTATAGGAAGGGTGAGGGATGTACTTCACGTTGATTTTTGCAAGATATTCAGCAACAACATTGGCAATATGCGGCCGCGCATTATCGTGGTGCAGCATCCAGCCTGCTTCACAGAAATGTGGTCTTTTGCGCCTGATATGGACTTGCAATGTTTTCAGGACATCCCTGTAGTATTATCCAGTTACTGATGTGTGTGCAGGTACAACACGCTGATAAACCATTCCATGAATATCAAAGAATGAGATCACCATAACTTTCCCAGCAGAAGCAACCACTTTTGCTTTTTTGGGGGTTGGTAATGAAGGAGATTTCCACACTGAGCTTTGTTGTTCGCTCTCAGGATCAAAATGATGTAGCCAAGTTTCATCAGCAGTGATTACGTTTGAAAGAAACTCCGGATCTTCCTCTAACATCAACTTAAACTGCATGTTACCTCCATTGCAGCGGTAGGCAATACTAAACATATCTGAGCTTAATCCTTTCATGGAAGTGTTGAAAACAGTGTTGTTGTATAAATTAAATCAATTGGGAGTCAATTAATGACACAAAACAACACTTACTTTTAAATTTTCCCGGAACCAGTTTCTGAGGCCCTCCCTCTATCTTCGATGTCCGACTATCTTCGAAGTCGATGTCCGGCTGAAGATAGAGGGAAGGCCTCAGAAACTGGTTCTGGGAAAATTTAAAAGTAAGTGTTGTTTTGTGTCATTAATTGACTCCCAATTAATTTAATTACTGAACTTGCTTGGTTCTCACAGGCTTGAACCAGGAGTATCAAGAATGAAACTACTACAGCGTGTTTGTTTCACATTAAGCTAATAGAATATAATAAGATTGAATTTTAGTGCGAGAAATTATGACGTAAAAAAGTATGGATAGAGTCGACATGAAAAATTCAATGCCATGGAGAATTTAATGTCAGGACGGCATGTTGACCATGGTAGCTCAAAGGTTAAGAGTGACTGGACGGAAACCAGAAGATCCGTGGTTTAAATCCCGGCCATGGCATTGAATTTTTCATGTCGACTCTATCCATCAAAAACCTTAGCCTATAAACGGCTAGCGTGGAGAAATGATTAATTTCCATCAATTAACTAAAATAATAAGAGTTAAATGATGAAGTCTGGGATTCAAGTACTTACGACAGTAAGTCGCCACGATTGGTGTATCTTGGATGCGAGAGACCCTAGTGGTCTACCGGGGAAATATACGAGTCAAATGGAGAATTTAATGTCAGGACGGCACGTTGGCCATGGTAGCTCAAAGCTTAAGAGCGACTGGACGGAAACCAGGAGATCCGTGGTTTAAATCCCGGCCATGGCATTGAATTTTTTATGTCGACTCTATCCATCAAAAACCTTCGCCTATAAATGGCTAGTGTGGAGAAATGATTAATTTTCATCAATTAAGTAAAAAATTATGATCATTCTTTACTGAACAGCTCTCGTACAATAAAATAATAATTATTGCAGGAATAATGGAATGGTAACTAAAGAGTCTTTTTGGTAGACAAGAAAATGAACTTAACTAAAGTGAAAAAATACTGCTAAAATAAATAACCACACTTAAATATAATGGGAGAGAAAATATTTTTAAAACAATTTGTTTATCACCCTAAGCCACTTAAAATAAAAAAGAAAATCAATTTTAAAAATTAAAAATGTTGACAGTGAAGCAAATACAATTTAAAGATAAGTGAATTTTACACAATTATAATGTATATACATAAATTTAAAAAGATTTTCAGAGAACACTACATCTAGTTAACAAATGTACTTTATTCTATCACTAATCCTTCTAAGAAAAGATCTACCATTTTCTAAATAGAATGCCATCAGATTTACATTAAATAACGAAGAGAAAAGTGGGAACAAAGGTCAAGGAGCTCTTTAAATTTAGAAAAATCGCTCATTGTTGCCAGTCATTTTTGGACAAAAATTTATAACATTAATCCAGAGCCAAAACTATTAACACATGCAAGACAGAAGCAAGAATCATTAACTTGAGAGCAGATTTTCATCTGGAAAAATAAAAAAATAGTCTTCAATTGCAATATTCCCCAGAGCTAGAAATACCGAGGATCACAGACAAAGCCACCCATGATCAGTCAATGACTTGTTGACAATGGAGGAAACACATTCTAGGAATTTAAAGTAAATGTTTTGTGTCAGTCAATCCAGTTTTTGCTCTTAATTAGTTTGCTTTACTTTGCATGACAAAACATACCTCAGAATATAGAGCATATTCTCTGGTTTCTTCTGGATTTGTTGTTCTCACTTTAATGCTCTTTATGACATCCTGAGCAAGAAGTTTGCGCAGTATTGACTCGCACAGAACATCTGGCTTGAAGGCTTCCACAGCTAAATATATAAGCAAATAGAGTTTTAGCAATTGAAAGGTAAAGCTTTTCAGGGTGAATAAATGCAGTTGAGCTTCACTCATAAGCTATTTACTTCTTATTTTTGTGGATAGTTATACAGCAAATTTGTTTAGCACCAAAACTGATAAAATACAAGAGCTGTTCAATAAAGAATGATCACAAACTTTCTTTGACAACGTATCTTTACTCATTCTCATAATTTTGATGGCCCTTCTCAAAACAGTCTCCCCTGAATGCGATGTACTTGTCCCAGCGTTTCTGCCAGTTTTCAAAGATGCTGGAAACCATTTTTGAAAGATCCTTTAAAATCGCCTCCGCAGCCTTCACCACTGCTTCTGGTGATGGATAATGTCTCCCACGAAGGCGTTTCTTTAAGTTAGGGAATAGAATAAAGTCACATGGGGCTAAATTTGGACTATACGGAGGGTGAGGGATGTACTTCACGTTGACTTTTGCAATATATTCAGCAACAACATTGGCAATATGCAGCCGTGCATTATCGTGGTGCAGCATCCAGCCTCCTTCACGGAAATGTGGTCTTTTGCGCCTGATATGGGCTTGCAATGGTTTCAGGACATCCCTGTAGTATTGTCCAGTTACTGATGTGTGTGCAGGTACAACATGCTGATAAACCATTCCATGAATATAAAAGAATGAGATGACCATAACTTTCCCAGCAGAAGCAACCACTTTTGCTTTTTGGGGGGTTGGTGATGAAGGAGATTTCCACACTGAGCTTTGCTGTTTGCTCTCAGGATCAAAATGATGTAGCCAAGTTTCATCAGCAGTGATTACATTTGAAAGAAACTCCGGATCTTCCTCTAACATCAACTTTAACTGCATGCAGACCTGCATGCGAATGTCCTTTTGTTTGGGAATCAACAGTCTTGGAACCCATCGCGCACAAACACATCTCATGTGTAATGTTTCTGTCACCAACGTGTGGGTGGCACCCAATGAAATGTTCAGTATTTCAGAAAGTGATCTTAAGGTAATTCATCGATCTTCTCTCACAATGGCAGCAGCATTGTTGATGTTTTCTTCCATAGGAGCAGTAACCGAAGCACCGGGTCCACCTTCCTTTGAAATTGATTGTCTCTGCTCTTTAAACATTTTAAACCACCTTCGAGCTGTGCTGTAGGGAAGAACAGACTCTCCATAGATCTCCTGTAACATTGTATAGACCTCAACTGAAGTTTTGTTGAGACGAAAACAGAATGTCAAAGCCGCATATTGTTCCTCACGTGTTACCTCCATTGCAGTGGTAGGCGATACTGAACATGTCTGAGCTTGCCTGGTTCTCAAAGGCAGGAAACCAGGAGTGCCAACAGTGAAACTACTAGGGTGTGTTTGTTTCATAATAAGCTAACAGAATACAATAATTTTGAATTTTATTGCGAAAAATTATGACCGTAAAAAGGTTATGATCATTCTTTATTGAACAACCCTCATAATATCGAGATTCAACTGTATTGGAACACCACAGTGAAGCGAAAAATTATTAAATTTTAGATGAGTCGCATTTTTTACACATCTGCTTCACAACAACCCCAGCAACAACCCCAGAATTACCCACACCGTTGGATCTAGCGTCAGTCGCACAAGAGCCGTAGATGCAAACGAAGATTTGCGAAACATGTCCTCAAAATAGGTACGAAAGTGAAGCAGATGTGTAAAAAATGCGACTCATCTAAAATTTAATAACCCTCATAATGTTCAGCTCATTTATGTTTTCTCATTAAAATCTCACATTTTTCTGGTCTCCCCATGTACAAAATATGTTAATTTACTTGCTTGTGTGTGTGTTATTTCTTATAAATTAATGTCCTCCAACATGTTATATCAGACGATATGGGTGAAACAATGCTCAAATGAGTCCAGGATCCATTGAGCTTAGTAACCTGACATTCATCTTTCAGGACAAGGAAAAATCCAGATAACACCCTGACCGAAATTCAGACTACTGACCTCTTGAATGTTAGAGAGATGTGGTACCATGCTACAGAGGTGGGCAGTCGTTTATATTTCAGTTAATTGCTATCAATTAACTTAAATAATAGTTAGTTAGTTAGTTAAATTAGAGTTAGAGTTAAATGCCTGGGACTCAAGTACTTACAATAGTAAGTAGCCACAAACGGTGTAACTCGAATGTGGGAGCCCCTAGTGGTTTACTGGGGAAATATATGAGTCAAATGGAAAATTTATGTCAGGACGGCACATTGGCCATGGTAGCTCAATGGGTTAGAGCGACTGGATGGAAACCAGGAGATCCATGGTTCAAATCCCGGCCATGGCATTGAATTTTTCATGTGACTCTCTCTACTTGTTTATATATTGAGATATATTATGCTGTTGTGCCACAAGACGTGTGAGTAAGGTATCAGTATTTTCTGAAGTCATTATTGCTGCATACTAAAGTAACTGGAAGTTATTTCTGGGCTATTTTGTGGACCAGCAGAGAATGCTCTCAGTATAAGAAAATATTTGTGCCATATAGTTGGAAGATGCTGACTTCAATACAAAGGTATATTACAATAAAATATTGCACAGCAACAAACAAAATCATCTTGGATTACCTCAAGGAGTTGTGTTGAGCACAATCTTGTTTATATCTTTATCTTCTTATATTAATTAAGATAATTATTTATTACAGCTACAAGAGGGATATGGGAAGCTAAAATAAATAAATTGCATATTCCAACATTATCTACATTTGTTATTAAATGAGTCATAATTTAATAACAAATGCTACAGTTTACCAGTTATAAAAAAGTCATCAAGAATGAAGAGCACTTATGAGGATATTCCCTGAAAATTCAAGATTTAAATTTTATATATCACAAAAATGTCTTAAACATGTGGTATTTTAATTAAAATTGTTAGAACCTTTAATCAAAATGTTCCAAAAGTTTTCCATGTAAAAGCTAGTTTGGGATGAGGGACTTGTCTTATATGTTTGGAAGTTGCTATGCTTGTATCCCAAGTTGAGTATTTAACAAAGTTTTTGTTTTTTACAAAGGAGAATTCAGGGGACCTCAAATAGTGTATTTGCAGTGAAAACCTGTTATACACTTTGCATAGGTAAGTAATAATGATCTGTAAACTTACTACTGCTGAGAAACTGAAATGCTGCAAACATGAGTTGTGGTGAGACTTCTGGTGTACCACGAGGAACATTGTCTCCGGGAAGTTTTCCCAAAGCATGACGTCGTGCAAGAGGATTTACTGGAAGTAAAGAAAAACAAATATAATAACAAAATAACAGCTTGGCTGACACAGTAAAGATGCACATTGCTTACAGGCAACATCTGTTTCGTCCATGATTTCTGCTTGAATAAGTTCCTCTATAACATCTTCTAGAGTAATTACTCCCACAGTAATATCTGCAACTTGTCTGTTAACCTTCTCACGATGCTGAACAAATGCCAGGTGTCCTGTGAGACCTTCTTTGAATATCTTGAACATTTCATCTAACTTTGTGTTTTCATTCACAAAGTTACATGGATAGTTATAAAAGTCTGTGAGGATCCGAACAGGTATGCAATCTTCAGGATCAACAAATGCCAAATCTTTGTTGTACAGCAGAGCCACAATGTTGTTTCGTTCACCTTCATAGATAGGAATACGGGAAAACCCTGAAATAAACAACCAAACAAGGATAATCAACTCCAAAAAGAATTGACATAGAGTCAACATGAAAAATGCAATGCCATGGCCGGGATTTGAACCACGGATCTCCTATTTTTTAGAGCGACTGGACGGAAACCAGGAGATCCATGGTCCAAATCCCGGCCGTGGCATTGAAGTTTTCATGTTGACTCTATCTGTCTATGTAGCAAGTTTATCTTTCTCAAAATAAGCATTAATGTAAATGCCTTTCTCTGACTGAGAATCTCTATTCATAATGCTCAATGAGTTAAAGAAATCTACAGTTTTTGTGTAGTACAATTTTTTTTATCAGTTGCACAAGATGATACATTTTTATACCTTTCTTTGTAATTTCTGCAAGAGCATCATAGTCGAGAATTTCATCTGAACTGAGCATGAAGACGTTGTCAAGTTTTGTCATTGCCTCTCTTACAGTCTTTGTGCTCAGTGACAGTGCACCAGAAATTATGTTTACCTCATCTGTTGCAATGTTCTCATTTTCCACAGTCATCTGGAAAAAACATAATTAAAAATCTAATTCTATCATCATTACTGGTCAGTTTTTCAACAATGTTTACAACATCTTGTGACAACCAAAAATGCATTTAAACTACACATTCTTTCCTGTCTATCTACTGTCTCTCCTTCAAAGTTTCCATATCACCATTCTTCCATGTTCTTGGAGGTCACTTTCTTTTTCACCCCCATTCAAAAGCAATCTATCTTGCTCTATATACATCATATGTTCATACGATATTAATTATTTTATCCATTTCCAGTCTTATTTTCTCATTGTTCACTGTATCTTTTTCAGATGTTTAGCTGAATGTGGCAAAGCATGCACTGAAGTGCTGGAAGCAATGCTTCTCCAAGAATTTCAGGAGAAAAAGAAAAAAAATTCATCCCAAACAATATTTTATTTACTCTGAATATGTTTTCAAAACTTATTTGCAAACATTGGCAGTGCTTGGACAATTTGACAGCTGCTTAGGTTCGAGTAACTTCCGAGAGCTTATTCAATATGGATTTACGCATTCGTAATCTTGAATACCAAGCTTTGTAGGTTTCCTGAAGTAATCACAACTCTACGATAGTTAGGAAGCACTGACAGATTGTCACGCGAAGTCCTTGGAGCGTGTGAAGAAAATATTATTCTTTTATTTTATGTGGCACTTTAAAATACAACTGTAAGTATATTTCAATAACATTTACAATAGTATTTTACCTAGATTGATATATAGTGGTGATAAATAGGAAATTCTTGTGAAGTTTTAAGTTATTAGCGAAAAGTGTGTGAATTGCATACTTTCTCCATTTTAGGCTAACAGTTCACGGAGATGTCTGAGTGGAAAAGAGAAGCTTGTAGTGTGAGCAGTGTTGCAATATAAGAAGGGCCAACGCGTGACTGTACAATAGAAAGAGTACTAAAGAGTAGTCTTAGTTCTTTGAGTCATTATTCTCTCTTATTTTAATGACAATTATTATTTGGAGCTTCCCTCACTTTAAAAGTCACGTCCCGCTACTGGACCTACGTGTGACTGTACAATAGAAAGAGTACTAAAGAGTAGCCTTAGTTCTTTGAGTCTTTCTTCTCTCTTATTTTAATGACAATTATTATTTGTAGCTTCCCTCACTTTGAAAGTCACGCCTCGCTACTGTACCTACGTGTGACTGTACAATAGAAAGAGTACTAAAGAGTAGCGTTAGTTCTTTGAGTGATTATTCTCTCTTATTTTAATGACAATTATTATTTGTAGCTTCCCTCACTTTGAAAGTCACGCCTCGCTACTGTACCTACGTGTGACTGTACAGTAGAAAGAGTACTAAAGAGTAGCCTTAGTTCTTTGAGTCTTTCTTCTCTCTTATTTTAATGACAATTATTATTTGTAGCTTCCCTCACTTTGAAAGTCACGCCTCGCTACTGTACCTACGTGTGACTGTACAATAGAAAGAGTACTAAAGAGTAGCCTTAGTTCTTTGAGTCTTTCTTCTCTCTTATTTTAATGACAATTATTATTTGTAGCTTCCCTCACTTTGAAAGTCACGCCTCGCTACTGTACCTACATGTGACTGTACAGTAGAAAGAGTACTAAAGAGTAGCGTTAGTTCTTTGAGTCATTATTCTCTCTTATTTTAATGACAATTATTATTTGGAGCTTCCCTCACTTTGAAAGTCACGCCTCGCTACTGTACCTACGTGTGACTGTACAATAGAAGGAGTACTAAAGAGTAGTCTTAGTTCTTTGAGTCATTATTCTCTCTTATTTTAATGACAATTATTATTTGGAGCTTCCCTCACTTTAAAAGTCACGTCTCGCTACTGGACCTACGTGTGACTGTACAATAGAAAGAGTACTAAAGAGTAGCCTTAGTTCTTTGAGTCTTTCTTCTCTCTTATTTTGATGAAAATTATTATTTGGAGCTTCCCTCACTTTGAAAGTCACACCTCGCTACTGGACCTACGTGTGACTGTACAATAGAAAGAGTACTAAAGAGTAGCCTTAGTTCTTTGAGTCTTTCTTCTCTCTTATTTTGATGAAAATTATTATTTGGAGCTTCCCTCACTTTGAAAGTCACGCCTCGCTACTGGACCTACGTGTGACTGTACAATAGAAAGAGTACTAAAGAGTAGCCTTAGTTCTTTGAGTCTTTCTTCTCTCTTATTTTGATGAAAATTATTATTTGGAGCTTCCCTCACTTTGAAAGTCACGCCTCGCTACTGGACCTACGTGTGACTGTACAATAGAAAGAGTACTAAAGAGTAGCCTTCGTTCTTTGAGTCATTATTCTCTCTTATTATAATGACAATTATTATTTGGAGCTTCCCTCACTTTGAAAGTCACGCCTCGCTACTGGACCTACGTGTGACTGTACAGTAGAAAGAGTACTAAAGGGTAGTTCTTTGAGTCATTATTCTCTCTTATTTTAATGAAAATTATTATTTGGAGCTTCCCTCACTTTGAAAGTCACGCCTCGCTACTCGACCTACGTGTGACTGTACAGTAGAAAGAGTACTAAAGGGTAGCCTTAGTTCTTTGAGTCATTATTCTCTCTTATTTTAATGAAAATTATTATTTGGAGCTTCCCTCACTTTGAAAGTCACGCCTCGCTACTGGATCTACGTGTGACTGTACAATAGAAAGAGTACTAAAGAGTACTAATGAAAATTATTATTTGGAGCCTCCCTCACTTCAAAAGTCATGCCTTGTCACTGCCATTTACAATGACAAAGAGTTTTGTTTGCCGATATTTTTGAATTGTCACATTCCTGAACGATATAAATTTGTGCTTTTAATTATAGAGTTCTAAATTGTTCTTTTTTTTTCTCTTGTTGCCATTATATACTTTCAGATTTGAGATAGTAGTTTTGCCTTTCCTTATTAGCTTTTTAAGTTGAATATAATTTGAAATTATAACACCCATATAATTAATTGAAAAAAAACAATTTTTAGTCATTTTTTGACAGTTTGTCGGTTATATTTTTATATTATTGAGGGAGTAGTTTTGAAAGCTGTTACATTCATTTTCAACCTCTCTCCAACTATCATCTCTTGTCATCTGCTCTCCTCTCTCTGTGGTGGAACTATAAACTTCTTTGTCAAATTATCTACTGGTGGGATTTCAAAGTTCATTAATCGTTCCTTATTTTTCCATATGAATATGTTCTCCCATGTTGTCAATTTATTTTGGTTTATCACTCATTTTAGTAATTTTGGATTTAGATCAATGTCATGATTTTCGTTCAAAAATGAAATGCTACTGCTGACTTATCTTCTTGTTCCATTCTGATGTTTCTAAAGCACTCTTTGACTCTGGTTCATCAAAATGAAGCAAGAAATCAGCAATAACAATTCATTTATGGAACAAAAACCAATTCATTGATCTAAACTCAAATTTTATTTTATGATTTTTATATTATATTTTATAATTTTGTTTTGAATTTGAAGTCTTGGGATACTTTTGGTGATACACTCTATGATGGTATAGTATAAGAGATGTGAGTTTGAACAGAGGCAAAATATACAAAGGGTAACAGCATTATTAAGGAATCTGAATGCATAGCACAAACTTATCAATATGAGTACTCCAAGAATCCTTGTTCTATTTATTCTTAATTGGGTAAGTTTTTCATAAGAATATTCACAGCATTTTGTATCTTCTGCTGATTAAAATTAATATAAACAGTCTTGCTGATAGATTCAACCAGAAAAATTCAATGTCATGGCCGGTATTTGAACCATGGATCTTCTGGTTTCCATCCAGTTGCTCTAACCCATTGAGCTACCATGGCCAACGTGCCGTCCTAACATTAAATTCTCCATTTGGCTCGTATATTTCCCCGGTAAACCACTAGGGGCTCTCACATCCGAGATACACTGTTTGTGGCAACATACTATCGTAAATACTTGAGTCCCAGGCTTCATCATTTAACTCTTATTATTTTAATTAATTGATGGAAATTAATCATTTCTCCACACTAGCCATGCTGTATAGCCTATATACAGCTAAGTGTGAAGAAATGATTAATTTCCATCAATTAACTAAAATAACCTTGCTGATGTTTAAGTAAAGTTTGTTCTTTTCTGACCAGTTTTGTAACCTTGAATTTGATTCGTCACAACAGATTAGAATTTATTTGGACGTTACTGTTACTAAATTCCTCCAAACATCGATAGATAATTTATTTAAATCATTACTTTTGAAAATAATGTTGATGTTATCGATGAATAACACTGTTTTTACTTGTGAGAAATGATAAATCATTTACATTTAGTAAAACCAATATTAGGCCTAAAATTGAATTCTTCAGATTTACAATGTCGGAACAAACTTTTATCGGTTTCAGTGTATTGTTTTCTATTTTCTAGGTAAGATACCAACCATTTCCTTGCTACAGCCCTAATACCACAGGGAGTAAAAGTTTATGTAGGATAGCATGAGACATCGGACCTTTAATTTTGTTACTACATATACTAAGTAGGGAAAGGATTGCATTTCACCCATAAATTCAAGAACCACCCCCCCCTTAGTCTAATAAAAAAACTATTTTTAATGAAAGGTCTAATGTATCTATTTCTATAATCCCTTGTACTTAGAAGAAAGTTAAGAGAATAATGTAGATATTAACATGTGTGGTACCTTGACTTGCTCCAGAAGTCTCTCTCTCGTACACACGTGACCAAGCTCCATGCCTATGATCCTTGTGAGACATTGAGCTAGTGGGTAAGCAATTGGGATTGTTAGGAACATGACCAGCCTGGTTAGGTACACAGTGTGGGCTGCTATCACGAGACCATACTTGACACATAGTGCTTGAGGAATATACTCAGCTACAATAGAGAGTGATAATGCAGCAACAACTGTAGCAATAATACCACCAGTCACCGAGTCCAGCAGAACTGTGAACACGCTGTTGAAGAAGGCATTGGAAAGTGAAAGACTGCATAGCAATCTTGTACCTGACTTCCTCAGCGGCAGTATTCTGCTTACATACTTCTTCTCATTCTCATTACCTGGAACATTTATTTAATGGCTCCATGTCTGCAACCACATTTCTTCTACAAACTATTTCTACAAGTATTTATTCCTCTCTCAACTCCATGTTAATTTAAATAAACATTTGTAGAAATAGTTTTATAACAATGGCAACAGCAAAATGCAGTGAACCAGCTTTGGTAGTGAAACTTGCTGGTCATGTTATAAAAATGATTCTTTTTGTATGCAGAAGATGAAAGACAAATGATTCCCCATTTGACAAAAGAATTTAAAACATAACAAGGGATATCTCAGAAATGGTTCACACTACAAATATAAAGGATTTGACATTATATTTGGAATGTCATGGTCTAACTGCCATGGCCGAGAGGTTAGAATGCTTGCCCTTCACCAAGGTGGCCCAGGTTTGGTTGCAGGTGACTGCAAATTGAGATCTGTGGTGGACAACAAGGTGCTGGGCCAAGACCTCCAATTCCCCCCACCATTATTCCACTAATTGCTCCATTATCATCATTTGTTTCATCCACTTTTCCCTTATTTTGTTCATCTATTTCCCTCACTCTCATTCTTGGGACTGGGCTGATCTCCCATCTCTGGATTCATTCATTCATTCATTCATTCATTCATTAAATTTATTCATCCTTTTAATCACGTCAAAACAAAAATATTTACAAAATTTAAGTACAAAATTTAAATACAGAAATTACAAAAAAAAAAAAAAAAAAAAAAAATGTATAAGAGTATATGCCAAAATATAATAATACAACTTTATTTTCCAAATACTCTCAAATAGAATAAAAACATGCTTCACTTAAAAATTGATGTAGTTTAAATTTAAAAATCTTTGGTTGTCAATCTGTTTTAAATAAAGAGGTAACTTATTGTACAGTTGGATAGCACTATAAGTGAAGGAATGTTTGTATAACATGGTAGTAGGTTTGAACTGTTTCTTGTATCATGATTTCTCTCTCTGATTCATTCTCCCTCATCAGAAACCTAAAATAGCATAAGGGGTACCATAAATGACAGACTGTGTCCTATATGAAAAAAAGAAAAAGAAGACAAATTAAATTTAAAGGGAGTCGATTAATGACACTAAACAACACTTACTTTTAAATTTTTCCAGAACATGTTTCAGAGATTTTGCCTCCATCCTCAACCGGCCATCGACTGGTTCTCATTGGTGTAGTTGACAATATTTTGTCATAAGATAAGATAAGATGCTTTATTGTCACATACGCTTACAGATAGTGAGTAAAAACTCAGTAAACAGGTGACTCGTCAACAGTAGAAAATTTAAAATAATAATAATAATTACACAAAATAACAATAACACTAATAATATAAATACTAATAATACAAATAATATAATTACTAATAATATCAATACAACTATATACAAATATTGTTATAATTATGACATGCCCTTGGAATAATATTGTCAGAATATTAGAATTACAAAATGACAAAAAATTTCATTATAATTCAATTTTATCATCCATATATTCAATAATCGAGTAGTAGGCTTTGTCCATTAGTAGGTTATTTATTGCTTTATTAAAGCATTTGAGGTTTTTCATTTCACGGATTCTTACAGGTAATTTATTATATATTTTTATTCCTGCATATTGTGGGCTTTTTGCATACAGTGTTAATCTGTGCATGGGTGGTTTTAGATTATTTTTATTTCTCGTTCCATGATTATGTTGCATTTGTGAATTATAAATTGTATCAAAATTTGAATGGATGTATTTATTTATTTCATACAGGTATTGGGATGGTAAGGTTAATATCTTCAGGTTTTTGAACAGGTTTCTGCATGAAACTTTTGGTCTTGATTGAGTCATTATCCGAATTATCTTTTTTTGACTTTTAAAGATCGTTTCCCATCCCGTAGAGTTCCCCCATAGTATTATTCCGTATGTCATCAAAGAGTGGAAGTAACTGAAGTACACTATTTTTCTTGTTTCGAGGTTTGTTAATTTAGTTATGCAGCTCATATTGAAGGATGCACTGTTTAATCTTTTGGACAAATAACGGATGTGATCATCCCATTTTAATTGTTGATTTAAAAAAATACCCAAAATTTTTGAGTTTTCTGTAGGATTTATAGCATCAGTTGTGATAAACCAGGTCTCCTCTGGTGGCGGTTCAAGGAACTTGCTGAACAAATCTTGATTAGATTTGATTTGATTTATTGATTCATCCATTAAAACATGTACATGTTATAGGACACGTCAAATAAAAACCTAAGTACAATATTTATAATTAAGGTAGCTAACTAAATATTTATAAATTTAAAAATTCATCCACGCTGTAGAAGCTATTGGCTCTAAGGAAGTTTAATAACAATTTCTTATATTGATGTTGTGATTCAATCTTTTTTATAAATTCAGGTAACTTATTGTAAAGATGTAAGCCAGCATATGTGAAACTATTTTCATACATCTTTGTTTTGTGTGCCTTCACAAATAAATTATTCTTTGTTCTAGTGTTGTGTATATGAATTTAAGAATTTGTTTTGAATAAACTTAGGCTTGCTTTCATATGTACAAGAGTTTCATATATGTATATACTTGGCAGTGGTAAGATACCTAATTTACTGAAGTATGGCTTACAACTAGTTGTGCTTGAGACATCTGCTATAATTCTAATTATTTTGTTTTGGTATCTGAATACTTTTATACTGTCTTTAGAATTTCCCCAAAAAACTATACCATATACCAACAAACTGTGAATATATGAAAAGTACACTACTCTCCGAACTTTCAAGCTCGACATGCCTGTAATTGCCCTGATTAAGAAACACATTTTACTAAGTTTTTTCGTCAATGCCTCTATGTGAGTTTCCCAACTTAAATTTTCATCTAGTATTAGTCCCAGATATTTGATAGTTTTTACATAATGTATTTAGTCTTGTCCCAGCATTAATTTTGGATACAATTGACTTTCACTCATTTTATTATAGAAGCTTAGGGCTGCTGTTTTCTCCTTACTCAATATTAACATATTGGCACTAAAGTATTTTTGAATATATTTTAGACTATTTTCAGTATGTACATCTGCCCCTTCCTTATTCACCCCTTTGATAAAAATATTTCTATCTGCAACAAGTGTAACATTTATATCGGTTCTGTTTTCTACATTATGTGCCAAATCATTAATGTACACTATAAATAAGAGGCCCAAGCACCGAACCTTGAGGGACCCCATATTTCATTATAGCGCTACTTGAAATCTGAGTTTTAACTTCACTCGTTTCGGTATCAAAATACTCTATTTCCACCGATTGCTCTCTATTCTTCAGATAAGATCTGAACCAATCTAAAGCTAACCCCCTTATGCCATACGAGGATAATTTTTCTAGTAGAAGTTTATGATCAACCAGATCAAACGCCTTTGTAAGACCTAAAAAAATGCCTATCCCTAATTGTTTACTATCTAGTGTTTCATACACTTGTTCATTGAAATCAGTGCAGAACTTGATTTATTTTTTCGAAAACCATTTTGATTGTCATTAATTACTTTAAATTTTTCCAAAAAGCTTGTTACTCTTTTATACATTATTTGTTTGAAGATCTTTGCAAAAGTTGAAATTATGGAAATTGGCCTGTAATTTCCTACCTCCCCTTTGTTACCTTTTTTTAAAGATGTGTTTCACTTAACCTTTTTTTAACCTGTCGGGGAACATCCCGCTTGAAAGTGAAAGATTTATCAAGTACGTCAATGTTTCAATTAGGAATAAAGAGAAACGCTTTATGACGCAGTTAGAGTAACCATCTGTTCCTACTGATTTCTTATTCTTCAATTTTTTTATAACATCTTTAACTTCCTCAACTGTTACTGGAATTAAAAACATGCTATGTTCATATTATTTGAAGCAAAAGGTTAGAAACAGTGATGTATATAACAATTGAAGTAATGAGTTGGTATTCAAACACAACATCACTTAAAATATCCTTACTTGAACAATTGTTTCGGAGACCGGTTTGTCCCCATCATCAGCAACTATCCAACTGCTGATGATGGGGACAAACCGGTCTCCGAAACAATTGTTCAAGTAAGGATATTTTAAGTGATGTTGTGTTTGAATACCAACTCATTACTTCAAATGCTATGTTCATTTTTCTTTACACTTAATTTTTCCTTCTTTCCTAGAGAATGAGTATTTAACAGTTTCTCTGCTACAGTTGAATAAAACTGGTTGAATAATTCCAAAATTTGTTTAGGATCACTTACTTTTTGGCCATTATTTTCTAGGTGGTAATTTTCTTTCAATTTGGGTCCATTTTTTATTTCGTGCTTAATTACTTGCCATATGGATTTAGTTTTATTAACTGCTTTATTTACTGTTTCATCGTTATGTAACTTTTTGGCTGCTCTTATAACTTTATTACATATATTTCAATATTTTACGTAATAGGCCTTAAACTCCAGTGTAGTCTTGTTTTCCTTCATGAATTTGCTCAAGAATTTTAATCTAACACCAGATTTGCGGATTCCTGTTGTGATCCACTTATTACCAAGCTTGTTCATTGCCGCTTTAACCATTGGTATGGCTGTTACAAAGTGAAAATCAAATGTGTCCAAAAATGCATTCATGGCATTGTTCAGATTTCGTTCAGTGTACACGCTTTCCCAAGATTCTTTACTTAATAGAAAATTTAGATAGCTTAGATTGTCATCATTAGCAAGTCTAACCTTTTTGAATACTTTTTTTGCATTCTGTTTTGGGTTATGCTGATCTACTGGGACAACTAATTTTAACATTTGTGCGTAATGTCACCCAATTAGCGGAAGGTATAACGGCACAGCTGTGAGGAAACGAAAAGGAGCGGAGCCACGCCTCCCATTAGTCTCTGTCACTAACTGAAGGGTGGTTAAAGGAATGTCACCCGTCCCTGGATGTTTCTCTCCCCTTCTCCCATCACCGGGAATATTCGCCTGAAAACTAGAAAAGCCGAGAATACGGCGAGATGCCTATAAAAAGGGTTTCAGAGAGACAGACAGTCAGTGTTTGACGTGCTAGCGCCGTGTTAATGAACGAGAAGACTGTGTGTAATTGTGTACGTGCATCTGAACGGTAACGGACAAACTGGTGAATTGTAATTGTGTGCAGCAAGTAATTTTGTGTAATTGGCAAGTGTTCAACTGTAAGTCGGTGGAAATAAAGAACATTGTTGAGTTTGTGTAATTGGACTTTTCATTTCACGAACCCACAAAGTCACACTGGTGTCAGGAAGCGGGAAGATAACATCACCGAACATTCCAACCATGGACGCGGCATTGGAAAAATTTTTGGAGAAGATGATGGAAATGAAGGCCGAATTAACAGAGAAGACGGAAGCGGCAAATAACAGCCTGGCCGCGAAGCTGGAGACTACAAATAACAACCTGGCCGCAAAGCTGGAAGAAATGAAGACGGCTAACGATAACCTCACGGAGAAGATGGAAGAAATGAAGGTTGCGAATGAGGCCCTCGCCACGAAATTTGAGGAACAGTTGGCCGGCGTGAGGGAGGACGTCACGGGACTCGGCAAGCGGATCGGCCAGGTGGACGAACGCGTCGGAGACCTCGCGAGCCGCGTTAATGAGCTGGAAGGAAAGGCCGACAACAGCGCCAAGTCCCTGAGCGCCATGGTGGAGGACGTCGTCGGCAGGAGGTTGAAGGATTTGAAGGCCGACGCACCGGGACGCGACATAACATCGCCGCGCGTCAAACCTCCCAAGTATGACGGCGCGTCAACGTTTGAGGTCTTCCGCCGCCAGTTCGACACAGTGGCCAGGCACAACGGATGGTCACTGGAGGAGGAGGCCACACAGTTAATAGCCAGCCTCCAGGGAAGAGCCGCGGAAGTCCTAAACGCGGTGCAGACGACGGCGGCGCCCAAGGACATCTGGGAAGCCCTGGAGGATCGCTTCGGGAACCACCGCTTAGCCGCAGCATACCGCAGCCAACTAAAGGCAAGGTCACAGCAGCCGGGGGAGACGCTGCAGGAGTTCGCCATTGCGATCGAGCAGCTGGCTAGCAAGGCCTTGGTTGACCTGCCACTGGAGTTCGTATCCCGGGAAGCCGCCTACAATTTTGTCGACGGGGTACGGGACACGGAGATTCGTCAGCGCCTAATGCTCGGGGAATATAAAACCATCCACGAGGCGCTGACAGCGGCATTAAGGATGGAGGCGGCCAAAATAACATCCATCCCGACGTCAAGAACGAGGAGTGTCCGCTACGCCGGAGACAGGAGACCAGCTGAGGGACGCCGGCGAACACCTTCTGGCCTGTGTTGGGGGTGTGGACAGCCCGGACACCTGCAGAGAGACTGCCCACACCAGGAAGAGCAGCCGGAAAACGAGTAAGGGCCGTCGTGGAGAGGGGCACGTCGGCGCCATCACCACCATCCCCTCGAGTGACACTGCGCGCCGTCAGCCGGCGTATGGATGACAGCCTCATCGCGGACGGTTGGGTAAGAGGGAAGCCGTGCCGCGTGCCAGTGGACACCGGGGCGGCCGTGACCATCATCAGACCTGACGTGGCGAAGGGTTTACCGACAAGGAAGCCAAGCCGGCCATACCAGCTTGTCACGGCATCGGGCGACACCTTGCCTGTGGAGAAGGAGGCCCTGCTGGAGCTAAACTTGGGACGGAGTGCCATGCGTCTGTGGGTGTTCGTCGCGAAGGTGGCTAAGGAGGTGATCCTGGGACTGGATGCCCTCAGGAGCCATGAGGCGACGGTCGACGTCGGCAAGAAGGTCCTGCGGCTTAACGGAGAAGAGGTTATACTCCGTCAACCCGAAGAGCGCCTTGGAATGTGCAGGGTCGTCTTGGACGAAGACGTGGTTGTTCCCGCGAGGAGCGAGGTGGTGGTGACGGCGCAACTGGAGGGCCAGAGAACCAGGAACATGATGCTGGACCAGAAGACGCCTGTACACGGACTGTGTGTAGCCAGGACATTGCTGCCGTGCCGAGAGGAGGTGCCAGTGAGACTGCTAAATCCAACGGACACCGATCACGACGTCCAGGCCGGGACGGAGTTGGGAACGTGCGAGCCCGTAGTGAGCGTAACAGCAATCGACAAGACACAGGAGCCGGCGCCGAAGCAACACCTGGGGCCCCGGCTAGAAGGCTTACTGGAGAGGGCGGCCGACTACCTGACCGCAGAACAGCTGGAGAAGGTTCGACAACTACTGAGGCGATACGAGCGCGTCTTCAGCCAAGGCGATAGTGACTACGGCCGCACGGACAAAGTGCTTCACCGCATCGACACCGGAGACGCCCGGCCTATTCGGCAACCACATAGACGCGTTCCGCTGGCGAAGCAAGGGGCGGTACGAGACATGCTGGAGGACATGAGATCCAGGGGAGTGATTGAAGAGTCTGACAGCCCTTGGTGTTCCCCTGTAGTCTTGGTGACAAAGAAGAACGGCGAGCTGCGCTTCTGCGTAGACTACAGAAAATTGAACGCCGTCACCCGGAAGGACTGTTTTCCCTTACCCCGGATTGACGACACCCTGGACACGCTAGCTGGTGCACAGTGGTTCTCGACCCTGAACCTGAAGTCGGGCTACTGGCAGGTAGCTCTAGACCCGAGAGACAAGGAGAAGACTGCATTCTCGACGGGCCAAGGGCTCTGGCAGTTCACGGTTATGCCCTTTGGCCTCTGCAACGCACCAGCTACCTTCCAGCGCCTTATGGAGTCAGTGATGAGAGGGCTGACTTACGATGCCTGCCTGCTATACCTGGACGACATCATCATCGTCGGGAAGACTTTTGAAGATCACCTCGAGAATCTGAGTAAGGTGCTACAGAGACTGCAAGCGACCAACTTGAAGCTGAACGCGAAGAAGTGCCAGCTCTTCCGCAAGGAAGTTAACTACTTGGGCCACATAGTCTCGGCAACCGGAGTGGCCACAGACCCGGAGAAGACACAGGCTGTGAGAGATTGGCCTCACCCAAAGGATAGGAAAGAGTTGCGCAGTTTCCTGGGGCTGTGCAATTATTACCGCCGCTTCATAAAGGAGTTCTCCAACATCGCAAAACCCCTCACCCGCCTGACGGAGGAACACCGGCCTTATGTGTGGACAGAGGACGCCGAAAACGCTTTCCAGCACCTAAAGGAGACCCTGTGCAGTGCTCCAATTTTGGGTTTCCCACAACCGGGTGGCGCCTTCATTGTGGACACCGACGCCAGCGACCATTGCATTGGAGGTGTCCTGTCGCAGATCCAGGACGGCCATGAGCGGGTGATAGCCTATTACAGCAAGACGCTATCCAAGGCAGAGAAGAACTACTGCGTCACCCGACGGGAGTTACTGGCGGTAGTAAAGACATTGGAGCACTTCCACAAGTACCTGTACGGTCAGCCATTCCACCTGAGGACTGACCATTCCGCCCTAACCTGGCTATTGACCTTTAAGAACCTGGAAGGCCAGACAGCACGTTGGGTCCAGAGGCTGCAGGAGTACGACTTCACCTCGGAACATCGTAGAGGGAAGAGCCACGGTAACGCAGACGCCATGTCCCGAAGACGCTGTCCAGAAGAGTGCGGCCAGTGCACAAGAGTGGAAGAGAAGGAGCGTGCCGCAGCAGTCCGAGTAGTTGTGGCAGTGCCTGCTGAAGGCTGGGATAGCGCAGGCCTGAGGAGGGAGCAGCTGGCGGACGCAGACTTGGGGCCACTCTTGAGGGAAGTGGAGGCAGGGATGAGACCAACCTGGGAGGACATCGCACCGAGGAGCGCCACCTACAAGTCGTACTGGGCCCAATGGGACTCGTTGAAGACCAGAGAGGGCGTGCTGTTCCGGGTATGGGAATCACCCGATGGGAAGACGCAGAGAGAGTAGTTGGTAATTCCCCGGAGTAAGGTCCCGGAAGTCCTGGAGGAAGTGCACACCGGGACTTCGGGAGGACACCTGGGAGCGAACCGAACGATTGACAAACTACGGCAGCGCTACTACTGGCTGAGGCTCCGAGCAGATGCTGAGAGATGGTGCCGTCAGTGTCACGTGTGCGCAGCGAGTCGTGGCCCCAGACGAGGAGCCGGGGTCGCATGCAGCAGTACAACGTCGGAGCGCCATTCGAACGGATCGCCGTTGACATTGCTGGACCGTTCCCAGTTTCCGACCGAGGCAACAAGTACCTGATGGTGGTCGTGGACTACTTCACCAAGTGGCCGGAGGTGTATGCCATCCCAAACCAAGAGGCAAAGACAATCACAGACTGCCTCGTGGAGCAAGTGTTCTGTCGATTTGGGGTGCCGTTAGAGCTACACAGTGACCAGGGTACCAACTTTGAGTCCAACCTAATGAAGGAGGCACTACAAAGGCTTGGGGTGAACAAGACTCGCACTACGCCTCTACATCCCCAATCGGATGGCATGGTCGAAAGGTACATCAAGACCTTAGAGGAACACCTGAGGAAAGTTGTGGCCAGCCATCAGCGAGACTGGGACGTCAAGGTGCCACTGTTCTTGCTGGCCTATCGCTCGTCTACACACGACACAACTGGGATGACGCCAGCCAGCTTAATGTTCGGCTGAGAGTTACGCCTCCCTTGTGACCTGGCTTTTGGAAGCCCTCCGGAAGCGAAACAGCCAGCGACCGAGTATGTGGAGAACTTGGTGGACCATCTCCACAACATGCACGAGATGGCTCGCCAGAACATCCAGAAGGCGAGCGACCGCATGAAGACCAGGTATGACAGGCAAGCCAACAGCCAAGGGTTCCAGCAAGGTGACCTGGTCTGGTTGTACCGTCCTACCCGGATCAAGGGACGCTGCCCGAAGCTCCAGCAGCCATGGCAAGGACCGTACCGGTTGGTGAAGAGGATTAACGACGTGGTCTACCGCATCCAGAAGGTTCCCCGAGGAAAGATGTTGGTGGTACACCTGGATCGACTAGCCCGCTACGATGGTGCTGTTCGGGACGACCAGCTTTGAGGAGGGAGCAGTGTCACTCAATTAGCGGAAGGTATAACGGCACAGCTGTGAGGAAACGAAAAGGAGCGGAGCCACGCCTCCCATTAGTCTCTGTCACTAACTGAAGGGTGGTTAAAGGAATGTCACCCGTCCCTGGATGTTTCTCTCCCCTTCTCCCATCACCGGGAATATTCGCCTGAAAACTAGAAAAGCCGAGAATACGGCGAGATGCCTATAAAAAGGGTTTCAGAGAGACAGACAGTCAGTGTTTGACGTGCTAGCGCCGTGTTAATGAACGAGAAGACTGTGTGTAATTGTGTACGTGCATCTGAACGGTAACGGACAAACTGGTGAATTGTAATTGTGTGCAGCAAGTAATTTTGTGTAATTGGCAAGTGTTCAACTGTAAGTCGGTGGAAATAAAGAACATTGTTGAGTTTGTGTAATTGGACTTTTCATTTCACGAACCCACAAAGTCACAGTAATGATCTGACAGGGCTGTGTCAAAAATCTGAATTTCATATTTCCACTCATTTATATTCAGCACTACTTGGTCAATCGCAGAATATGACGAATTCGAGACACGGGTTGGTACTTTAACTACGTTTTCCATTCCATACATATCAAAAAGATTTTGCAGCTGCTTTTTATTTACGTTTTCTGTTAAATAGTTTATATTCATGTCCCCTACTATAATTACAATTTTTTTTTCTTTTTTTTTGTCTTTTTAAAGAAGTCCAAAATGATTTCTAAATTTTGAAGGAAAATTTTGGTATTGCTTGTGGGATTTTGGTACACATAAATAAGAATTATTTTGCTGTCTAATAGTTCACACATGCTGACTTCAAAGTGTTCCTCCTCGTTTAAGTATTTAAACATAACAATCTCACTAAATTTAACTGATTCATTTACATATATACATGATCCACCATTTTTCTTGTTTGACCTACAGAAGGAAGATGCTAGCACATAGGTATATTAAAATACTCTGTTTCATCTTCTCCCAACCAATGTTCCGTTAAACAAATTGCTGTAGAGTCTTTTTAAAGCAGATGTTAATAGTACTTCAATATTACACTTTTTGTTCCTTAAGCTTTGGATGTTTTGGTGGAAGATTGATAGGTTGAATTTACTATTGTTACTAATTTTACAGCTAGTGACTTACACCAGTATTTGTTTTCTCAGGAGGACTGCTATCAAAGCATACATGATTTCCACCTTCTTCACACGTTTCTAATTTACCCGATTTTTACATACTACATCTATTACATCTTCTATAGCTTCACTCAGTGTAAACGACCCCTTTCTGTTAAGATGTAGAAAATCCTTGCCAAGGCACGAGTAGTCCAGGTCCACATAAATAACTCTTAGAGCATGGCATGCCCATCTAATATTTTCATTAACACTATTTACATACCTATCACCTAAGTCACGCCTTCTCACTATACTGTTCACTACTATTTTTGCATTTGAAAACTTCTTCTTGGTTGTACATATAAGATTGTACATGTTACCCAGAATCTCTTCAGCATTCCACGTTTGTACCAACATGTAGCACAACCACTTCGGTATCTTCTGGTCTTCCAGTGATGATGGGATCATTGAGAATGTCAAAATTGAATCCTTTGTTCCTATTTTTTGAAATGAAGATTTATTCCCATGTGGAGAGTTCTTGTTTTCCTGTTGTATGTTTTAGTAGTTTTGGTTCTGGATTTATGTTGTGGTTTTTTTCCCAAAAATGCGTGACAACTGCTGATTTTTCTAATTGTTTGTATTTTATGTTCCTAAAGTGTTCCTTTGCTCTTGTTTCTAAATTTCTTTCTAGTCTCTGAATCATGTTCCGGAAAAATTTAAAAGTAAGTGTTGTTTAGTGTCATTAATCGACTCCCTTTAAATTTAATTTATTATAACAACACTGTTTCCAACACTTTCAAGAAAGGAACTGTAGAAGACAAATTGTTTCTTTTAGCAGTATCTACATATTTTTGTAGTAAGTGTTCGTCTATAATTTTTTTTTATTTCTCATCTTTCCTTTTACATTCGGTCCCCATACATCCAACCCTAGATTTTTGGGTATTGGAGGCCCTCTACTCCTTTTTACACATTTTGCCATTTCACCTATCCTAATCTACATTTTTTCTTAACTGTTCTTAACCATCTCTCTTTAACTTTCTCTAAATCATTCCCTATATTTCTCCTGTTCTTTTACCCTTTTACTGACAAAATATTTCTAATTATTACTTCACCCCCCCCCCCCCCCAAATTGTCCCATTTATGTAGCCAGACCTGCTCTCTCCATATCTTTGACTACAATATAATACACAATGGAAGTCTGCATTCTCTTCTCCACACAATGGACATTTATCTAGCTCCCTCTCTTGACCTATACCTTTCTGTCCCATTTACGTAGCCAGACCTGTTCTCTCCATATCTTTGTTTGACTACAATATAATACACAATGGAAGTCTGCATTCTCTTCTCCACACAATGGGCATTTATCTAGCTCCCTCTCTTGACCTATACCTTTCTGTCCCATTTACGTAGCCAGACCTGCTCTCTCCATATCTTTGTTTGACTACAATATAATATACAATGGAAGTCTGCATTCTCTTCTCCACACAATGGACATTTATTTAGCTCCCTCTCTTGACCTATACCTTTCTGTCCCATTTACGTAGCCAGACCTGCTCTCTCCATATCTTTGTTTGACTACAGTATAATATACAATGGAAGTCTGCATTCTCTTCTCCACACAATGGACATTTATCTAGCTCCCTATCTTGACCTATACCTTTCTGTCCCATTTACGTAGCCAGACCTGCTCTCTCCATATCTTTGTTTGACTACAGTATAATATACAATGGAAATCTGCATTCTCTTCTCCACACAATGGACATTTATCTAGCTCCCTCTCTTGACCTATACCTTTCTGTCCCATTTACGTAGCCAGACCTGCTCTCTCCATATCTTTGTTTGACTACAGTATAATATACAATGGAAGTCTGCATTCTCTTCTCCACACAATGGACATTTATCTAGCTCCCTCTCTTGACCTATACCTTTCTGTCCCATTTACGTAGCCAGACCTGCTCTCTCCATATCTTTGTTTGACTACAGTATAATATACAATGGAAGTCTGCATTCTCTTCTCCACACAATGGACATTTATCTAGTACCTATCTTGACCTGTACCTTTCAAATTTTTCACTCGTTTGTCTATATCTTATCAAATGTTCCATGTAAACAATAGTCTAAAGGAGGTGGATTTTCCTAAAAAAAAGTTTTGTTGTGTCTCCTTGGGAGATGTGAACTTAAATATGAAGTTTGGTTAAAAAATCTAGTACAAAAACGTTTTTCAATTAATTTGGACATCATTGTTACTAAATTCCTCCAAAAATACATAAATAATGTTTGGTATTTAACAGACTTATTATTTTTTAATTATGTTTTGTTCCCTCTCTCTCTTACACGCACACATACACACACAGACACACACACAAACACACACACACACACACACACACACACACACATACACACACACACACACACATACACAGACACGCACACACAGACACACACACATACACACACACACAGACAGACACACACATTTTCCAATGTTAATTGCAGATGTTGAGGTTAAAAGCTATCATTGTTTACTTTACATATTTTTAAAAATATTTTATATACTTTATTTTTTCATTTCATGCTTTGTATGTATTACCTATTTAGCTTTGTATTTTGTTTTGTACATACAAAACTTCATATATTTTAATCAGTGTTTAAAGAAGATAAAAATAAACAATTTCTGTATCTTTGATTTTGAAAATCTTTGTATGAAACAAAATTAGTTTTCTAAAGTGTCAATTTTTAATATTTGGTGTTTTTATTTTTTATAGTTATAAGTTATATAGTTATAGTTATAATCAAACTACAACAACCATGCATTAAAGAAGAAAAATGACAAATAGCTGTTTTTAAAAAATTTAGTATATAGTTGTATAATATTCAGTTTTAAAAATAATAATAGATTTATGAATTTGTTAAAGGAAGAGGGGAGGTTAAAATTATATGCATGATGCACAAGCTACCTGAAATCGAGACCTGTCATATCCTTGATGATTTACAAGACAATAATTATAATATCTTGGCTTTGTGTGTTCAAAAAGTAGCTGGCTTGTAGAACATACATAAATATTTTTTGTGTGAGATAGTCTGCTGCAGTCACTTCATTCAAAGTTCAATCCAATGCACAGAAACATACTAATGCTTTTCATTTTGCTTTTATAGGTTTTCTTTAACATTGGTGTATACTAGCCCTGGATAAAACACTTTATTATTGTATGGATTCATAAATGAATGTTTTTTTTTCATGCATTCCAATGGCTTACTGTGCGTCAGACCCCAGGAGGAAGGATGAGATAAAAGGACCCTACAGGTGGCACTACAGCTGCTGTGTGTGTCTAACAAGTGTAGAGAACCATAGAGCCTGTCCACAGCCAATGAAATACAGCCCCTCCCCTTGGCTGAACACCATTATTTCCAAAAAGCAAACGCCACTACTGCTAACTGCGTGGCTGCCAGGCATGCAAGACCAACCCCGTGTTATATTGGTTTATGTCTAAAGAAGGTGCAGGCCAACATTAATAAGCCAAAGTACTAGAATTGGGGAAGGGAGTGGTTTATTATTTCTCTACCAACCGACTGACCAACCTTCCTGATCCATGGTATTTTTTTTTAAAGCCAGTTAATTTCATCCCTCAGATTCTTTGTCTTTTCATTTCTTACTTACAGTCATGTTACGTTTGCTTGGTTTGGTGGCAGTGTTGACTTCCTGTAAATCTCTATGTTTTGCATGTCCTGATGTGTGCAGGAACACGGTTACACAAACCTTGTCCTACTATAACTGTACACAAATGAATGAGATTTATTACCAATTTTTGCAAGTATTTTGAGTTCAATTGGATCCAGGGCCATTATTCCAAGGCTGAGTCCAGACAGGATGGCAGATAACAGTATTGCACCACACATGATGAAGATCTTGAGCCAAAAGGGCAATAATATCGGTTCACTAAGTTGCAGAGAGATCCATTTCTCTGAACCTTGGTGTATCCACATTCCACTGTGTTTTGTACAGAGGTACATTTCCTTTCTTTCTCCATCAGGGAAGGGCACCTTCATTTCTACTTCCATTACAAAATCGTTCACCAACCTCCTCTTCAGCTGTAACATGACATTAGGTTAAGTATCAAGCTAGAAACACATGTGAAGGGAGATGTTGAGATATTCATTGAGGCAGTAGAACCAAAGTGATTCTGTAAATATCTACCAACCTGCAGCCTTAGAGAATTCCATTAAAGTGCATCTACATATTTACAATGGGATTGTTCTAGTTTAAGGCAGATTATACTTTTTTCAACAAGAGTCTGTCCACAATTTGTTAGAATTTAGAAGAGCTATTCAGAAACTAACCTCCTTTTGCTATAAATAAAGTTCTATGTTACACTTACATGGCTTTCTGTAGCCATGCATGTACAAACTAAAAACTACTTTATGTTCTAATTGATCTTGGATTGGATTATGCTACGAAGGGGATTCAGCACCAAAACCTGTGGGTACCTATGACCCCCCCCCTCTCCTGGAAAGATGGATGAGGCAAGAAGAGACAGAGGGCGACTGTCTCAAGGAGAAGATCTTACTGTTTAGCAGTTATATAAAATTATTCCAGAATGGAGAGGATATTCCCAGAACATTCAAGATATTCTTTAAAAATACTAAACTTAAATGCCAACTGTTCAAACATACAGGCACACACCTGGACCTATTTCAGAAGGTGCCGTTTTGGATTTACAGGACCTCCAAATGTGTACTTCCACTAAAATCTCAGAATGCAATATCTTCTTAGCGAGCTAGAAGAAGTAATACAATGTACACCTTGAAAAGAAAACTCGAAATAATCTTTTATAAACCATAAACTACAAATAATCTAGGACTCAACCTTTTTGTGGTAACAGTTATTTCCAATATTTTATTATTGATATGGCATTTTAACTTCTTGAGAAGTTTTTAAATTTGTTACTACCAAAGACAGTACAACTTACTATAATGAATGATTTTTGCCCAATGATATTAAATGCCGACTATAAGATATTTTTCAAAGTAATGGCAAACAAGTTGAAAAGAGCACATACAGATAATGAAGCGGCGATCTTGAAGCAAAATATCATTGTTACACTTGGGGAACTGCGCGATGTCCTCATGTATCTTCAAAGAGAACAGCAAGTGGCAGCTTTGATAAGCATAGATCTCCAAGCTTTCGATCAAGTGTAACACTCGTATCTATGGCAATGTGATCAAATATATTTGGTACAGCATAGCCCAGGGTGTTATGGAATGCCTGTCTTTGTATTCAAATAAGAATAGTCTGGTCAGTGTGTAAGAGTGCCCTGCTCATTTCTCTGGCATTAAACCCTGTGCTCCAAAGACTACAAGATTCTCTACATGGGGTTGCTGTATACAATGATTGCTTTAAAGTTATTGCTTATGCCAACGATGTCATCGTTGTAGCGACTGACAATTACGATATGGAGATATTACTGCTCGGACATTGGTTAAAACCTATAAATTCATTGGGAATGAAATGTACTACCACCACGAGGATACTTGGCATCACCTTTATGGGAGACATGGAAGCCACTTTAGTTTATAACTGGAGAGAGAAAATTAACTACTTGCGATATTTCTTATTGTTGGAGAGGGCTCCGAACCTCAATTTGATGCAGCGAATTTGGTATATACATATATATGGAGTCAGTCAAATTTGGTACTTGGCACAGGTGAAACTTGAACAACGGCTTGGTTACTCTTTATGGACGGGTAAAACTTACAGGATGAACAGGTCACAGCTTCGATTGCCGTAATCCAAAGGTGGTTGTGGATTGGTTGACATCGGAAATAGGTGCATGGTCTTATTGGGGAAAACTGCGGTGTGAGTGGTTCATCTATAGATGGGAGGTTCTGGCAGGAACAGATTCATAATCCTCAGCAGAGGCGGCTCTTCCTTACATGTTGCATTGCTGCAGCACGCTCTTTTCTGTTTTATAAATTACATTGTATAAACTTTAAAAGACCGTGTAAGTAACAATGCATTATTATAAGTATAAGAAATCGACTACGACCACTAATGAAATTTTGAAGCATGGAAAACATCTGCGTAACTAATGGAACGCATCCATGACGTCAACGTGCTGAGAGCCAGCAAGCTCGGTAATCAATTGTTGCGCATGCGTACAACCTTCCCCTCTTGTCTCCCTGATGTCCTAAGTTCACTAGATTTTCGCACAAATGCGCGCTACATCTGAATGTTGCGCGGTGATCATTCGCTGCACGGTGAAGCAGGGCCACCAACACTCATAGTTATAGCTGCAGAACTTGAATATGCATTGAAAATCATTTAACAATCTATCATTGCTTTATATTTTAGTTCTAGAAACTAATTCCATTCTACTTACGTAAACAGATGCAATACCTAATTATTATTGTTTGTGATGCACCTATCATGTTGGCACGATACTTCATTCCCACGACCATAACAAGTGAATGTGGTTTGTATGCTCGCATTGTATCCAAGTATTTCTTTGTTATTTAGTGGCTATATCAGTTTCTTTATTTTGTGTGTCAGCATGAAATGTGTTATAAATTCACTTTATTCAATGTATGAGTAACGAAAACTTTAACCAATAAATAATGAACGCCTGAAAACTCTCTTTTCGAGGCAAACATTTGAAGAAAGGGTTAGTATAAAAATGTTAGGGCAACCAATACCCGACCTAAAAATTGAGCAAAAAGCGAAAGGAAGGAAAAATTCTGTTTATATTATGAAAAAACATCGGCGCATGAACTTCATTTTTCGAATCTTTTTTCAGCAGCACGCTGCTATTTTTCGGCACGAGCCGCCACTGGTCAATTCAATGTGAGTGAGTGAGTGTGTGGTGTTTTAGGGCCCGTCGACAGCAAGGTCATGTGAATGGTTCATCTAAAGATAGAAGGTTCTGGCAGGAACAGATTCAATATCCCGGATTTGAACCATTGTTAACCATCTTAGACGTTTGCTGGACATCAGCGATGACTTCACAGAATCAACGCGGAAACAATGCCAACTGCTCAGTGCAGCTCAACTTACACCCATTATTGAGCAGAAACTGGGGAATTGAAAGTTATATGGAAGAATCTATTCATTAAAGTTGTTCCAATCGCTTGGCAAGAGACGGCATACAAGGTATTCAACAAGACCGTACCAACAGAGAAAAATTATGGCAACATGGACCCACACAATCTAACATGTGCATATTCTGTTAACAAATGGATACCCTGAAACAGAGGATTGCCTCTTGCAGACAAGTTGATAATATCTGGATGGTGCTCAGAAACCTTATAGCAAAAAGGTGCGCGCCGGAGGTTCCACCATGCATTCGGAGACTCCAACGTCTGAAAATTTGTTTTTAAAAACACGCCACTCCAAAAATGTGCGACCTGGTTGGTAACGGGAACATTACACTGGATAGTTAAGAAGAATTCTGGAATAGCGGGTCTAACAGAGAGTGGTTTCATTTTCTGAGAAAGGAACGTCGGAAGTTAATCACTTCTGTCCTTAGCAGTTCCTTGCAGCGTTACTCGTCAGACTTGAGGTTCCTTACTCTGGTAACTGAAGTGAAAAATAAACTACTTATTCTTTTCCCACATCAAATACATTATAGACCCTTCTCTTATGCCTAGACGCCATCCTTTTTCCCCAATGAATGGAAACCCCCTCACTACACGAAATAAAAGCAACAAAAAACGGTATTTACTGTTACCTAAATAATGAACGCATTGAAAATAAACATTTTAAAATAAAAAATAAATAAATATAAGGAAATAGTATAAAACCGTGACAATTATCACCTATGTAAAAAATCACTATTTTTTCTGGAGATTTCATGGAAAAAGTGAACAATTTCAGTACCAGCATACAGCGCCCTCTATGCACTTTATATGAAACTATGTCTGCAAAGGTTTATCTCGGTCAACAAACAGTAAATACAAAATAAGCTTTCGTAATACGTAGAGCAGGTCATATGGTGCATTTTTGTCTATCCGTTATCATTTATCAGTTTAGAATTCAGAATGAGTCTACAGATCATTAACATAAATCGCAACATAATTTTTTATTTGAAAACATTAAAAACATTGAGCAATATTTCCAAGTAGAGAATTTAGAAATGGGAAATGTATGTTACTAAAACGTACATTTTGGCTTCAGGATAGCCCATTCTTTACATAAGCATCAGCTACAACGGCTAGCAAGAGATTGGTTGCGTATTTACAAATTTCTTTTGTTTTCCCTAGTTGTGGCCTTCTTTGGTTTGAAATTATACTATCCAGATTTTTGTTAAAGAAAGTTAATCAGTTGTTTTTGTTTCAACCAAATTATATTTTTGCTCATCTGTCTTCTTCTTCTTCGGGATTCAGTGGTTGAAATAAAGAATAAAATCTAATTTGTATTACCACAATTACTATCTACATTTCATTTTTGGAATTTCCAATACTTTCAACTGCGAACAGAAATGCTTAGAGGAAACAACTGTGAGGAATCGAATCGTCAAGGAAAACGAAGAAAATAATCAAGCACAAAATTGATTGTAATGTCTTTTTAAAGTTTATCCCTGCTGGGTGTTGGTGCTACTTTACCAAAATGTCGATTAGTACTAACTCCATAAGGAATTCCCATCATCTTTTGCTGCAACCACGAAGTCAATAACTGTATTGCATTTGTGCAGCGTTTTACTGTAAAGGCTGGTCGATATTCATGATAATGCAGCTTGCTCCAACGTTCATGGGAAAGCATTAGGAATATCTACAGTTTAAGCGAGGATAGAAATCAAGAGATCCAAATACTACACATTTATCAATAAAATATTTACATTTTATAACTTAAATGCCAAGAAAATACTTACCAGAAAATCATTCGGCATCGGGAATTCGCACATAGCATTTTTCTGGTTGGAAAATGCGGTGAAGGTGATGTTTGTGTCGTGAGTGAAACCAGTGCCAAAAAGACGAATAGTAACCACTTCACCAGAAACAACCTGAGATATACCGTCTTTCACATACAGCTCTGTTTTCTCCACTTTTAAACCTTCTATCCGCTCCAATGCATTAATGGTACTAAAGTTAAAATTAAAAATTAGAATAGCAAAAATATAAATTGTCAGATGCATTGTGCTTTGTATTTCTTCTTGACGCAACTAAGACTATATTAATTCTAATTTCTAAATGTATTTTTAAAATTTGATGAAATAAATGTTCCCTAGCTTATTGCAAAACGCACAATTATGTATAACAAACAAATAAGGATGAAGCTTTTGTCTCTATTGTTATACAAAAAATGACAGTCTATCTTTAGCAAAGAAACTTAAGAGCATGCAGAAGTCTACACAGAGAGAAAATCTGTGAATGTGCGTAATTTGAAAACCACTCAACGAAATTTAATTATTCTTTTACCACTGAAAAGACCAATTCGTTGTGACAGGCAGGGACTTCTAATTTTATTTAATAAATTAATAAAGCATTACAAACCATTTACAAAGTCCTGTACTTGAATGCTAAAGTATCATAGCTGTAGGTACAAGAACACACTTGCGAAGATGGCCCAGACATTTAGTTGGAAATATAATCGAGAAGAAAACAGTAGATCTTACTTTACAGAAAATATATAAATGACTGCTCAGCTCCGTGACAAGAAAGGTTCCTAAAAAATGCTACAAAATCATTTTTAACAGAAGGATAAGCTGCAACAACTGTTTCTTGCCTTTTTTTATTTCTTTGGAAAGCTCAAGAAATGATAATGTTCTTAGGCCTGGCTTCCCCATTTATTAATGTTAGCAGTTGCCTCACGAGTTTGACAATGAACTGAGAGGAATTATAAAGCGTACATCAGCAACATTTAGGTAATAGAATATTATGTGTCAATAGGTCAGATAACCTGTTAACATGGTTATCTCGAAGTCATATATCGGAAAATTGCATTTTGAAAGTTATTTAAAATCTACAGGAAGTGTAGGTGAACTAACATTAATGGAGAGTTAAGTGAAAGGTAATACATCATGCTAGAATTATGTGATAACAAAATCAGCACAAATGAAGCAGATATGTCACATGAAGGGATGTCCAAACAGTTGCTGTGTTCCCCAGTCATGTATTCCCGCAGACATAGTACAGGTGGCATTTTGCGATGCATGTCCCAAGCATCCTGTTATCTTAGTTCGGCAATGAAGAGCCAGTCACTCTCTCTCACATCATGCCCCATAAATGGCAGACCATGCTGACGAGGCCATGTACTATCATGTACATGAACAGCATGTTGCACTGCATCAAATGTATGGGGGACGTGCGTTATCCTGTAGAGAGCTGCACGTTGCCTTCCTTTTGAAGAAATTGTGCTAGCACAGACTGCAAGCGTGGGAGGTTACCATGACCAGACTGAATATTGAGAGTGGCGACGTGTGGAGGTTCGCAAAATCCCTCAAAACTCGCCGAGGTCAATATCACTCACCGCTAAGGATGCAATAGATGCAACAGAATGCAATATCTTATGTACACCAACGGCTAGTGGGTACTGACTTGCTCCTTCCTTCCGACTACTTACCTAAATTCTCTCAATCCACCCTAACAAACCTAATCCAAATCTTCCTACCTGCAGTTAAACGCTATTGCGGGTAGGCATGCAGCAAAATAATTCAGGCTTACGGACCGAGACACTGTACCAGTCGTCGCCGAGATCAACAAGAGAAGACTACGGCAGGCCACTGAAGATGTTCTACAACTAAAGTCTGGAAGGAGAGCTTCCACTGGACCATGGCCCACAAGCCCAAATAATAATTACTATGTATCTGATAACAATAAGTAATAACTATCTGTTTTAAGGACAAATCATTGCCATTTATATTTTATTCCTGCCTGAATGACATTTATGTGTATCCGTATTGAACAACTGATACTAGATGTCATACATTGCAAATCAGGAAGACGAGACTTCTTTGTTTTAAAAACCTAGTGAGAGTTCATAGCAAAATTTAAATGTTGCAATTTCCGAACCATATTTCTACATACACATAATGTAGGAGTTATAACTCCAGAGAAGTATTTGATTTATTTCTGTACAGCATTTCACTCCTTTTGGTTTTCGCTTAGCTTTGTGTCATGCCTACGTTTTTATTTAGATAAAATTCTATATCTTCTATTTTAAGTATGAGTATATATTCCTGTTACAGCCATATGGAGTAGTCCAACATAAAAAATACTGACATTCAGTAACCCCCAATGACCAACTAAACACACTAAGATTAATTAGAGTGCAAGTCTCTAAGAATAAATAGACCAAATTAAAGTTGACGATAACAAACATAAAGAAGACACAATCGAAATTTACTAAATTGGAATAGTTGCTCAGTTTGCGGAAAACCTTTCTAGCAGGAGTGGAAAAATCGAGCCCTCGAAATGAAATATCGGCAAAGGAATTAAATTATGGATAGGTAGAGTCAGACTGAAAAGTTCAATGTCACGTCCGGGATTTGAGCCGCCCTGTCTCAGTCCGGTTGCTCTTAACCATTGAGCTACCGAGGCCAACGTGCCGTCATGACATTAAATTCTCCAACTGACTCGTGTTTCCCGGTAAAAACTAGGGGTTCTCATATATAATGAGATACGCATCTGTAGTGTTGACTTACTATGCTCTACGTGCTTACCTCCCAGACTTCATAGTTACTACTATAAGGTTCATTGATGAAACTTTAATCGTTCTTCCACACTAGCCACTGTGGGAGAATGTATCGTTAGCGTGTGTAGGCTGAGATTTGGATAGATAATTAAATTATATAGGTTTTCTACGCAAAGCGTGGAATAGATGGAAATTAAAGCAGGTTGGTGAAAAGAACAGATGTGTTAGAACGTAAGCTACCACTGCAGTAACAAAACAAAACAGCTGATGTAGTTGAGGTATTCATTTACCAAATGCAAGCTTTAATTATAGTGTAAAATATTCCTAATCGTAGTTCTCTCATGAGCAACACAAGGGCTGATTTTAGGACGTTATATTATTGTTGGCGACTACACTAATAATATAAAGAGAGAAAATAAGTGTGGCATGTGTGTGTTTGTATGTTTTAAGAACTACTGAATCGAGTAGGACAGTTCTTTCAACACTAAAACGACTCACCATTTCAGATAAACAGAAGCTGCAAAACTTTTCATTTCTAATTTTTTTTTTAAACTGGGGTTAGGTTATTTTTTCACATACGTCATCATATTTCAATCCCGTTTCGTTAAATCTGGATATCTTAGGCTATTTTTGAAACTTTATTACAAATATGGATATTTGAATAACTTTCAGCACAGAGCTGAGAAGTCTTAAGATATTTTAAAACATGTGTTATGGTTATTTATTAGTATATGTTCTGTGTACAGTACCATATATATATTTGTACATGGAGATAACAATACTATAACAAATGAAGTATGCATTGCACTTGTAGGCTGCCCTACTGCACACGATAGAAGTCACAAGGAACACACAGTGAATAATAAATTTCTCTTTCTCTTTTGCTTTATTCTGTGAATATATTGTGACTTTGTGGGTTCGTAGAATTAAAAGTCCAATTTGCCGAAAATCTAAATGTTCTTTATTTTCGTAGAAATACTCTTATAGATTGCAGCAGAATTACGTTACTTACACCATCAGTCAAGCCAAGATCGATTATAATAACAGTGACAGCAGATTATATCCTTAGCTCTCGTTACAACACAGCTGACACTGTTTCACACTAACTCTTTGCGAGCCGTCACGTCCTTAAATACCTATTTCGAAAATTCGAGATATTTCTGGACCAAACAGGAATCGAATGTTCTATCATCTTCCAGAAGCGTAACCCTATCGGTGCCGGCAGGTCTTTTATCTCGCACTATCATTGTTTCTTCCGGCATACTCTTTGTCTCCAGGCTCTTTGTGTACACAAGCCCCGACATTGCGTTCGGGTTCACGACACTGCTCCCTCCTCAAGCCTGGTCGTCCGGAACAGCTCCATCGGAACGGGCCACACGATCCAGGTGTACCGCCAACATCTTCCATCGGGGCACTTTCTGGATATGGTAGACCACGTCGTTAGTCCCCTTCACCACTCGGTACGGTCCTTGTGACGGCTGTTGAAGTTTGTCGATTGTTCGGTTTGATCCAAGGTGTCCTCCTGAAGACCCGACGTGCACTTCCTGCAAGACCTCCAGGACCTTACTTCGGGGAAGTGCCAACAGCTCTCTCTGCGTCTTCCCAGCGGACGATTCCCATACCCGGAACAGCACGACCTCTCGTGTCTTCAGTGAGTCCCATTGGGCCCAGTACGACTTGTAGGTGGCGCTCCTCGGTGCGATGTCCTCCCAGACCGGCCCCGTCCCAGCCTCCACTTCTCCCAACAGTCGCCCCAAGTCTGCGTCCGCCAGCTGCTCCCTTCTCAGGCCTGCGCTATCCCAGCCATCCGCAGACACTGCCGTGACTACTCGGACTGCTGCGGCACGCTCCTTCTCTTCCACTCTTGTGCATTGGCCGCACTCCTCTGGGCAGCGTCTTCGACACATGACGTCTGTGTTACCGTGGCTCTTCCCTCTACGATGTTCCGAGGTTCTGCAGCCTCAGAACCCAACGTGCACTCTGGCCTTCCAAATTTCTAAAGCTCAGTATCCAGTGTAGAGCGGAGTGGTCAGTCCTCAGATGGAATGGCTGACCGTACAGGTACTCGTGGAAGTGCTCCAAGGCCTTTACTACCGCCAGTAACTCTCGCCGGGTGACGCAGTTCTTCTCTATCTAGGCTGAAGTCACGCTGGTATCGTCTCAGCAGTTGTCGAACCTTCTCGAGCTGTTCTGCGATCAGGTGGTCGGCCGCCCTCTTCAGTAAGCCTTGCAGCCGGGGCCCCAGATGTTGCGTTGGCACCGGCTCCTGTGTCTTGTCGATTGCTGTCACGATGACCACGGGCTCGCACGTCCCCATCTCCGTTCCGACCTGGACGTCGTGATCGGTGTCCACTAGGTTAAGCAGCCTCACTGGCACCTCTCGGCACGGCAACAATGTTCTTCATTCGCTGTCCTTCCGGTCGCGGCGTCACCAGCACCTCCTTTCTCGCGGGGACCCACGTCGTCCTTCAAGATGACCCTGCAGATTCCAAGGAGTTCTTCAGGTTGCCGGAGTGTGACCTCTTCTCCACTGAGCCGCAGGACCTTCCTTCCGTCGTCGACCGTCGCCTCGTGGCTCCTGAGATCATCCAGTTTCAGTATCGCCTCCTCAGCCACTTCCACGAGGAACACCAACTGACGCACGGCACTCCATTCCAAGGTCAACTGCAGCAGGGCCTCCCTCTCCGCGGTCAAGGTCTCACCAAATGCCGTCACTAGCTGGTAAGGTCGGCTTGGTTTTCTCGACGGCGAACCTCTGGCTACATCGGGTCTGATGACGGTCATGGCTGCCTCGGTGTCTACGAGCACGCAGCACGGCTTCCCTCGTACCCAACCGTGTGCGATGAGGCTACCATCCATCCGTCGGCTGACGGCGCGCAGTGTCACTCGAGGAGATGGCGTGGACGGCGCCGACGTGCTCCTTGCCACGCCGGGCTTACTCGTTCTTCCGACTGATCTTCCTGGTGTCGGTCATCTTCGCGGTCATCGTCACGGCCAAGTTGCTATTTGCAGCTTTCGTCTTCGTTGTTAATTCGATCTTCATTTGTTCCATCTTCTCGGTGATGTTGTCGTCGTCCCGCTTCCTGACACCAATTGTGACTTTGTGGGTTCGTAGAATGAAAAGTCCAATTTGCCGAAATTCTAAATATTCCTTATTTTCGTAGAAGGACTCTTATAGATTACAGCAGCATTGTGTTACATACACCATCAGTCAAGCCAAGGTCGATCACAATAACAAACAGTGACAGCAGATTACATCCTTAGCTCTCGTTACAACACAGCTGGCTGTCTCTCATTTCGCAACACTGTTTCACACTAACTCTTTGCGAGCCGTCACGTCTTTAAATACCTATTTCGTAAATTCGAGATATTTCTGGACCAAACAGGAATCGCATGTTCTATCATCTTCCAGAATCGTAACCCTATCGGTGTCGACAGATCTTTTATCTCGCACTATCATTATTTATTCCGGCATACTCCTTGTCTCCAGGCTCTTTGTGTACACAAGCCGCGCTATCGCGATCGGGTTCACGACAATATCATCTTTGTAAAAACTTGAATACAGATACTTTATTAAGAAAGTGAACAAGAAAATGTGTTGAGGTGATGCTGAAGGTCAGGAAAAGTCTTCTTGGAGTAGTACTAGTGCATCTTCTTGAACTTCCGAATGCAATATCGTCTGTTCTGCCTATATTAGATGAAGGAACCACCCTAGATGAGATAATGCTGGTAGTTAAGTAGTGGTGGTCCTAGTGTTCTGACCTGCAATGCTGTAGGAATGTGTTTCAGCACTGCATATACTTGATGAAAATCTCTCCACTGTTTGGACTTCAGGATTAGAAGAAGACAAAGAGGAAGATCTGTAATCTTAAGACTAGTGTGGTGATGACAACTAAGCAAAGGAATCTGAAGGATATAAAAGAGATACACTAGATGATAACGTTTCTGCATGTCTCGCTCTAAATTCTCTGTAGATGCGATCCATAGAAAGAAACACTTATAGAAATGTTTTAAGAAGTTCTATTTTAGCGGTGACTAAAAGTGATCAATCAATAAAAAAAAAAAATCTGTTGTCTCTTGCTGAATTAGTTATCCAATTTTTGTAGCATATCAAGAGTTCAAACGGCTGCAAGAGAGTAAGTACAAAAAGATTGTAGACTTATCTTGAGCTCTGCAGATGTTTTGATGGAAAGACACACAGATTAGTGGGAATCAGCTCTCGGATCATACGGATGATTACCAAAGTTCCGTGTAGTTTGTTTGTAAATGAAATTATCAAAACCTGGCACGGAAACAACGCAACTATAATAAAGGAGTTGAAGAATGTTCTTATGTTAGTTATACCAAACCAAATGCTTTTTAAAAATGGTTATTGACAGGATCCTTGCGATCTCTAACATGTCATAGGATGCTTGTTAAAGAATCAATCCTCATAGATACTGTATGGGACGCTTCACGCCATATATAATCAGGCTCTGCCTTTGTCTGGACGACTAAATTGGCAATCACATTCTTCAGTACTCCTTAGCTGTGGCGAAGACAGTACCAGAGTAACCATTGGAGAATAGTATTGATCAGTATCGGTCTTCCCTACCATCTTTTCTGCCATCTAAAGTGGATCAAACTACTACCGTCGCGGCTTCAAATACATCTTCAATTCCACAGAATTCTGTAGCACAAACAGTTCCTGAGAATGAGGAGCTGTCGACTTTCCGCTGCATTGTGTAACTGTTCAATCTAGAATTTCTGGCTGGGGAGAATCCTCTGCATCACCATTCACATATAACAGTTTTGGTAACTTTTATGTAACACATCTCTATTTAACTGTGACTGTAATAGTGCCATGGAGATAACAATACTTTAACAAATGAAATATGCATTGTACTTATAAAGTTTTTCATGGCATACTGAATACTATCCACAGTGTTATTCTAGGCAGTTTGTATAGTGTTTATAAAACTCTTATAAATCGAGTATTACTTTTGATATTATTTTGATAGAAGGTTTTGTGTGTGTGTGTGTGTGTGTGTGTGTGTGTGTGTGTGTGTGTGTGTGTGTGTGTGTGTGTGTGTGTGTGTGTGTGATTTACGTCCTCCTACATTTAGTCATATCGGATGATGGATGAAATGATGCTCAATGCGTTCGGGTTCCACGGAGCTTAGAGTTAGCCGAAATTCGTATTTTAGAATAAGGGAAAACCCCGGAAGAAGCTTATCCGGATAACTCACCCTGACCGGGATTCGAACTCGGAGGCCGCGCCGTGGCTCAGTGGTTAGACCGCTTGGCTCTCACCAAGGCGGCCCGGGTTCGATCCCAGGCGACCGCAAAGTGAGATTTGTGGTGGACAACATGGCGCTGGAGCGGGTTTTCTCCGGGACCTCCGGTTTCCTCCGCCATCTCATTCCACCGGTGCTCCATCTTCATTTCATGTATCACCAGTGTCATCGCCTGCGGTGCCGTATGTAGTAAAAGCGGGCGTTAAACACTACGCATTTCATTATTTCGAACTCGGGACCTCTTGAATGTGGAGCAGACATGTTACCATGTACGCTACCGAGGTGGCAAAAAAGCGGGTATATTCGGATTCTATAAACTTAACAAGATTGATAAGCCATACTTTTGTTCAGTACTGTACTTTTGTTCAAACTGTAAATATATATCAATATTCACTGACCAAGCTTGATTAAAGCTGGTACGTTTATACTAATGGTTAAACTGCATGTTTTCGCTGAAAATACTAACACTATTTAAGAAAACTAGCGATACTGTAATAGTAAGAAAACTGACAGTACAACATTTTTTACCCGATCTAACGATCTCCAGTTAAGGTGTTGGTTAAGAGTTAACTTGGAGTTACACGCAGATGTCGGTATTATGACCTTCGGTTAAGGGCTAACTGAGAGTTATTTCTGGAGGTAAACTAACCCTCACCTCGAGTACTGGTTAGTGAGATAACTTGGAGTTTACCTTCACACACAAAGGAGCAAATGGCGTACCTCCAGGCTAGATTGAATGTTGAAGCGATTCTGAAGATGAAATGTTGGCACAGTATTTATTTAATAGAAGAGCTAAAAGAATTAGAATGCGGAAAGATTTCATACATATATTTGTGACATGTTGAAAGTGAAATAAAATAAACCACATGAGTATCAGTTATCTTGACGTAATAGGTTATGGAATGATAATTTCTAGTGTCCTATGGTGTCAGTGACTTGTTGCAAGCAATGCAATATTTTATGCGAACACATTGCAACGTGTTTTAATGAACATAAATGCAATAAACAAAGCATGTTAAACATATATCGGAAAGTACATGCAATACTATGTGTAGGTGGGTAGGTATAAAAGTTCATAAACATGCTGAAGTAGTAAACATTCGATTTTGTTAATGCGTTTCGTTAAAGCTTTACCAGATGAAAGTAACAAATTGTAAAGCAAACAGTAAATAGAACATTATTTTAGCTAATGCAATTTGAATCGATGTCCAAAGCATTATTGCAAACGCTGTTCACACATGTAATGTAGCTAATTATAAGTACAATACCATAATGGTTTTGTCCTAGAATGTGCCTTAATGAATACCATTTGCTAATTATATTGCGGTTTAGGCAGAGTGTGTGCTATCTCAATTTAAGTTGAAGTATTACTTATGATTCTTGCCGTACTTACTATAGATGTTAAAATGGAGTACATAAATATATATGCTGCGAATTGCACATGTAAAGAAATGTTAAAACCTGCCCATCCTGTATCCTGTGGCATTTAAATGAAACCATTTATTTGTTTAATTGCGTTTTTCAATCAAGGGCACAAAGCTGTGACTGAAATGTGGCGTTTAATTATGAAGTGCCAAGAGGAAATGTAAGTTTGCTACAACCTGTTTTCTTAAAAGAAAACCATAGTTATTGCTTCACAAGTAGCCAAATATATTATGTTTAAAAAAATCAGGTACCGAGTTACTGGTCCCAGAATAGATATTTTATAAAATTGCTTTTATTCATGGATGACTTATAATTTGTGGACCTTCTCTCATTGCATATACACCTGTGAAATAATTTATATAAGAGGTGATTTATTCATGAGGATAAACAACTAACTAAATGATTTTAGCCAAATTATATTTGTGCAATACTATTATCAGAATTAATAACAGTTATTTGGCGTTATTTTAAAAAAAATTTGGCTGGAAATCTCTTGGTGTTCATAAATTAACAATGCATTCCATATATTCTCCTTATATCTCATCTAATCTGTAATAGCACTAACCTAACGTTATGGAAAATCTAAATTATAAACCAACTATAATAACTATACAGAACTATGCTAGACCTTATTACGAATGAACTATTAATGAAAATATCACGAAAATATACAGAAAACAGCTAATAAAAAGTTAAACAAGACGCCTGATGCTACTACATGTGTTTGGTTTTCCAGCTAATTACACTTTCTACAGTCCGGCCGTTTTATCTCCGGCTCTGACGTTTGGCGGTTGCAGGAGGTGGAGGGGGAAAGTTAATAGTGCCAACATACAGTAATGAGCAATTGAAAATATATTCTCAAAATTGTCTTCAGAATGAAAATATAGGACTATATTAGCTTTAAAGCACTGAAATACAACTTACAATTTCAGAATCATGCAATATGTTTATTAAAACACCACTCTATTCGAATATTTCGTTCACACCTTTCACACACACTAACTCCGTCTGTTGGTAGTATCAGCATTGTCGCTGCTAGGCATGGCTCCTGAACTCAACACCGTGTTGCCAGTTTAAATTTGTTTGAGCCACGTGACTTTAGCTGCTTGCGCTGGTGAACTTTCTTTGGTATATTTTGCGTGCATGAATTCCGATTTTTAGTGTTCGTAAGCACTATTATTATCGCTATTATAATAATATGGCTACTGTTTCGTGAAATATGCAAATACGTGAAATATTTAAATTACGCATTGTTCCTTTGCTTGAAATTCCCGCTAAAGAACTGGCAACAGCCTGCTTCCCCCTCACGAGTAATGTCAGAGCCGGAGATAGAGCGGCCGAACTGTAAACACAATATAGTGTTGCAAACAAGGTAGAATCCTAGTGGATAATATTGCCAACCGTTCACATTCCACCACAATTCACAGGGTAACAAACCTATAGGTAAATCGAGTACGTAATACGAGGCAGTGAACCTAACCAATAGTTATTGATAACTGAAAGGTAACAAACTTTGGCTAGTAACCGGAGATCGTAATGCAGGCCCCTAGTCTGGTTATTTAGCACAAAACGCTACCTACACTCATACTTATGTACATTCATGGGAAACATTGATCGCTGCAACCTTGCTTCAGCTTCATGAAAATAAGTAAAGTGAACATAACCTTGTTCACACATGCACATGTCGTATCTTACAAATCAGACTTGTAAACAAGGAGGTTAAAACAGTTCATATCATTGTAATGTGTAATAGCAACCGCAGTAAAGATTCATAAATTAAACCAAAACTTGACAGTTGATCTGTCCGTTACAGTTCTGTACAAACAGAATAAGCTTTTCTCCGTGATAGAAATGACTGAGTATCAACATATTGCGTTTAAAGCTTGTTGTGTTACTTGGGAATTCATGTTCAAAAGTAGCGACCCGAGGAACCTTTTATATATTACCTCTGTACACTTTGTTCGGGGTCCTTTGAAACACTGAGAGAGGCAAGTAGGAATCAGGTTGCTTGTGTTCTTACTTATACTACGATAGTAAAATACTGTCACCCGGGCGTTGGAACACCCTATGGAAGCAGCTGGGAGCGGAAAACAGGGGAGGTCCGTGTTAGCGACGCCTCCCCCTCGTCCGTCTTATAGTGGTGACAGGGATGGCTGGGGGGAAAAAACATGATTGTGCGGTCTGTTTCTCTTCTACCTGTGTTCTGGAAATTACGGGATCTTTCATCTACTGGAACCTTCCTGTGGAAACCAGAGACTTCTAGAAGAACAGTGACATTCCTATAAAAAGAGTTTCAGAGAGTCAGTCAGTGAGTGAGGAGACAGACACAGTTCTTGGTGTAAGTGTTAGTCAGTGACGTGTTAATGAACGAGAAGATTGTGCAACGGAAGACTGTACGTAAATGTGTATGAGCATCGGAGTTGACGTAATCGCGAGTACAAGTGAAGTTGTAACGGACGAACTGGTGAATTGTAATTGTGTGCAGTACGCAATTCTGTGTAATTGGCAAGTGTTAAACTGTAAGTCGGTGGAAATAAAGAACAGTTTTGAGTGGTGAAATTGGACTTTTCATTTCACGAACCCACAAAGTCACAATACGCTGCTTCGACATTTGCGTCCCTTTCATATTTCTGTTGCACTCTGTGTTCGTTTTGATTATGCATTTTTAAATTGACGTCCCTTCAACAGCTGTAGACGATAAATGCATTTAGTAGACAAAGCCAGCTATTAATTATGCTGCTTTGACATTACGTTAACTCATGCATTTACTTTAACATATATGAACAAATTTGGTACCGCTTAAGACCACCCAGCCCCCCCAAAACACACACACACACACACACACACACACACACACACACACACACACACACACACACACACACACACACACACACACACACACACACACACACAGACACACACACATACACACAGACACACACACACATACACACACATACACACAGACACACACACACACACACACACACACACACACACACACACACACACACACAAATACCACTAGGATGCGCGCGTGCGTACGTGCAGGTGTTATTAAAAATACATTTCGTGTGTTCATTGAACCTCAAAATGTTTCTTTTCGATAAGATATTCATATTCAGCGTTTCAATTAAATGTTACATTCTCCTCTATCTAGTATTTTGTTTTCAGTAAAGCTTTATTTAAGATCGCTTTAAACGTTAAGGTTTAATCCTGACCATTAACATTGTGAATTAATTGGTTAATAAATGTACATAATAACTAGCATTTTGAACAGAAAAAATATATACAGTTGACAAGAATACCTATAAATTTTAAAAATCAGTTAAATTCAATGGCAAAGATTACAACATTTTAAAAAGTTAATAAATCTAAATGAGAGATACATCATTCAGTGCTGCAGAAAGACTTTTCAAGATGACGTGTTGTCTGCGCTGATCTTCAAATTTTGGACAGATGACAATAATGTGAAGTATGGTTATTTTTGTTTAGTATATATCACACATTGCTATGGGTAAAATATTAAAGATAAAAACGTAAGAAAAAAACGGAAATCATATCGCTCCAATAAAGTTTCCACTTTCTCTACCAAATAGGGGAAGTAATGCGTTAGATAAAAGAACAAATGCACCAAAAATGCACGTTTTAAGACCTTCTGAATAAAGAAAAATCGCTTTTAGAATAAAGCTCGCGCCCACTGTATGTATATGTGAGTGTTTGTGTGAGAGAGACGCATATTTCAAAGACGAAAAGTTGGTTGAATGCCCAACATGGAATTTAAGTTTAGCATCTTCTCAGCATGCGGCATGAAGGTGTTGTAAAGCCTTCTAACACAAAATAGATTTAAATGAAAACTATTTTTAATCTTTTATTTTACAAAAAGTCTCACGATTTTGTAAAATGGCCTTATGTTTTATATATACAATACCTCGAAAATAGTGATCTCCACAAAAGGTTTATTTGATATAAATTAACGGCATCTACGTTTGTAGTTATAGTAAGACCTTTCTAACAAAGAGAAAATCAGGGGCTACTACATGATTATATACTTATATCATTATATATATTACATGATTATATATGGCCTTACTATGCCAACAAATGTAGATGACGTTAAAGCCCATAATTTATATCAAATAAATATTTTGTGTAGAGCACTGTTTTCGAGAAATCCCTTTCGAGATTTATGGGTTGAATTTTCAAATGTCTATTTATAAATGGAAAGTTGTTACTCTTTCTTTATTTCCTGTCAATATAAAGATGGAATGTAGAAGCCATCACAGAGCAACTAGCTGTTTCAAGATTTTAGTAACACTTACATCTACCACATTTTGCTATTTTTATTGTATCCATAAGAACGTTGTAATAAAGTAATTTTTATAAAACGTTATCTCAGTTTACATGAGGTAAATAGAAGCGTGTGAGGTACTTTTAAAATATTTACAAGGGGGAATAGAGAAAATCCAATGAGTGCACGCATCAGATTCCCCCACCTCATTCTGGCCATGCAAAGAGAAAGGATCATGAACCATTGACCATGGAGTGACCGGCCCCTACAACGTTTGACTGTAAGAACTTATGTAATAATGCAATTTCTACAAATATTTATCACGATTAAAAAGTAAACAGATAGAAGAATGGGGTTTTGTAAGAATATTCGTTTAAAGAACTGTTCGAGAAGGTTACGTGAATGTAACATCAAATTATTTTCCTCCTGTTTAACATCGCTTCAGAAACTTGTCATACCGCGGGGGGTTTCTGTCTTTACATAGATAAGTGACTGAGTGTGTGGCTGATGGGATTAGTTGCGTACATTTGTTAGATGTTTAACTTGATAATCTGTGTTTTTATTACATCAAGATTTGCAAAAGTTTGACTTGTTGTAATGGTTTGACTGCCGTTTCGAGAAACACGTAGAATAAGTGTGATGCCACGTGAATGAATGAATTCCTGTATTTCCTTAGGTGGATTACAGGGCCCTGTGAGCCGCGCAACCTCGAGACCCGTAGGCAATGGATTGAGGATCAGAGATTTCTTGATCGAAGAGATTCCGCGATGAAAGATCAGCTCAACGCCGGAAATGAAAGTGCAAGAGAGATGAAGTGATAGGAAAGATGATGTAGCAATAGGTGGAATGCTGGCGGAGAAAACCGGAAGAAGCGAAGAAAACCCGCCAAGGCGCCATATTGTCCACCACAAATCGCACTTTGCGGTCGCCTGGGATCGAACCCGGGCCACCTTGGTGAAAACCAAGCGGCCTTAACTCTCAGCCATGACGCGGACGGTAGTAAGAAATCTTTTTGTATGAGTGTAATCCATGACATTTAAACGTACAGGAGCTCTGGATCTGGTATTGAATATGCAATTCGTAATTACCTGGCAACTGAGCAAAATCACAACAAAACTTCTACCACAACGCGCAGTACACCGAATATGAACCGATGACTCTCGTATGTAAACCTACCGCATTGGTTATTGCGCTATAAAACTCTTCTGCGTAGAGAAATAAGTTAATCTTGATAAATAAAGTCGATTCTCAATTCTTGAAAACAAAAGAAAAAAAAACTGCTTAAGATATGTGCAACTAATATATATTTACCTGATTGTGGAACATTGCAAACAGTTTTTACAAATGTGGAGGCGGGACAGAAGCGGGGGTGACTGACTACAACTTAAATGTAAACTATGCTTCAAACGGCGCTGATAAAACTACTATATCTGAGTTATTACATAAAGTAAATATGTAAATATTTCTCATCTTGTGTCTGTTCCCTCTGCCTGTCGTGCGATCCGAATTATACTGTGTCTCACGGTAACCGGTTTACATATGGTTATAAATGTTTGTAATGAAACGTTTTCCACAAGATGAATAACAAGAAAGATTTCGATATTTTCATTTTGTGCAGGGTTGTGGCACCCAAAACTTTGGAGCAGGTCATAATGACATGACATAGAGTATTTTCTAAATGGGATTGTACAAATAGTCTAAATATACAACTTTATACCTCCCACCATACACAACATGAATAATTGGTACGTACGTATTATGTTCAACATTCAAATGTACCAAATATTTATGCACGTGTACAACTAAATTGTACATTTGTTTGACGTGTTCATTGTTCACATGTTATGTCTGCTAGTGAACTCATTAAACTAATCCAAAGCAATAGACTAACCCGATTGTTATTTTTACGCCAGCACTCTTATTTATTTGAATGCAGAATATAGCACCTTCAGGTTGAGTAAAGACAAGTGATGTCGTTACAAAGATTAACAATAATAAAATTTATATAGGAAAAACAAAAAGAAATATTAACATCAGAACTAAAGAACATCTAAGAAACATTAAAAATGGGGAAACAGAAAAATCAGCAGTGGCTTTTCACTTTTTGAATACTAGACATGACATCAACTTGGAAACATCTCTAATAAAATATGTTAATCACCCCATAGACCTTTCCGTATGGGAAAAAATCTTCATCAACAAAAATCGTCATAGAGTCATGAATTTTGAAACTCCACCACCGGACATCTTTGACAAGTACATCACGCCATCTATTGACAATACGGAGAAAGAGGAAACCACTACAACTTGCACTAGTCGAGTATCAGGTGATCATCTTGAAACATCTCCTGTGAATAACCAGTGTGAGTGAAGCAATGTGTCAATATCTTCTCGATTCACTTTTGTTGTAATAATAAAGGATTTTAAATAAATTTTATGGTGGGAACAGTAAATAAAAAGCACTATATGCATGGTTTAGCTTTTATCACTGATGGCTTTTATTTAGTTTAGCACACTTCATACGTGAGAATGCGTGAGAAGAAGGAATAAAGGTTATCCCGTGGTTATCCCTAAATATGGCGAATTAGCCATTTCCACTAAACGTGCGTATGAAATAAAAACGCATGCGCTTCCAAAGCAATTTAAGTGTGTCACGTTGTCGCTATTCTTCTATGCATTATCTCAAGCAGACAGGTGTCACGCGGGTTGTGAGGTACGTGCCGAATAATATCGTGTGATAATTTAATTACAGTATTTTTATACGGACAGTGATGACTTAACATTTTGACATTTCTAAAATGTTAAATGAAAATAGAGACGGTGTGCAATGTTGACGTATAATGAAACCAATTAACTGAAGAAACAGTTTCTTGTAAACTATCTCCCTCTTGAAATGTCCGTCTCTTGATTGCAAACATCATACCTATTCTATTTTGTAGAGCAATTCCTTTTAATTCGGGCCTGATTTATTCTACAAAATTTCATCAATTTCTGGTAATTTATGTATTTCTACAATTATGACCCATTAGATAGCTAGAGAAGAGCATCTGTAAGCAGTATACTTTTTCTAAGCAATTAATATCCATATTAGGTACTTAGCCAATAAAGCTCCTTTTCCTTTTGTCAAAATAAATGTATAGAAATTAAAATAGAAAATTGACAATGTGACTGTATTGTTAATTTTGAATATCTTGTGTCTTTTTGCAGATTACACTACAGATACTTCTCACCAGAGTTTGAAGACATTAAAAGGTAGGAAAGAAGTCAGCATTTACTGACCTACATCAACATTATATCATCATCTTGTTACTGTACCAACTAATAGTTTGTGTTTTGTTGCACATCTGCAAGTATTTCTCACCAGGGCTAGAAGACATTGACATTACAAGCCTGAGGTACTTCCCTTGAGTGGTCTGTTTGTGTTAACAGAGTTGCTAATTAGAATCTTTGGGGTGACAAGCGACTATGTCCCCAGGATCCTGCATCTAATGTGGGGACTATGTAGAAAGCTTGCAGAATGCATAGTGTTACTTATTCAGTCCTCCTCATGGTACTAACAATTATCTGTAAGTGCATTAGGATAGGTAAGACACGTCTTACAGTTCCTGTGTCCTCTAAGTAATGCTTCCTTCTTCCAGAACAAAGTTTATTGATTTTCACCATTGCTATGGCAATTAAACATTTACTTATGGGTCATGTTGTTCTTAATGACCAATACAATCATAGCTATTTGCTTATTTTTAATATCTTTCTTTTTAAAACTTAATTTAAATAATCCAATACTCAATTATAACTTTAAATGATTTTATGCTCGACCATGCCAAACTTTAGTATTTATACGACCGGCAGCAGTACTTAAATGTCTCTCATTAAAGTACACCTGTTCATTATTTTTTGTGTGTAATTTACGTCCTCCAATGTTAAGTCATATCGATGAATGAATTGGGTGAAGCGATGCTCAAATGAGTCCGGAGTCCATGGAGCTCAGAGTTACCCAACATTTGTCTTCCTGGATAAGGGAAAACCCCGGAAGAAACCTTATCCAGGTAACTTGCCCTGACCAAGATTCGAACTCGTCAGACAGGCTACCATCTACGCTACCAAGGCAGGCCCTGTTCATTAAAGTATTGGTATTCAACCAATAAGAAGTGGCCACGTAACATTGTGAAAGTACAAGTATCAATTATTGTTTCAGTCGTCAATGGTAGATACTAGCACCAGTTTAGAAAAGAGTCAAAATGTCTTACACTATAACACTGACATTGAGCTTATGCCTCCAGAAATTACGGCAAAAGCAGTCAATGTTACCAATAACTTGTTGCTACAAAAGCTAAGTAAGATGTACAATAAATTCTATTCACAATTCATGGTTTGGAGAATATCGAAAGGTATACATTTGCTCTCAGAAAATGTATTTCTAGTGTATTTCAAAGAATTGTTTCAAAATATGAAATCATCGACCTTGTGGACTCATTATTCTATTTTGAAATTAACACTCAACATTAGGGATCAAATTGATGTATCTAAATACTCAAATAACTTATATTTGAATATCAATAAATAACCTATATTTGATATAAAATCAGTTCTGTTCATATTATTTTAAAATAAAATAAATTAAAATAATCAGCATTCGAAAGTAAAGCATTATAAAGTATGAGAGCTGTTCAGTAAAGAATGATCATAATTTTTTTACGGTCATAATTTTTCACACAAAAATTCAATCTTATTATATTCTGTTAGCTTAATGTGAAACAAACACACCATAGTAGTGTCATTGTTGGTACTCCTGGTTCCTGCCTTTGAGAACCAGGTAAGTTCAGACATGTTCAGTATCGCCTACCGCTGCAATGGAGGTAACATGCAGTTAAAGTTGATGTTAGAGGAAGATCCGGAGTTTCTTTCAAACGTAATCACTGCTGATGAAACTTGGCTACATCATTTTGATCCTGAGAGCAAACAGCAAAGCTCAGTGTGGAAATCTCCTTCATCACCAACTCCCAAAAAGCAAAAGTGGTTACTTCTGCTGGGAAAGTTATGGTTATCTCATTCTTTGATATTCATGGAATGGTTTATCAGCATGTTGTACCTGCACACACATCAGTAATTGGACAATACTACAGGGATGTCCTGAAAACATTGCAAGTCCATCAGGCGCAAAAGACCACATTTCCGTGAAGCAGGCTGGATGCTGCACCACGATAATGCGTGGCCGCATATTGCCAATGTTGCTGCTGAATATCTTGCAAAAATCAACGTGAAGTGCACCCCTCACCCTCCCTATAGTCCGGATTTAGCCCCATGTGACTTTTTTCTATTCCCTAACTTGAAGAAATGCCTTCGTGGGAGACATTATCCATCATCAGAAGCAGTGATGAAGGCTGCCGAGGCGATTTTGAAGGATCTCTCAAAAAATGGTTTCCAGCATGTCTTTGAAGACCAGCAGAAACGCTAGGACAAATGCATCGCATTCAGGGGAGACTATTTTGAGATGGACCATCAAAATTTGGAGGATGAGTAAAGGCACGTTGTAAAAAAAAATTGTGATCGTTCTTTACTGTACAGCCCTCATATATAAGATGGAGACAACTGAATAACACAAGCAAAATTAAATCAGATTGGCTGGAGGATTTCTAGCATAATTGTGTGTTAAAAATCTTCAGGACTTGTGTTGGGTTTGGCCTTGAAAATAAAGGCAAAGTATTACTTTCAAAATAGTATTTTATTTACCACATAAAGGACAAGTAAAGATTTACAACAATTAATTTACAACATTGTTTAGTTTGCAATGTTAAGTTGCACAATTATCACAGCACAATAACAAATACATGGTCCCTTTGGCTAAGTTAACATTACAACAGCAGAGCAGGTGCAAATCCACAACATCCTGGACATCTTGGACAGAGTCCAGTAATAGTATGCTATCAACATAAGGATTGATGAAAACTGAGCTAGATTATTAGTGAAAGTGAAAACTGACTGAAGATACAGACTAGACTGAAGTAATGATAATGAAAGTAACTGTAAAATGATTTTATTTTTAACTAAATAAGACAGTAATGCGTGATTGGAGGAATTTAGTAACAGTGACATCAAAATTTATTGGAAAAAGCTATTTGTAGTCTGTTGGAGAGAGTTTGAAAATGCAGGCATAGGCTTCCGAAACTAGTCCGTCGATAATATAAAAACGTAAGTGACAAAGTGTCAATAAACCGACTACAAATAGTTTTTTATCATTAAATAAGACAGACTTGGTGGTTCTTATTTTGCGGCCAGGCCTAAATTTCAGCCCATGCATGTCCAAGACCAGTGACCTGCTTATTCCAAACACCTGTATTTCAATTGCTAGGTTCCTGAAATGTTGATATTCATTTGTCATATACATAAGGTTAATTATTTGTTAAAAGAGAGAACAGTGTCCTTGATGATGTGTATGGCTTCTTGCAGCTGTGTCTCTGTGATACACAAAGGTGGTGCAAGACGTATGATGTCTCCATGTGTTGGCTTTGCTAGTAGTCCATTTTGCTTCAGTCTCACACAAACATCCCATGCATCAAACTCTGGAAACACAAATACAGAAACACCTTTAGAAAGTTGAATTACTCTAAACTGCTATGTCCTACTTAAAGTTAACCACTGGCGCGACAGCCTTATAGGGCCAAGACCTACCAACCTGACTGCCGGCCTCACACCCACTTACTCACGGCAGAGGTGGACGATCATCCAACCGATACGGGGAGGAGATGTGGTCAGCATCTCGGCCTCCCCCAGCCGGAATGTTGCTTTCCGTGACCAGAGCCGCTTACCTAGCGCAAGCTCCTCACTTTCCTCACGATGCTGAGTGGGCACCGGTCCTATACCCAGGACTTAAAATCCGCAACACATGGGTGGGATCGAACCTGGGCCACTTTCCGTGGCCAGGGACCAAGGCATGCTGCCTCAGCCCGCTACGCCACAGCGCAGGACGCTATGTCCTACTCCTCTCTCCTTTTGCAATCTCTCCTACCATTTAGCCCTCTGCTCCTGTATTTCATTTCATTATTATTCATCCATTTAAACATTTACAATTACAAAGTCCAAAGTCCTGTTATCAAAGTACAAACAGTTTTGAGATGATTATATGTGTTTGGAGGAATTTAGTAACAGTGATGTCAAAATTAATCACAAAAACTATTTGTAGTTGGTTTATTGACACTCGTCACTTACTTTTTTTATATTACTGAGACTAGTTTCAAAGACATTCGCCTCCATTTTCAATCTCTCTCCAACTAACATCTGTTGTCTGCTCTCTCTCTCTCTGGTGGTGGAACTATGAACTTTTTTGTCAAATTATCTACTGGTGGGATTTCAAAGTTCATTACTTGTTCCTTATTTTTCCATATGAATATGTTCTCCCATGTTGTTAGTTTATTTCTGTTTATCACTTTTTTGAGTAATTTTGGATTTGGATCAATGTCATAATTTTCATTACAAAAATGAAATGCTACTGCTGACTTATCTTCTTGTTTCAATCTGATGTTTCTAAAGTGCTCTTTGACTCTGGTTTTTAGACTTCTTTTAGTTTGACCTTTGTAGCATTTTTCACAATTCTTACAACTTATCTGGTATATTCTGGATCTGTTAACTGATGGGATTTCATCTTTTGTTTTTGAATTTAGCAATTTTAAAATTGAGTGTCTATTAGTAGGTGCCAAGGTGATATTTTGTTCCTTAAAGATCTTTTTAAAATCATTAAATGTTTTTCGGTGATATGTGAATGAACTGAATATGCTGTTGCTTTCTTTTTCTTTTGTAAACGTGGTTGCTTCCTTAATGGTTTTCTTTAGTTTAGCTTTTCTAATTTTCTTCAACACCAAACTTTTGTTGTATCCATTTTCCTCTGCTATGTGTAGTATTGCTTTTAGTTCTTTGAAATATTCTTTTTCCATGGGTTTGTTGACTATTCTGTGTGTAAGGCTGTTTATTATTGCATGTTTATGTGTAATTGGGTTGTGGCTATTATTTTTTATGTAATTTTCTGAATGTGTTGGTTTCCTGTAAATTCCAAATTTTATTTTTGTGTCATTCCTGATGATATTTAGATTCAAGAAAGAGTTGTCCATTGATTTCCTTTTCTATAGTGAATTTTATAGTCCTTTCTTGCAGATTGAGTAATTTTAATGCATCTTCTAAATGTTTATTCAGTACAATTGCAAAGATGTCGTCAACATATCTATACCAAACTTTGAAGGTCAGTGGGAAGGCCTTATTAATTTGTGTTTCAAATGCACTCATAAATAAGTTAGCCAAAAAAGGTGAAAGTGGATTGCCCATTGATAACCCTGATTTCTGCTTGTAGTGTTTTCCATTAAAGCTGAAGAAGTTTTGTTCAATGCATATTTTTGTTAGTGAAATGTATTCTTCTACTTCTATTGCTTCCATTTCTATTGTAGTTAGCCACTTTTTTAATACAGTCTGTAATTTTTCTGTTGGTATGCTTGGAAATAAACATGTGACATCAAATGAAACTATTCTGTCATTTTTGTCCAGATTTATATCTTTGATTTTTTTTTACCAGATCTAAAGTTTTTTAAATTTGCACTTTCAAAACCAACTACAAATAGTTTTTGCAATTACAAACATGATTACTTAAAACTTAACTATGCTATATATTAAACTTAAAAATAGTTTAAAATTATTCTTGATGAGTAAGGACTATAATGCAATGAAGTACAAACTTAATAGAATTTTGAGTTGCACTAGTACTCGATGCTCCATTGTCAGGAGGCATTGTTTTGCCGCTTGTAAGAGAACGCCAAGAGAGAGAGAGAGAGAGAGAGAGAGAGAGAGCAACAGAGGGAGAAAGAGACAGAGACAGTTCCATGGTGTTCTTGCTACATCGCAAAAGATTGTGCTAGTTTGGTAGCTTTCGTGTGGCTTTGCCAACCTTCTGGAACAGCGGCTGGTGTATAAATGCAGTCTTGCTGTGAGCTGTTAATGGTGCAGTGTGGACATGTGGCAGATGGACTTGAAGATTGCATTAGTGTGTGTTTATGTCATTCTGCTGATATCAGAGTTGTGCAAGTTTCTTTCTACGGAAATAAAGAGCATTTTGAATTTCTGCAACTAGGCTTTTAATTTTACGAACTCACAAAGTCACAATATATTCCTAGTGTTTACTTAGAACCCATCCTAACATACTAAGGTCCTAATGATGCAGTTTCTAGGTTAACACTAGCAATATATGGAGCGTCAAGTACTAATTCCACTCAAAATTTTATTAAGTTTAAAATTAATTTAGTAATGCAAAAACTTCTGAATTGAGTAATAACAGTTTCCAACTAGAAATTTTTTAAGATGTTTCCTGATGCAATTTATAGATTTTATTTTATATTTTTTATTTCAGCAAGTAATTTGTTGTATAATTTAATGCCTCTATAATAAAATCAGTCCTGCACCGTGGCGTAGTGGCTGAGGCAGCATGCCTTGGTCCCTGGCCACAGAAAGTGGCTTGGGTTCGCTTCTGCCCATGGGGTGTGGATTTTAAGTTCCGGGTATAGGACCAGTGCCCACTCAGCATCGTGAGGAAATTGAGGAGCTACAATAGATAGCGGGTCCTTGTCTAGAAAGGCAACATTCCAGCTGGGGTGCTGAGATTGATGCTGACCACATCTGCTGTCTGTACCAACTCTACCTTGCGTATGTGGGCACGAGGCCGGTAGTCAGGTTGGCAGGCCTTGGCCCAGTAGGGGCTGTTGCGCCATGGGTTAACGTTTAAATAGAAAAATAAGGTTTTCAAGAAGAATGAGTTGGGAAAGATGTGAATGCAACATATAAATAGTAATTACTTTTGTTGATGACAATGGCATTGAGAAGTCCTTTTCCTCTCACAATGCTGACCAGGTCCTTTGGTAATTTCTCAAGCTCTGAGCGCAGAATGTTGCCAAGTTTGTAGGCATTCTCAGCCAGTTTCTCCTCTTCCAGGACTTGCAGCGCAGCTATGGCAACCTTGCAAGCCAAAGGATTCCCTCCGTATGTTGAGCCATGTTCTCCTGGCTTGATACACAGCATTACTTCATCATTGGCTAATACTGCAGACACCTGTAACAAACATTCACAATACAAAATATTTACAAAAAGTTGTTACACACAGTGACAGAGTCAGACATTGAAAAGTTCAATGCCATAGCCGGAATTTGAACCACGGAGCTCCCAGTCTCTGTCCGGTTGCTCTTAGGCATTGAACTACCATGGCAACATGCCGGCATGACATTCAATTCTCCAACTGACTCGTATTTTTCCCAATAAACCACTAGGAGTTCTCGTATAGATGTGAGATAACTACCATAATGGTGATCTAAAACACATATATTCTAGGCTTTATAGTCTATTAGGTCAGTTAATAAAAATTAATAATTAATTACTTATATTAATTAACACACATGCGTGCACACACACACACACACTTTTTTCTAAATATTCTTTTTGTGGATTCAGGAAGTGTCAACACATTTATTCTTGGTAAAATCTTGATATTGAATTTTTTTATGGAATTGCAAAATTTCTCTTGAAAATACTAAAAAGAACTATTCTTTTGCCACTCCATTTTAAAATCAGACATGTTATATTGTTTAACTTACTGGAAATACTCCGCCAGATAGAGCCTTCCCCAATATCAGAATATCTGGAGAAACATTTTCATAGTCGACTGAAAGACGGCGTCCTGTACGAGCAAGTCCAGTCTGTACCTCATCTGCGATCCACAGAACATTGTGTTTTGTACACAAATCTCTCACCCCTTTGAGATAGCCGTCATCAGGAACCACTACACCTGCTTCTCCTTGGATTGGCTCCACCATGAACGCACACACAGTTTCATCTCTTAGAGCTTCCTAAACATAAACATTTCATGGTGCATAACTATATCTCATGAAATGGATGTCAAGAAAAGTGATCAGTAATGATAAGCATTGAGGCAACAATTTAATTTTGACATGAACACAACCGTATAGAAATATCCATATGTTAAATTTACACTATTGTATTAATCTATATTATTTATTTAAATTTGATCTCTTCAGTTTCTGTGTATTTTTATAGTAAACATTACCAGTTTTTTATAAAAATTTTCTTGGGGTGGCACCATTGTTAAGTTATTGGACTCTCGACTCTCGTCAAGGCATCAAGTGAGATGGCTCAGGCAGTTTCGTCTGTAGCCCGGTTCGGTTCCCATGACTAGCTTACCTGACCAGTCTTTCAAGGGTTTTCCCAGGTTGCCAGGTAAAACTGGGTAGGTTAATTGCATCCCCCGAATTTCTTGCCCCTCCATGTCATCTCCATTATCATTTCACATCATCTCTGAGTGATGTCGGTATTGCATGGCAGGATGATATTCTCCTGGTAAAATTACCTCCTTAGTAGGTCAGTGTCTAGTTTCTGGTTTCAGGACCAGAAGGTGAGATGCCACCTGTACTGGCCTGTCGGGGTTGTTTCCACTGGCCCTTTCTTGAGGAACTCTGCCCTTTGCACAGTCGTGACTCCCTGCGGTTGCTGCCCTATACCTCCTCATCCTTCCTCCCAGGGATGTCAGGTACAATAGACCAAAACTGGAAGTCCACGCCTAGTTCCCTCTTTGGCATAATACAGTCCAATGCAGTCTCATCAAGACATCCCAGCTTCTATTCTATTCTGTTTCCCAACAACAGTGTCATTGTTCTAGATAACACAGTCACAAGGCATTGTTTTGCTATGGCATAGACGAGCACCGAGAGAGATAGAAGTGGGGAGTGAAAGGGACAGTTAGCACCCAAGCCACGCCCATGAACCGACTAGCGATGAACACTTTCCAAGAGAGAGAGCAATGAGGGAGAAAGAGATGGAGATAGTCTGGATGTTCTCGCTCCACCATGAAGGGCCGTGAGGTTTTGGGAGCTTTCAAGAAACTTCAGTGGCTTTCGAGAAATGATGGTTCGGTTATAAAAGCAACTGGACTGGACTGAACAGCCAGTGTCGGCAGGGATCTGCTAGAGAGTGGTCAATGGTCAGTTTTCATGGAGTGTGGACATTTAAACTGTATCGAGTTGCGAATTGAGAACTTATAAACGTGTAGTGATTTGAGAGTGAATTCTTTTGTTTGTTTACGTGTGCAGAAACCACCAGAGACTGTGTTGGTGTATATTACATCATTCTGCTGGTCAGGGCAGTACAAAAGTGTCCTTCTATCAATTTTTATAATTTATTTTTATAATTTATTAAGAAGGCTTTGGCCATTTCCTCCGAGAGGAGCACGCTGAACTGTGATGCTGGATTTCAGTTCAGCTCCTCTTGGAAACCGACCTTAAAAATGGAAATCCGTCGGCTTAAGCAGCACAGATCTATACAGCTTGATCAAGTAGTTACATTTCTTTGACCCAATTAATTTTCTATACTCATGCCATCTCGTGACCTCGCATTTAATTTACTGAAAACAGTCTTTTGTTCAGTAATGCAAATTTTGATAGTGTTTTGTCTTTGTTTATATTTCAGTTATATCCAGTGATACATTTGTGGTTATAACATTTTATAAATATCCTGATGATAGGAGAGATGCACACTCCCGAAACGTCGATTTCTAATCGTCTTTTCACCTGGCTTGTTTCACGAGAGCAACTTGAGTAATAAAAGTGTCAAAATTTTCAATTATTTTTATGAGCTATTAGTTTTTGAAAGACTTTAAAGTCTTGTTGAGAAATGTATAGATCCTCAACTTCCTACTCTTGGTGACAAATTATGCAACACAAAAATAATTTATCTCTAAAATTATGTCCTACAAATGGCTCCAACAAAATATGTAAAATGATTTTAAGTTTTGCTTGTAGTCAGTACTTATATTGTATTTAACTTGCCGCAAGTAATTTCCGGACTGTTGTGCTGTGTTTGCCTAACACTGAAAATGTCCACTACAGATAGAACATGTGAAACACCTGTCTCAACAGACAGTGGCATAACAACCCAGAAATAACTCTCCTTACCTCAAGTGACTTCAGGTCATTGTATGGAATAATATTGAATCCTGGCATGAATGGTCCAAATCCTTCAAAACTGCTTGGATCTGTAGAACTGGAAATTGCAGCTAAAGTTCGTCCCCAGAAATTCCCTTCAGCAAAAACAATTTTAGCTTGGTTTTTGGGTATTTTCTTCTTAATGTACCCCCACTTCCTGGCTAGTTTACAAGCTGTTTCACCTCCTTCAACACCTGGAACATTTAAATCAAACTAAAACTATTTACAAACAAGACTGTTTTAACATTCAGGCTTATTAATATAATTTTGAATTGAACTAGTACTCTATGCTTCATATTTGCTAGTGCTCCATATTTGCTATTCATAAAATCAGATAGATATAACTCAAAACAACACAAGCATGCTGTCATCAACAGTTTAACTTACATGTCCCCTTAAACAAGATGGAATATAACAAAGAGTACAATTATTAAATTATAGATGAGTCGTATTTATTACACATCAGCTTCACTTGCATACCTATATGAAGGACATGTTTCGCAAACCATCATTCACATAATTGGCTCTAATGTGACTGAGTCAGTATTGCAAAAACGTATAGGCAGTGAGCTACTGCTTCTTGATTCTTGAAATAAACTGTCAATTTCTCTATGTTTGTTACTGCTTGTGTGTGGGTCATAACCGCAGCTGGTTCATCAACACTGTCTGAATCTGTATACTGTTCATTTTTATTTTCAGTAACACTGCTTGGTGCAACAATGTCTTCCTTTGTAATCAGTTGATAACCTCCGTCATTGTCAATGTCTTCTTCATCAACATCTGAACAGGAATCGCTATTTTTAAAAATGTGTATAAAATGTTCTTTCACACTTATTTTTTCTTCTTCTTGAACCTTGTTTTCTGGCAAGTCACACACATACCAGGCCATAATTTCATCAAAGTTACTCTTTCAACCTGGTCCCAAGCAGGTGAGGTGAGTGCAATGAATTTGCCTGCTAGTAGGAGAATTTGACTAATGTAGCTGTTAAGAATAGCAATTTACTGTCTGTAAAAGAAGTGTTCATTTACTATTGTGGCTTTGTGGGTTCATGAAATTAAAAGTTCAGGTTACAAACACCAAAAATTGCTCTTTATTTCCGTAGAAACACACTTTTATCAACCTTTACAGTCCAGAATTATGTCACATTCAGAATACAACTTGCAAGGTCTTCGACCACAACACAGCTGTTCACCCACGTGAGTTCAATTAACAACTGTCCCTCTGGCGGGCAGCGGCTCGCTTTTTATAGATTACTCACTATCCGGGATGTTCTCAAACAATCAAGACGGCACTAAAACAAAGACAAACTCTTGAGAAATCTGTCTCCTTCCCCCCATTGTTTCGGCGAGCTCCTACCTCCGCACTGCATTGCCCGTCTCTGTGAATGCCTCGCTGTGACACCTCGTTGCAACAATACATTCGTGACACTATGCTATATAATTGTTTTTTCAAAACTAGTCTGGTTAAAGTGATTTTACTATACTTCAGACATGATAAAGAGACCTCTGATCAAAATTAAGTAGTCTTTCATATCCGTTATAGAACGGGACACTGAGAATCACAGCCATTAAAGAACATTTGTAAATAAAAACTCAATTTTTTACACAAACAGTGTACGTTTCAATTGGTAATGCATTTACCTGTGTTCATAGGCAGGACCTTGTCGTAACCAAACAACTTGGTTATAAACTCCTCATACTCTCCAAGTACGTCAGAGTAGAAGGCACGTGAGGTGAGTGTGAGGATGTCTGCTTGCTTCTTGAGAGCTGACAGGATCTTAGGGTGACAGTGACCCTGGTTTACTGCAGAATATGCACTCAGGAAGTCCAGGTAGCGTTTACCTTCCACGTCCCACACATGTACACCTGAAACATTTCTTCTTTAAGCAATGATATGGTGTTTAGCAAGGACGTATTTGCCTGTCATTCTCTATTTAGATCTACCCTCTATTATTGTTATAATTCTTACCTTTGCCTTTACAAAGAGCGACTGGAATTGGATGATAATTGTGTGCACCATATTTGTCTTCTCTGTCAAAGATATCCTGTGACGTAAGGTTTCTAACAAATCCAATTTGAGGCAACTTGGCACCTGAAATCATAACGTTTTATACATAATTACATTAAAAGCTTTGCATTTATCTATTTTCCTTTGCTTCCATTCACATGCTTTGTTTATATAAATATAATTCATGCTTACTGCATTAAAATATCTAAGTTTATAGTGTCTGAAGTTGCTTACTTTCATACTTTGTGCTTTATCACAGTTAGCTTTTTTATTAGTGTTTTTCTTTATTTTAATTTCTTTATTATTTATATTAACATTTTTTATTAATATTTATTAATGTGATGTTAACCTTAATGCTGCAAATACTATAGAATCACCTAAAACTTGCGGCACCAATATTTCTGAAATGGAAAGTGCTATTATTTAAGTTAATTGGTGGAATTCCAATATATGAGGACTATGATACAATGAAGCACAAAATTTTTGTAATTTTGAATCGAACTAGTACTCAATGCTCCACTTATTGCTAGTATTTACCTAGAACATGTTTTGTTAGGATCTTCCTAACATCATCAGCTGTTGTTGACTAATGGACGTTGGTTTGGTGAACTCAATGGAGGTGATAGGTGCATCTCTGTTGGTATCTTGATGAACTTAAAATTTGGGTTTTCTTCAAAGGTAGTGTCGAAATTAAACAATTTTCTTTCATATTTCTTTAGGAAGATTTTTTCCCACGTGGTTAATGCAGCTGGACCTTGGACACTTTTTAATAAGTGGATTTCTCGTTCTATATCATTATTCTCGTTCCAAAAATGGTACGCTACTGCCGATTTATCTATTTCTTTGTTCCTGATGTTCCTAAAATGCTCTTTAAGCCTAATGTTCAAGTTCCTTTTTGTTTTTCCAATGTAAAAGTTGTCACAGCCTTTGCAGTTTATCCGGCACACACCTGAGTTTTTGTCTGTGGGTATCTCATTTGTATTATGTGATTTCAAAAGGTGTTGTACACTAAATTTGTTCTGTGGGGCCAAATGCTTCATGTAATAACAAAGAGTTTGATGAAAATTAACGAGGGTTATTTTTTTCTATAAAATGCCTTTATTGACAGTTTATGTACCTTCAGGATAATTGCCCTTATTATTTATGAATTTTTGCAAATTTTGAGAAGGTGTTGTATACGATCTACATATCCTTTAGTGACCGCCCTGTTGCTTGGATAATTTCATCTCTGGTGTTGTATCTGATCCCTCGCGGTGGTTCTCTCATAATCACAGGGTGAGTGCAATGGATGTTCTAGAATCTCCTATTGCCAGCGTCACAGGTGGTCCTGGACAGCAGTAGTAGTGTGATAGGGTGCTGTTCCACAGTCATTTTCTCCTGAGCACTGGATGAAGGTGGTGTTACACGAACATGCAGTAGTAGTGTCTATCATCACCCTTGGAGGTAGAACGTGATACAGTAATATCCCACCATTGTCATAAGGCACAATCAGCTCTTTGTGTAGCGCACACTTTCTTTGGATGAGGAGAACTGCGATGACTCTATTCATTGGATTGTCATTTCAATTGTGGTTATTAAAAGTGAGCCCAGGTTTCATCCAAAGTATTGATTTGTTGAAGAAAGTTGTTACCTTCCCCTTGGTACCGATCCGATAAATGTGTGACTGCAAAGCAGTGCCACTGTTGCAGGTCAGAAAGTTCATGGGATATCCAATGTGCTGCAATTTTGTGCTTACCCGGAATGTTGTGCAGAATGTGGAGCATAGTTTTGTGGCATACTCCAACTTCTGCTGCCAACTCATGCACATCAACATCCAACAAGAAAGCAAAGAGTTGAACTGTATTGTTCTTCATGTGGGATCATCCTCTTTGGAGGTTATGCTTCACAGCTTCTCTGCCTCCTCTGAATGCTTTAACTCATTGCACTACAATACTGTATGCCAACGCTGCATCACCACAAGCTTCATGCAGTCCAACCTTGTGCTACTTCAGTTTTGAGCCAAGAATGTTGGTCTTCCTTTGTAAACATGATTTTAGGGCAGTTGCACTATTGCTATGAAGTTTGACGGTCTACACACTGCTCGTTGCACAAACTCATCTAACAGATCTTCAATTTGTCAACACAGATGGCAGCTTGTCAATCCACTAATTTTACATTACATAAGTATTATCACTACTTTGAACCCAGTCATTGTAAAATAGTAACTACTTGCACAATAAACTGTGTGTTAAATGGCTATCTATGGAGAACCATTGATATACAGTTAGAAAATCAACCATTTTAGTATTAACACATTGCTTTGTTCATTAAGACAATGGCATCATGTTTTCTACTTACCACATGAATGGAAACACTGTATTTATTTCATTGTAAGTGTACCATGGACTATTTAATAATAATACAATAATAATTACAGGCTAACATGGGAATGTAAAACATTACTTACACACTGATAATAGTGTCTACATGGTAACTGAAGAATGCACGTTTAAATAATGTTTATCAAGAGAATAGAAGCATTTAGTAGATTTAGTAAACAAATATTAGATATTTTTATACTGTGTTTTTAAATGATAACAGTATTTATTGCCTTATTACTGCTTATTTGCCTGCCTAGTATTTTAGTGCCCATTGCACTGCTCTCTATTATAAAAGTAAAAAAATATAAATAAAAGTAAGTTAAAAGGAACATACCTTTTTTTATTTGTGAAAAATATGATGAGTTCTGAACTGCCACTTTTCTCAGGATTGGAAGCATGACTTTTTCTGGTCTGAAACAGGAATTACAAACATATGAGACTGATAGTCAACAATATTAATTCACCCAGCTACAAACTAGCAAAATGGTTAGTTCAATGATTCTCTTCATTGCTCACATTTTTCAGTTGAAGCATAAAAAGTTCTGCAGTACCTAAAAGAAAAGATCAAATTCTTAGAAATCAAAATGGTTTCTTTTGATGTTACTGTATTGTTTCCAAGTATACCAACAGAACAACTCTTATGCCAACCAAATGGCTCCATCAAACTACCATTCCTGAATATGAAATAGAAGATCTTCAACTTCTGCATCATACAGAACAGCTTTAGCTTCAATCAGAAAATCTACCGACAAACAACAGCCCTAACAATGGGAAATCCACAGAATTATTAATGAGCTATCTGAAAATATTCTCGCGAACCCGTATCTATGATCATGTAGCTTGTTTACACAAAGGGAGCTGATAGGCGGGCAGTGTGAAAACCAAGAGCCGGCAGACAAGATAACATGCAGGTAAAGGTCTGCCGAAACAAAGTGAGATAAATGGAAATTTCTAGTTACTTCTTGACTGATAGAGATAATTCGGTTTCTGGTTTATTTTAGAATGATCTAGAAATTATCAGGAGATATATAAGCGATTGTGACATGCCAGCTGGACAGTTGTAAACAGTAGTAGAGTTGCAAGTTGTAAAACAGTGAGGAGTCAGTTGTAGTTGTAATGAGAGCTGATATTGTTTGTTATTGTCATCAACCTTGAGGCTGTAGATTCTGTTGTATTGGTGATGTCATGTTGTTACGTGAGAATTAAACAGTGTATTTCGACGGAAATAAAAAACATTTAGAATTTCAGCAAATTGGACTTTTAATTCTACAAACCCATTAAGTAAAGAAAGATAACTTCTTTCTCCTATATTTTGCACTGATATGTTAACATCTTTGCCACAGTCCCCTACAAGACCCCATTTATATTAAAACATTATATATTAAAGATATTTGGATGTCAGACAAACTCTATATCTTGATTATTAAATTATAGATGAGTCGTATTTATTACACATCAGCTTCACTTACGTGATGTAAGTCATGACTCATCTATAATTTAATTATTTTGCTTCACTGTGGTGTTCCAATACAGTTAAATTTTGATGTATATCTTGAGTTTTCTGAGATGAGCATAGAAAGTCCTCTCCATTTAGAAGGAAATTTCTGTAATTTTGTGTAACTGGTATAGTAAATGACAGAGAGACATAAAGGTACACAAATGTTTTGTGTCATTGATCATTTCAAAGATTTCTGATGTCATTGATATGATTTTTTCAGTAAATCTGTGGTTTTGAAAAATGCTCTGATGCCAATGATACATTTCAGCACCAACTTATAACAACATGGATTTCGTCCTCAGTTTCCTGCGTAGCTAAATAGAAACCTAAGGTTTTATAACATTAGTCTTTAAAAGAGATGTATAATTACATGATATTAGCCAGTTGACAACAGATTTATTTACTCTTCCTTACAAATCTTGTTACTAGGAAATACTGTGGGAATTCCTTGTACTTTGGAATGTGTGTAACGAGGGAGTACGGAGATAAGAATGAATGAAACATTATCTGATGTATTATCTGTTAAAATATATCAGCCATTCTTATCTAAAATCACTTGAAGAGGTACATTTCTATCAATAGGTACTTCTTGAACGTTCTTAATACTTTATGCTATACTGTTGTACATCAGCCCATTCTTCAAGAGTTCAGTACAGATTACACATTGTATTGTAGGCTAAACCAACAGTCAGGTTGTATGTTAGTAACTTTGTGCGGGTGATGAGATGAGGGAAAACTCACAAATGTTGGTAATAGGTACAATAGATGAAGTTGTCCAGTCCAATCCAAACATTTTTCATTCACTCTTGGTTAACTGTATCAAACGCCTTTGACAGGTCTAGAAAGATACCAATTGCTCGCTGATTGTGATCGGTTGCTTCAAGGACATCATTTACAAATGAGTATAATGCATTCATAGTGCACTTAACCCTTTCGGAAACCAAGCTGAGAAGGGGTGAATATTTCATATTTTTCAAGAAAAGATATCATTCTGTTGTACATTACTCGTTCGAGTATCTTTGAGAATACAGACAAGAGTGAGATAGGTCTATAATTTTCAAGATTATTTCTGTCTCCTTTTTTAAAGATGGGAATTACTTCAGCAGTTTTGAATATCTGAGGAAAAATTCCAGAGCTTAATGAAACATTACATATATCTGCTAAAGGCTTAGCATTGTAATGTAATTGAAGTTTATTATGCTACCTTTTGTTTGTATTTTGAAAATGTAGCATTTGTTGATCCTTATAGAACACTCACCATAATGTTGTTTTGGATGTCTGTTTTTACATTCTGTAAATATGCATTGTCTGTAAACAGCACTTTAGGGCTTTATAAACAGATGAATGGTACACACTTATTGTGAGTTGAAATATCTGAAATGGGTAAAACAATTGAGCTTTGAGCAGAAAACCATGCTGCAGTAGTCAGCTTACTTAAAGCAGGCCACACCATACGTCAAATTGTCACACAAAAACAAGTTCCCTTGGGAAGTGTCCATTGCACTGTAACTACAAATAGCAATAAGGATCGTTATCAAAAGGGGAGGTCTAGGGTGACCTCGAAAAATGAGGATAAATGTTTAATAAGGACCAGCAAATGTGATTGCTTCAAAATAGCATTCTTGCTGACAGTAGATTTGGATCTGTGGAGAAATGGACCTGTTTGCATTTCTGCAGTGAAGAGAGACTTCAGGATGCACATCTGAAAGGTTGCATTACAGCAAAGAAACCTACCTCTATTGAGAGCAGTTAATTTTTACAGTTTCACTGCAATAACTTTAACATCGTACATGCACATTCTGTACAAATACATGAAATTGCTGACCTAAGATTTACTTGCTGACTCAGGTCCCCTGGACATAAGCCTTTGGTTTTCCTGAGCAGCTTGTTGTCATTTCTTCTTGACCTTTGCTTGTTTTACCCTAATCCAGTTTTCTCTTATCCTATATAAGAAATCTCCTATACATCTATTTTTATTTTCTCCCATGCACATTAACATGCGTGCTGCCAATATCTCTTTACTCACACTGTCCCATTTCTTATCCCATATTTTTCTCCTGTAATTTGTTAGCTCCTTACATTCTATTACGTAATGAACAATGCTCTCTTCATCTTCACAAAATTCACATATCCCTACCTCGTTACTTCTCAACCCTTTTAAGTATAATATTCCTACCCTCATCCATGCTATGTCTTCTCTTCCAATTTTGTCACATTGATCTCCTACCCCATTCTGTCTTTAATTGCTTATAAGATTTCAAAGATTTCTTTTCTTCTATACTTTCCCATATCTCATGCCTATCTATGTCTTGTAGTCTAGTTCTTACTTCCTTCCAAAAACCGTTATGATTTGTCTCCTCTGCTCTCCATAGATCTCCCATGCCTATCTTTAATATCATTCTTTCCAAATCCGACCATCAACTGTTTCTGTTCTTATTGCTTTTCTGTTGTTTCATGCACAGATTCAATAATTCCCCTTTCTGCCCTTTAATACACTTATACCAGAAGTTCAGTATCCTCTCCATTATTATTCCCCTAACTCTAGTAATGCCACTTCTCTTGTTGCCGATTTTGACAGCCCTGGCAGTTCATACATCTGGTCTAATTGTGTTCCTATCTCTGACGTGCCCCATACATTGTTCTGGCTTCATACATTCTTTCTAACCATCTAACTGACATCTCCAGTTTATGTTTACATATTCTTACCCCTGACATTGCCGCCCTGCCGTTAGCTATCACTTTTCTGGCTTGTGCTGCTACACATCCTTACACCTAAATAGTCATACTCCTTTACAACTTCTACCTTTTGGTCTCCTATATACCACTCCTACCCTTTCCTCAGCATCAATCCTCTTTCAAATACCATACTTAGTCCCCAGTCAGCACAAAACCTATGAGTTGCCATTGAGAGCAGTTAATAAACGGACAAAATCATAATGGGTCAACTGTCATGAAAGCTGGATGGTTGATCTGTGGAAAAATGTGTTATTTACTGATGAATCTAAGTTTGAGCTATTTTTGTCTCAAAATGTCGCCAGTTTGTCGACGTGTAAAAAGTGAACGCATGACACCTCAGTACAGTCAAGCTAGGGGGCGGTTCGGTGCTGGTACAGGGTTGCCTTGGTGGCAATAGTTCAGACGATATCGTAAAAATAGAACAAATGATCACAATTTTCTCCAACGCCATGCCAAACGGCCTTGCCGTGGCCGAGCAGTTAGACCGCTTTCCCGTAAGGGAGGTTCAGCTGTCGTGGTGTGGGCGCTGCGGACCCCTAGAACTCGTGATACCTCTGACATTACTAGAGGAACCTCGGGCCGAATGTTCGAGCTCCTCTCGTAGGGGAGTTGTTCGGATTGGGTTGGTCTCGATGGGGCAGTGGTTCCCGATACCCACGGGAGATCGGGTACATCTGCGTACTGGGTTGAGGGAAGCCATATATTCCCGCATAGCTAGCAGAAGGTGTGCTAGATCACCAGGCGGCCCTCACGAGGTTAATCGGTAGCCTTCCCCTTTGAGGTTGGCGCGCGTAAGTGGCGATTCCACTGCCATCCCGTCTTGTGTTTGGGACCAGATGGGGGGGGGGGCCTTGTTAGGCTCTAGGTCTTGCCCTATGGAAAGCCCCACGGAGGCGCCGGACGCCCTTGCGGGTCAGCTCGGTAACGCCCTGGTCGTTAGAAGGGGGGGGGGATCGGTCTTCACTTTGTGTGGACTGCCCTAGTAGATACCCTCGCTTGGCTCTCGATCCCAGGCGTTAAACACGGCGTTAGGGCAGGTTTTCTCCGGGATCTCCGGCTTCCCCCCGCCATCTCTTTCCATCGGTACTCCATGTTCATCTCATGTATCATCAATGTCACCGCCTGCAGTGCCGATGCAGTAAAAACTGACGTTAAACACTACCAAACCATCTGTGATGTGGTTAATTGGCAAGGGTTTCACTCTGCAGCACGACAACGACCTCCAAGTATACATCTCTACTCTAAAAGATCCATCGAAAGTTTGGAAGAGAGGCAAGACTTGAAGATCATAGTTTGTCACCCTCAATCCTATAGATCTACGAGGAGGTCATTGATGTGGTAAACAGTTATTTTGAGGACCATGATAAATCGTACTACAGAGATGACTAAATTAAATTAGAACAATGATATGTATTGGCCTTTCTGGAGATTATGGTGAGAAATAAAGAAAAACATTTAAAATGCTTTTTTATATTGTGAGGCGCGGGACTTATCAGCCGACCCTCGTACTATCGAGTCATTCACAAAACGTATTTCTGAAGATACGCTGGCCTATTTAACAGAAAGGATACCCAGAGATTGCAAAGCCGTAATGAAAACAAGGGGAGCTTACTTTGAAGATAGCAACATCTAATATGTATTGCTGATTTTCATGAAATATACTCTCGTGAGTATATATTAGGTCTTTTATTGCGGTATTTCAATAAACCCTGTTCAAAAACTTCTGGGCGGTGATGTACATCCCTGACAGTAGAGAGGGGTGGGGGGGCTTGTATGGTATGATTCACTGCTTCACTTATTTGAGTTTAAACGTGTCACAAATTGTCAGTTGCTACTTTTATTAATAATAATAATAATAAATAATTAGGAAGCAGACTTAAATGTGATTTAAGCGAGGATGGACACATGCGCACCTATTTAGTTAAATTTTTGCTGTCATGGGAAATGTTACGCTTAGAAGATTACTTTCTTTAATAATACAGTCTCCAATCTGTCTTAGAATATAATTCTGTATAGCTACTTTACTAATTCATGGAAAATTTCTAACAGTGGAGTGTATCTGCAAATTTTAACTTAGGCAGTGTTTTTTTTTTTTTTTTTTTTTTTTTTTTTCCTTTTCTTTCTTTTCATCGCTGCTTCTGTTTTTAATGTTGCCATTGCGTTGTACTTTAAAAAGGTTTTATTTTTTATCTTCATTTGTTCGATTTTAATAGAAAGTTACAATGTTGTTAATAAGGGCATTTATCTATCATGTAACTCCAGAATATTAAAATGAAATCTCTAAATGCAGAAATCTCTAGCTGCACGGGCCCAAATGACCTTGTTGTCGACGGCCCCTAAAACACCACACACTCACACACTCTAGCTGCATGTTCTGCCAACATGAACGTCGAAGCTCTCATTTTACTGTAAGTTAGGGCAGATAACTGTAGCAGCAAAAAATGCCAGCAGAAACATTCAATCATAGTCTATTAAAACAGCCTGTTTCACGCACTTGTGCTGTTTTGAGTAATTTCACTATACCAGTTTCACATGTACCTAGATAAAATCATGGAGGATAACTATAGCTCAGAACTGTGTTTCTGAGTAACAGCGTTTCATTAACATAGTTACGAAATAACGGAACCTTAATGACCAAGAATGTACCTGTTTGTGTTTGGTATGCCTTTATCAAAGCATTTACTTCTAAAATTCTTTTTAAAATAGGAGAAACTTGTCATTTATTAAGTAAAACTTATTGAAGAGAAAGTCAACTCTAGAATTTGATGCTGTTACATTTTGTACTTCAGCCTGCGGAACAAATCTAATTAAACATTTTAATTTCATAAAGATAACTATTTTAGGATCACAAAGTTCTTTGACTGTAAACCAGCTCGTTCTGGCAACAATTTCTGACCTCCTGACCTTCTCCAAGATAAGAGACCGGTTTTAGGAATGATAAATATTATTTCATAAGTTTAAAGCGATAGCGAGGTTACCAAATTGGGCACTAGTGTACATTTTAAACACGATTTAGCTTGTTAATCTCTTTATTAAAGTAGGTGAAACAAGGGTTCGATTCCTAGGTGTCTGTGTGTGGAATGTTCCTTTAGTGTCCCGTGGTTCAAATCTCGGACTTTTTTCAGTCTAACTCTACCTTCCCAGGCCTTGCCCTACACATGGCTAGTGAGAAAGAACAATTAATGTCCATCAATTGACCTAATAGTGGTCCGAACTATGAAGCCTGGGACGGACTTAAAGTACTTACAGCATAGTAAGCTGCCATCCCATGTGTTTAGAGAACTCGTAGTCGTTTACCGGGAAAAAATACGAGTCATTTGGAGAATTTAATGTTATGTTGGCATGTTGCCACAATGGTTAAGAGCAACCCAACGGAGACCGGGAGAAATGTGGTTCAAATCCCGGCTATGACATTGAATTTTCCAGTCTGACTCTATCCTTCCAAACTTTGCCCTAAACAAACCCAGCTAATGTGAAAGAACAATTTTAATTTCCAAGTTAAGATAACCTACAATCAACGAGCTATTAACACCTTCAGTTGTTTCTAAAGCCAAAGCCACAGATATTGCGGTAAATTTAAGGGGACCATGCGAATGAAACAAATAAAAATCAAACAGCGTTTTTGGATCAAGTAAAAGCACCAGAATCGTTGAAGAATTTTGGAGGGAAGGCCCGCTTATTTATGTATCTATTTGCTTTTTTAAAATAAAAAAATTAAAATAGCATTTTTGTTCTTTTTTTATTTACTGTAAAAAGTGTCTGTGACCTTGACTTGTTTATAAGTATATAAATATATGCCTACCTCACTAACAGCTGTTTGCTTCCAGCTCGCCTTCAAGTTCAACAATAAACTGCCGATTGCTTTTCAAGGTCTTGTTATCTCAGGCTCCGCCTCTCTGCTCGAGTAGACAGTTCCAAATACGGGGGAAATTTCCGGCCTCTTAGCTTGCAAAATGCATGACGGTAGACCATGTAATATCAGGAGCCGGAGTCGCTTACGACCATTATCTTTTAATACGCTCGTAAATTTATCTTGTTAATCTTTCACCAACTTTCGGCGACAATTAAACCCACCTTTCCATGTCATTTGTCTCTCACACACAGCCTCTGCCTATTTCACTAATTTGCGCTTGAAAGAAAATACGAGGCTTATTTATTCAAGGCTTAATAGGAACAGAGATTGATCCTACAGTCTATTGTACAGTCACACGTAGGCTCTTCTTGCATTACAAGCTCAGAAGTTCCCTGCCCCACACGGCGTGAACTGTTAGTCCTAAATGGAGACATTTTCACGCACTTTTGCTAATATTATGACTTTGTGGGTTTGTAGAATTAAAAGGCCGAGTTGCAGAAATTAAAAATCTCCTTTATTTTTAGAGATACACTGTTCAATTCTCACGTAACAACATTACATCACATAATAATAGGTACAATCTTCCAAGGTCGATGACAATAACAAACCGTGACAGCTCATTACATTAGCTCTCGTTACAACACTCTCAGCTGTTCTCTGCTTACTCTGTTTACAACTAACTGACTGCGAGCCGTCATGTCCTTAAATACCTAATTCTTAACTCTAGATTGTTCTACAATAAGCCAGAACCCGAATAATCTCTATCAGTCCAGAAATTTCCGTAAGAATAAAAAAACCAAATATTCTATCACATTCTAGAAGCGTAACTTAATCTATGCCGGCGAGAGCTTTACCTCAGTTATCTCTGCCCGCGGCGCTTGTTTACAATAGCCGCGCTATCAATAACTGCTTAGCAAGGCTCATTATTACCATGAAACTTTATCCGCCGGCTGTTTTCTTATTTGTGCCGAAACTTTTATGCCTGTTGCCGTAACAATATATAAAAGCTTGAGGATATCTATCAGGGCAATCCACACAAAGTGAAGACTGACCTCCCCTGTAATGACCAGAGAGTTGCTGAGCTGTCCCAAAAAACACCCAGCGCCCCTGTGGGGCTTTCCATAGGACAAGACCTAGAGACTAACAAGGCCCCCCTCCATCTGGTCCTAGGGACACAAGACGGGATGGAAGTGGATACCCCACTTACGCGCGCCAAAACAAAGTGGGAAGGCTACCGATATGACCTTGGTGGGGTCACCTGGTGATCTAGCACACCTTCTACTAGCTATGCTGGCTAGTACGCGGGAATATATGGCTTCCCTCAACCCCGTCCGGAGACGTAACCGACCTCCCACGGGTGTCGGGAACCACTGCCCCCTCGAGTCCAACCCAATCCGAACAACTCCCAATCAGGGAGGGGCTCGAATGTTCGGCGAAGACATTTTCACACACTTTTGCTAATAACTTAAAACTTCACAAGAATTTCCAATTTGTCACCACTAAATACCAAATATATTTACAGTTGTATTTTAAGCAGTTTCCAAATTGTCCGCAGCACCACGGATGTTCGCGAATAAATTTTGAAAATCTATCCAGAGCAAATGAAATATTGTTTATCATGAATTTTCTTACTTTTTTCCTCCTGAAATTCTTGGGAAGCGGCGCTTCATTACACACTTCGCTACTGCATGTTATCCTCCATTCATTTGACAAGTATCTTCCTAATTAATACTGTGACTGTGCGTTCGTAGAATTAAAAGTCCAAATTGCCAAAATTCTAAATGTTCTTTATTTGCGTACCAGTCTCACGTAACAGCATTACATCACATATACAACAATCTTCCAAGGTCGATGACCGATTGGTTTTGATCTAATAGAAGCTTCCCTTCCGTTGCCGGTCGGGACCTAGTTGCATGTATTAGCTCTAGAATTACCACAGTCATCCAAGTAACTGTGCATCATCTAAGGAACCATAACTGATTTAATGAGCCATTCGCGGTTTCACCTTAATTTGGCTTGCACTGAGACATGCATGGCTTAATCTTAGCTCTCGTTACAACAACACACTCAGCTGTTCTCTGCTTACCTTTCCCGTGACTGTCTTACAACTGTCCGCTGGCGTGTCGGAAGGCCCGACCAGCTAGCGGCTGGGAGGGCGGCACGAGGCATTCTACCACGCCTATCCATTTATCTTGTAGTACTAACGAGAGGATGGTTGGAAAAACATCACTAGCCATCTCTTTCTCCTCCCCCGGACGTCTGGAACAGTCGGGATGATTCATTGAACCGCGAGACTTCCAGAAACAGCGATCTTCTTATAAAAAGGGGCTGCAGTTGGCGAGTCAGTTCAGTTCTTGGCGAGCAGCGTCGTGCTAGTGAACGGACTGGAAGACTGTGTACGTGTATCAGAGGAGTTGTACGTAATAGTGAGTGTGGAGTGGACCTGTGACAGACGAACTGGCGAATTGTAATTGTGTGCGCTACGTAATTCTGTGTAATCGGCAAATGTTCCAACTGTAATTCGGTGGAAATAAAGAACATTTTGAGTTTGTGCAATTGAACTTTTAATTTCAGGAACCCACAAAGTCACAATATATATCATTCATGAATTTGAGAGGTTTCGAGTACAAACAGGAAACCAGCTTTTCTCTGTCAATCACGATATCACTCGAACCTTCCAAACGTGAAGGCAAATCCTTTATCTTAGCTATCTTTGTTTGCCGGCTCTTTGTGTACACTAGCCGCGCTATAGTTAACTGCTTATGCAAGCTCTTTATCACCGTGAAACATTATCCCGCCGTCTGTTATCTATTTGCGCCGACTTTAATGCCCGTTACTGCGACAATACATTCTTCTGTTTCTGTAGTTTTAATTTTTATGTTCTCTTTTTCTCAAATCCTCTTCATATTCTATTGTTACAAGGTATTTTAGTTATCTATTAGTGAATCAGTAATTAAATTTATGCTTTGCTTGCCTTGTATAACTGTTTCCAGGCAATTTATGTTTACATGTTGTCCAAATAATTATACATGTCTTTGTTTCTTAATATATCCGTTATTTGATACATAAAAGCTATCGAAATATGTATGTTAAACCTTTGAGCGTAGTAAGTTGCTATTTGATTTCTCACTTGGTCTGGTAAAGACCATGGAATTACAGATCTTTCACATTTTAATCTGTTTTTTTTTTAAACCGTACTTTTTAGCCTGATAGTGTTCAAGGACAAAGTCATCTCATTTGGAAGACGCAGTAGCCCTTTGATTTAGTCACTGATTTCACCACTAGGTGCGAATTAGTATCGTCCACCGACGACAGATGGCGCCAAGAGCAAATCAGGGGAATACACACAGAAAAGCTGAAAAGTTCAAGGACCCTCCAGTACAGGATATATGATTCTTTTATTTGCACCTCAACTTTATGCTACCTTTGCTTATGTCTTAAAAGGAGCCAATGAAAATAACATTACATCGAAAAATAAAGGTTTTTTCTCTGTGTGAGTGGAACAGGAGACCACTATGATAGCTACAATAATACGGAAGACAGGAAGTTCAAATTTGTATTAATCTGTGATATGAATGTACACAATACATTGGCATCTATGATAATGGACATAAGCTTTCTTGTTTTTCTTATTTGTAATGTTTTTAACTATTTTGTTATTTTGTTTTCTGCTATATTCTTGCTGTGTTATGACGTTTGTTTGTCTCAGAACAACTTGAGATCTGAACCGATTTGTCTAACTTGTGCTTTTGAAATATTTGTGTAAGTCCAAGGAAGGTTTGAAAGGTGAGGAAAAAAAAAAAAAAAACCTGAAGTGATAATGGACCAGGCTATTAACTAAACATAAAAGTATTCATTAAAACTTGTATGGAACACATACACCTTCTTTTATTTTCGACAAACCAAAGCGTTACAAAGATATTCCACTCCTTGTCTTCAGAGATATTTCACTTACCATATTTTATTAAATAATGTTTATCGTTGGTTATCAAGACTGAAATTTTTTTATGTAGCATGATGATATACATTTCGAAGATTAGACATAAAATTAATTTCTGAACACACTATAACACTATAAATATTTGAACACAGACAATTTGTTTTTCAAATATTGGTGAATCCTTGGACACCTTCTTTATAATTTGTACTTGTAACTTCGTGAAGTTCGCAGAAACTGTTTTACTTTGTCAAGGAGAAGAAGACCTGACTTAGATAGAAGTCTGTCAAATATGCGACAAGCTACGTCACGTGCTACCGCACTGATGAGCAGCGAGACACAGCTGGTTCCCAATTGTGTTCTAGAGTGTCTGTTTCTTCTGAGGAGTTGTTTCTGTACCAAACAGTTGACACAGTAACTTATAAACCAGGATGACGTGGTCAGCTATCCTATTCATTAGTATTGCCTGGACTCCTATCTCACAATTTAAAATTAAAAGTAGGATCAGTTGTGATCATGCTGCAGAGCAACTCGAAACAAAACGGATGGGTAGTGCACTTCAGTTTTTGACCCTACAGGGATTTGGCTGGGACGTGTTTGACCAACCCCCGTACAGCCCTGACCTCGCTCTTAGCAACTTTCATCTGTTTTTGCATGTCAAATCTTTCCTTGGCAGTCAACACTTCAACAATGAAGTACCTCGTATTTGCTCAATATTTGTATTATTTGACTAAGTCATGCTTATTGCTATCAGGTAGCTCAAGTTTTTGCTAGATTCATCTGCAACTTTGAATTTTCCAGATATTTTGAAATTTGCATTAATGATATACAGACCTTATTTCCTGGCTGTCTAATACATAGTTTGTCTGCACAAATTAATAATATGTCATTGATATGTGATGTTATACTTGTATAAGCACAGTTTTCTCTTCCTGTTCTCCATCTTCTCACTGGTTCCTGCAACAAGCTCAAAGAAGTATATATTATATTTGTGCCTCTGCTTTTGCCAAACAAATGTTCACTTGTGGCCACTCCATACTGTAAATGCAAAATTTCAAGTACTCTTGCTTCATACAATCACAGAACATTAAGTTTTATTTTGTGGTTTCATTTTATACATTTTAATGTAAATCTAAGATATAGGTCAACTAAATTTATTTCTCTTCTGAAGAAAGTGAAGCTAATGATTTTCATGCCCGAAAAAATCCACACCTGTGTGCCAGTTTTGAACCAGAGTCTAACTTGTTATCCCCAGAGCACAGAGCGCACGCACGTGCACACACACACACACACGCACTCACACACACACACGCACTCACACACACACACGCACTCACACACACACACTCACACACACACACGCACTCACACACACACACACACACACACACACACACACACACACACACACATACACACAGTGTCATATGAAGCGTCCTGTGTTTTAACAGCGATCAAGCCAATAAACATAAAAATTCAGAAGTACTAGAGATACATAAATTCAGAAATGAGAAATCTACATTAATTGAAAAAGTCCCGAAACTAAGTGAGTGGCAACATCTTTCAGAGAGAATGCATGTTCAAGAAGCACAGGAAGACATACAGTACAACATAGAGACTTATACCGATGGAAGCAAGATAAATGGAAAAGTTGGAGCAGCAGCAGTCATTTTCCAAAATGCAAAAGAGGTTGAAAAGCTCAAGTACAAACTCGGTGAGTACTGCTTCAATAACCAAGCGGAACAGATAGTAATTCTAGAGGGCCTTCGAGCAACAGCCGATAACAGTTTAGAGCTTACAGTAGGAAATAAATTAGTTGTAGTGAACATGGACAGTCAGATGACAGTAGACCTTCTTAAGAACAGTCAAATGCGAAGCAAAACTATAGAAGAAATAAAGGCCAAGATCAAGCATCTGCAGGACAACGGCTGGACCATCCACATAAAATGGGTAAAGGCATATGCGGGACTATGCGGGAACGAACTAGCAGACGAGTTGGCAAAGGAGGCTGCACAGGAAGACAACGGGGAGATTATCTACAGCGAGATACCCAGGACACACATAATTAAGGAGGCAGAAGAAAAAGGACTGCGTAGGTGGCAAGACCAATGGGAGAACACAACAAAAGGAAGTATCAGCAAAATGTTCTTCCCTTTTGTACAAGAACGACTAAAACTGAGGATCCCACTCAAGAGAGAGACTACCGCCATCCTAACTGGACATGGCAAGACAAGGGACTACTGCTACAGATTCAAAATAGCGGAAAGTGCAATGTGCAAATGTGAACTACAAAACCAAACAGTGGATCATTTAATATACGATTGTCCTCTTCTGAACAGTGGAAGATTAGAACTAAAACAAAATATTAGACTGAGAGGTGGACAGTGGCTGACAACAAACAGTGATCTAATCAAGCACTACCAAAAACAACTTTTAAAATTAATAAAGAAAATAGACTTTGAAATACTGTAAAAGTATAGTCAAAACCATTGTTTGTATTGTACATTGAAAACTTGTAAAGCTTGCAATTACTACAACTAGCTATAATAAGTTTAAGGAATGCATGTAGTGTTATGATGTAATGGAGCATGCAGTGTTAATAAATTAATTAATTAAAAAAAAACAAGCACACACAACTATTAAGAACCACAACAAAGCAGTCAAAGTTCAAAATGTACGAATATAAAATAATTTTGGAGTCTTGAAAGAAGCAGAAGACAAACCTGAGGATGAAAACAGGAGAATGCACTGTAAAAAACATGGAAGAGAAGATATACAAGTGGAAAATGCTTGTAGTGGGTGACTCAGTCTTAAAATTTCCAGTTGAGACATGCAGTGAAGAAGGTGCACTGTTTCCTAGGCATAAGACAGCATGAAATACAAGAACAAATAGAATTGAGGGCCTTAAAGAAGAAAAACTGGAATAATGTTATGTTGCTTTATAAACATATGAATAACAACAGCCTGGGATAAAGACAGAGAAGAAAATGAGATAATTGAGCAAACTATGAACATACCAAATGTGAAAGGCTTTTTCCCAGCATCTCTAGAGACAAACTGATGTCTTTACTTAGAAAATGGCTATTCAAAATTGTTTATTGACATTTACAAAGTGACACAATCATGCATTAATCAAAATCATTTCAAATTCAACAATAGATTTTATAAAAAAAAACTTAAGATTTGGCCATGGGAAACCTCTCTCACCTTTCTTGGTAGAACGATTCATGATTTATTTTGAAATCCATATCACTATATCTTTCCCATGGCTCTATAAATTATGGTGTAGATATCTTTGCAATTGTTCCAAAACGGACGTAGGGGAGGGGATCCGTCCCCTTCAGCTGCCGTGGTGCGGGCACTGCGGACTCCTAGCACTCGTGGTACCTCTGACGTTACTAGAGGAACCTCACGCTGAACTGCCAAGCCCCTCCTGTATGGGAGTTGTTCGGATTGGGATGGACTCGAGGGGGCAGTGGTTCCCGTTACCCGTGGGAGATCGGGTACCTTCGGTGAGGCTTTGGCCGCCCGGAGGGGGTCGAGGGTTGCCTCACCATTCCCGGGTTCTAACCTGCAGAGCTAGTAGAAGGTGTGCTAGATCACCAGGCAGCCCTACTGAGGTCAATCGGTAGCCTTCCCCTTTGGGGTTGGCGCGCGTAAGTGGCCTATCCACTTCCATCCGTCTTGAGTTTACGGACCAGATGGGGGAGGGGCTTGTTAGCTTCTAGGTCTTGCCCCAAAAAAAGAGCCCTGGAGGCACCGGGTACCCCCTTTTTGGGGACAGTTTGGTTACTCCTTGGTTGCAGAAGGGGGATCGGTCTTTACTATGTAAGAGCAGCTCTGTTAGATACCTTCGCTCCTACATGACATGACATGTTCCAAAACAGTTTACTATGGAAACTGAAACAAACCGTTTGTTACCATTTTTGGACCTTAAAATAATGAGATACAATAGCAACCTCACATTTGGGATTTCCATACCTTCTAATATGTCTCCTTCTTTGCCATATAGTATGTGTGTTTGGAGCAATTTAGTAACAGTGATGGCAAAATTAATTGAAAAAAAACTTTTTGTGGTCAGGTTTTAACACTCTGTCATTTAAATTTTTATATTTTGATAGTCTAGTTATGGAAACTGTTACTCCACTCTCATCCTCAAAGGTCTGACTTGTTCCTTGTGAAAAAAAATAAAAATGTAGGTGATGTAGTTTGGCTGATAAGTCCCAGACCTCACAATAAAAAAAAAAATGAATTGTTTTGTTTATTTCTTAACATAATCTCCAGAAAGGTTAATACATTTGTCATATTGGTGTTCTAATATAATTAAACTATCTCTGTAGTGCGATTTAATCATGATCCTCAAAATAGTTGTTTACTGTATCAATGACGTCCTCGTTGCTGTGAAATCTTTGTCCTCTAAGACATTTTTTGAGGTTCAGGAACAGATGGTAGTCACTGGGTACTAGATCTGTCGAATAATTCCAAGTTATAACTCATTTTTTTTGCTGGTTTCTTTCCAGCTCCCTTTTTAGTTCCCTTTGTCTTCTTCTCTTCAGCCTTCTTGGCCTTATCCTTTGCAACCTGCTTTTTGAGACGGTAGAAAGCAACTGTGCAAATCTTGTTTCTTATTTGTCTGGCCTTTCTAAGTTTGAATCAATCGAAGTCTGTCATACTTTGACGCTTGTGCTTGGATTCAATCCTTTTTACCCATACACTGTCTTCCATTTTTCATCTATTTTACTTTTCTTCCAGGCTCTTAGCACCTCTTTTGTGGGTCCAGTGAATGGAAAGTTTATCTTGAATTTTGTTAAGTGCAGTTGATTTAGACGCATCTGCCCACGAGACACACCTGTTTCGGGTCCATCAACCAGAGCCTGAGTCTGATCGATTACATCTACTATGGACACAAGTTTGTCTCTGTGTGATCCATCAGCCACGAAAGCCACCTCGCCAGTTTCCACAAACCTCTTGAATGACATTCTGTGGATGTTCAAGCAATTGAAACTTTAATTCACACATTTTTTCCGTTGCAATGACTCAACAATGGGCTGACGCATTGTTGCGAAGAAACAAGATTTTTTTTCTGTGCCAAATGTGATCTTTTTCTTTTCACCTCATCACCTAAACATTGTAGTAAACTTGTGTAGTAGTCACCAGTGATTAAATCGACAACAAATAGTTTTTTCCGATTAAGTTTTTCACTGTTTAAAAACTGCTTCATTGATGGGCGTCAAAATTTCACATTTAATAATTTACGATGCAGTGAAATAAAAATACTAATATACTTTTATGCATGTGTGTATGAAGCAAGTGCTCTGTAAATATTGGACACAAGTGAACATTAGCTTGTTGCCACCCCCTAACCACGATGAGGTACAGAGGCAAGAAGGGGGAAAAATTGGGGTCCAGGAAAATTTAGAAATGTTATTGAGCTTACAAAATGGGGTTTTGTTGGTTATGTTGATGCTATGCAAGCACTGGAGCTTGTTCGCCTAACTAAACCCTACCTAATGGTCAAGTAACCTCACTCTGCCCCTAGAGTCACATACCATACACACATAACCAACAATAGAGTATCAGGGGTCATCAGAACATGCCTTCCTGGAGAGCACGTCTGGAAAAGCAATTGCTGCAAACAAAAGTACTTAATACTTATAACCTCTGAACATGAAGTTTTAAGATACAGTTAAAGGTATAAATTCACTTTAACTGTTAGTTGCTGAGAGAAGTATGCCACCAAGAAAACAAACACAATATATGAGATAGCTCACCTTGTTATAACCAAAAGCTGAAACAGAAGAAAACAACAACACAAGATGGCGGCACATTTCTCTCAATGCATGTAGTGCCCTTGTTTCATGTGTCAGGCATCGCCCAGCCAACGGAGGAATCAAGCAGGACGCGGAGGTAGCTGGTTCCAGGTTTCGCCCGTCCTGGCGCACTTACAGACTATTGTTAGTACCGCGACCTAACCATGGGAAAGGGGAGGACTGGGTTAGTGACAGTACCCACCCTGCAGGCCCCATTGGCTGTCTACTCTACTCCCTAACAATCCTCCTCCACATCCCCCAAGTCGGGTGCAGGATCCCGGGGAGATAGTCACCTGTGGCCCCTAGATGTCTTCCTATGAGCAAACAGATCACTCAAGGGAAGTACATCTTTAAACTTGGTCGCATCAGGCATGTGGAGGTCCTACAGCGATGGCGGACAATGAAACAGTGGCAGTACATGTGAGAAACTGGCAACTCTTCTCCTACCTTTTGATGTCTTCAAGCCCCGGTGAGAAATACTTGCAGAGACTGTAACAGAAATGACATATATATGTTAACTATCTTTTAACATTTCAAACCCTAATGACAAAGTCACAGAGAAAAAAAAATATGTTTCATCAGTATTTACCTTAATAAATTGCATATAACAGATTGTATATTTTCTTTCCTATTTTAAAATTCTTTGTTTTATATATGTCTTGTTCAATATTTATATATTCAGTTTTAGGCTGATGTTATTGCATTATATAGACAGTAAAACTTCATTAACCTAGACCTCTTTAACCCAGACATCCAGGAAACCCGGACCAGTTTTGAAAAACAAAATATTTTGTTAGCATAGTAAATGAAGACTTGCTTTACAGACATACGAGGGTGAGTCAAATGAAAACCTTGAATATTTTTTTAAAATATTATTTATTGTGCAGAAGTGGTACAAAGCTGTATTATTTTTTAACATAATCTCCCCCTTGCTCAATGCAAGTCCTCCAGTGCTTACATAAATGCCTTTAGAGAAAAGTTCTTTTGATAGTCCGCACAACCACTCATGCACCATTTGGCATATCTCTTCATTGGAACGGAACTTCTTTCCTCCCATTGCATTTGTTTTTGTAATTTATGTCCTCCAACGTTAAGTCATATCGGACGGTGAATGAATTGGATGAAATGATGCTCAAATGAGTCCAGCGTCCATGGAGTTTAGAGTTACCCAACATTCGTCTTGAAGGATAAGGGAAAACCCCAAAAAAACTTTATCCAGGTAACTCACCCTGACAGATTCGAACTCGGGACCTCTTGAATGTGAGGCGGACAGGCTACCATCTACGCTACCGAGGCGGGCTCTCCCATTGCATCTTTGAGTGGTCCGAACATATGGAAATCACTTGGGGCAAGGTCTGGTGAGTATGGTGTATGAGGAAGACACTCAAAATGTAAGTCTGTGATTGTTGCAACTGTTGTACGGGCAGCTTGGGGCCTTGCATTGTCATGTTGCAAAAGGATACCTGGTGACAGCAATCCACGTCGCTTTGATTTGATTGCAGGCCACAGATGATTTGTTAGGAGAACTGTGTATGATGCACTGGTGACAGTGTTCCCTCTAGGCATGTAATGCTCCAAAATGACGCCTTTTTCGTCCCAAAAGAGAGTCAGCACAACGTTCCCTGCTGATGGTTCTGTTCGAAACTTCTTTGGTTTTGGTGATGAGGGATGGCGCCATTCCTTGCTCGCTCTCTTTGTTTCTGGTTGGTGGAAGTGAACTTAGGTTTTGTCCCTAGTAACGATTCTTGCAAGGAAGCCACCAGCTTCCCGTTTAAAGCGCCGAAGAAGTTCTTCACAAGCATCAACATGTTGTTCTCTCATTTCAGGAGTCAGCTGCCGTGGCAACCATCTTGTAGACACTTTGTGAAACTGGAGCACATCATGCACAATGTGGTGTGTTGACCCATGATTAATCTGTAAACAAGCTGCAGTGTCATTCAGTGTCACTCGGCGGTTTTCCTTCACTATGGCTTCAACTGCTGCAATGTTCTGTGGAGTCACAATTGTGCTTGACTTGGACATGGAGCATCTTCCACTGAAGTCACACCATTTGCTAACTTCCTACTCCATTTGTAGACTTGCTGCTGTGACAAACATGCATCACTGTACTAAGCCTTCATTTGTCGATGAATTTCAATAGGTTTCACACCTTCACTACGCAAAAACCGAATAACGAAACGCTGTTCTTCCCTGGTACAAGTTGCAAGTGGGGCAGCCATCTTTATACTGATACTGCGACCGTATGTGTGCATCTGCAGTATGCTGCCACCTACAGGCCATTCTGTACGGTGTTTGTAGCATGCTTACCAACTTCAAGGATAACGGTGCAAAATTTTGATTTGTTATTACAAATTTAAGGTTTTCATTTGACTCATCCTCATAAGTTGCTATTTTCACTATGTACATTACTCGAATTCTATTGGCCGCGCCGTGGCTCAGTGGTTAGACTGCTTGGCTCTCACCAAGGCGGCCCGGGTTCGATCCCAGGCGACCGCAAACTGAGATTTGTGGTGGACAACATGGCATTGGGGCGGGTTTTCTCCGGGATCTCCGGTTTCCCCTGCCATCTCATTCCACCGGTGCTCCATCTTCATCTCATGTATCATCAGTGTCATCGCCTGTGGTGCCGTATGTAGTAAAAGCGGGCGTTAAACACTACACATTTCATTTCATTTTCAAATTCCCTTGCCAGCGGATGAATTCATTGCAGTCACCCATCTGTTCGGTCCCAGGTTGAAAGAGAAACTATTACATTACATACAATGTATGTGTTTTTAGGTGAAAGTGGTCCGATAGAAATGTCTAAATTCCATTAAAAGTATTATGGTGATGATGTACATGAGTTTTATCATTTTTCTGTCATTCTCTGTGTAACCCAGATTTTTGTTAAGTTGGATTGGCCCTAGTTACAGTTGGTCTGGGTAAAGAGGTTCTCCTGTTATGACAAATAATTAATAAACAGATAAATAAATAATTAAGTACCTTCCTGAAGTGACGGAGTCGTTTTCCACTAGACATCTTGCAGAAGTAATCTTGTCACTATTAGCAGTAAACACAACACTCGGACAAGGTTTAGAATCCTTAAAACACTAATACTCATTGTTAGTATGGAAGTTCCAAATATAATTTTAAAATGCTATGGAAACTACAGCCATTGAACGGTTTTTGATTTGAAAGCAGCAGCACATGTAGAGAAAAACTGAGTAGTCATATAACACAATTATGTGAAGAATTACAATAAGTGAAACAAAAGACTGAAAAATGTATTATAGGATATTGGAATGAAACAAAATATTGAACTGATTTTTGATGACTTACAGAGTTATGCTCAATAATTGTAGGTTTATTTTTAATCTTGGAGAGGTACATCAGAAAATCCTCAGTGCTCCATCACTAACAGAGAGATGTATAAAGAAAACAGCTGAGATGCTGTTATAAAATAATTGAGATTAACTGTTTGAATAATGACCAACAATTGGTGCACTTTGTCCAATTGAATTATTAATAAAATGAGCAAGAACAAAATAACAGTAAAGAGATGGAACATAACCTTTCCCATTTTCAGTGTTTTACCAGAAGGATGGATAAGCGATAGTAGAAGACAAGAAATATAAAAATGGGGCAGATACACTGATGAACAGAAGATGTATTTAGTACAAAATAATATATGTACTTGTTCCTGGAATAGAAAGAGAAGTAAATAAAAGGAAAAATATTTTCAGATAATTTATAAACAGAAGTCTGGATGAGGATATCCAAGTAATATAACATATATATAATATGCGTACAGAACAATTCAGTGAAGTCATGTAATACAAAACAGAAACCCACAAACAAAACTCAGGTGTGTACTGTATAAATTACAAAGGCTTTGACAATTTTTACATTGGAAAAACTAAAAGGAATTTGAACATTAGGCTTAAAGAGCATTTTAGGAACATCAGGAACAAAGAAATAAACTGGTAGTAGCATATCATTTTTGGAGTGATAAATCATGATATAGAACAAGAAATCCACATATTAAAATGAGTTCAGGGTCCAGCTGTGTTAACCAAGTGGGAAAAGATATTGTCGCAGCGACGTGCACAAAATTTGGTGTGGACAGATAGTGTATCACAGAGATAAAGAGCCTGCAAAAACAGATAAAGATAGCACGGAGATAAAGGTCTGCCGAAACAAACAAATTAGATAGTTGGAAAATTCTAGTGATATTCTGATTCATAGCAAACATTTGGGTTCTTGTTTGTTTTAGAACAGTCAAGAATTATCAATGCAGGTATATATAAGAGAACGCGACACACCAGCGGAGTAGTTGTAAAAAGACAGTTGTAAACAGAGTCGTGACGAGAGTTGTAATTGAAACTGGTGTTTTGGAAGTGAACTCTTTGTTGTGGTCAACGACCTTGGAAGATTGTATTTGTGTGTTACGTAATTCTGCTGGTAGACAAAGTGTATTTCTACGGAAATAAAGAACATTTTGAATTTCTGCAACTTGGACTTTTAATTCTATGATCCCACAAAGTCACAATATTTATAAAGAAATACAGAGGAAAATTGTTCAATTTCAACACCATCTTAGAAGGGAACCCAAACTTCAAGTTCATCAAGATACCAACAGAGACACCTATATCTCCTCGCAGGAGTTCAACAAATCAACAATCAACATTTGCTGAGGATGTTAGGAAGATCATAATGAAACACGTTCTAAGTACACACCAGCAATATATGGGACATGAAGTACTATTCAATTCCACTCAGTTATACTAATATATAACGTAAGTTAAGATATAACATTCACCATTGTTTGATGATGGTTTGGTCAGACACAAATGAACAATCAATTGACAAACAATGTAACAGAGTGCATCTTGAGATACAATGGTAAAGAAACATACAATGTGGTTGCAAATACCTTGAAGGCAAATTCATAGAAAATGACAATAGTGTTAACAAGGAAAGCAAAGTTTCAGAAATATTTTCTAATAAAGAAGAATGTGATGTATTTTATCATATCCCTTTCAAAATTAATAAATTGTAAAATGTGTTATCTCAGTGGAGACTGAACGAGTGTTTTAGGGATTAGAAGCAGTGAAGGACAAACACAGGAGCATAGAAAAGTTTTTTATCCATGGATTTCACAAACAAATGAATGATTTTTTTTAAAAAAAATCATACAACAAATTTCAAAGTTTGGGAATAAAGAACTCCTTAGAATTGATAAATCACCTACAGAGGTACAACATCCCAGAAAATCACATACTAGTTTCTTTTGACGTTAAGGCACTTTTTACAATCATTCCAGTAGAAAAAATACCTACACTCCTCAAAAAATGGCTAACTCAGACTACAACGGACCCCAGAGAAATAGATGACATTATCAATCTTACAGATTTATGCATAAGGAATAATTACTTCATGTTTAATCAAAAGGATTAGCTATGGGGAGCCCACTTTCGCCTATTTTAGCAGACCTATACATGAGCTATTTTGAAACACACATTGTAAAGGCCTTCCCACAGATTTACAAATTTTGGCGGAGATATGTTGATGATGTTTTTGCTATCATTCCGGAAAAACTTAGAGAAGATTCTCTAAAATTACTAAACTTGCAAGATAATCACATCCAGTTTACAATGGAAGTAGAAAGAGACAACACCCTACCCTTTTTGGACCTCAAGATAACTAGAAATCGTCATGGTGTAGATTTTGGAATGTACAGGAAGCCCACACACATAGATAATTACATAAAGAAAAATGAATACAACCCAGTTTCACATCAACTAGCTGCCTTTAGAAGTCTAATTCACCGGCTATACAACATCCCACTGAGTAAGGAGGAGTTTTTGAAAGAACAACAACACATAAAAGACATAGCAGCATTAAATGAATTCAATCCAGCCATCATAAGGAACATGATGAAGAGAAAGGAAAAACTGAAGATAATATCATAAAATACCACTCTCACACCACTTAAAAACACAAATTGGCAATATAGAAAATTCACCTACCATCCATGGGCTTTAAAGAAAATTTGAACGAATCTTCAAAGGACTAAACTTAAAACTAGCACCCCAAAACAAATTCAGTCTGAGGAACCTGCTAAATAAACCACTAAAAAATACAATCCCCAACAATCTGAAATCAGGAATTTATCAGATTAATTGTGAAACCTGTGAAAAAAGCTACATAGGAAAAACTAAGAGAAACTTGTTAACCAGGCAAAAAGAACACCAGAGGAACATTAAGTTGAAACAAACAGAAAAATCTGCAGTGTAACACCATTTTTGGGCAGAAAACCACAACATTGGCCACAACATTAAACTATTAAAATCTTTAAGTACACCCATAGAATTGGATATTTGAGAAAAAATATTCATAAACAAAAACCGTGATGAAGTTATAAATTTTGAAATCTCGGCATTAAATGAAGTATTAAAACTTAGTGCCCCTAACACCAGATGGCAGAGTGATCGGAGCTCCATAGTAGTGGAAGAAGAGGAAGAATGTTCATTTAGTCACCAAACAGCTGAGGATGAGATCGAATGATCTTGAAAATGTTTCAATTATACAACAAGTAAGTGAAGTTTGAGTGTAAACATAGTGACTCATAAATCAAACTCAAATATGAAGAATACTTCACTGTTAATAATGCTTCTGCTTTTAATATTTAAAATGAATATGAACCGAGCAAACATTGCATCACAGTACCTGATATGATGAAATGCAAAATTGAAGACACCTTGTATTATCATTAAGTTCTTGAGTGATGGCCTGTTTTGGTTTATTAGAGAAGACAAAATATATTGAGGAAATATATTCCTCAGATAAATGGCTTATTGGTATGCCACTGCAATCTCTGCCAAAGAAAGAAAAACTGAAAAAGAAACTAAAAGGAATAAGGGAGCCACAGTGTGGTTTCTTACTAATTAGTACTGATTAGTTTGTTAGTAAATATTACTACTGCTACCACCACCACTACCACCACCACTACTACTACATAGAAACCACACACAGGTCTTAAAAAATAAATAAATATAAAAGCAGGGCATTGCAGTTGTGCATAATTGTGACATAAAGAAAATTGTTGAAGTATTCTTGAAGCCATTACATCAGTAAAAGTAACACAATAGAAGAACGAGGATTCAAGTTGTGTTCACAGCACTTATCATCAAACGTCATTGACTCCATAGGACAGCTGTAACTTATCAACATGTTACTATGAGGAAAAACAAAGGAAAGAAGTTAGGTATACTTTAACAAGTACAGACACATACTTTGTTCTGAATGGACATGAAGAAACTTCATGAAACAATTTGTTAGAGTAGAGAATAGAGGGATTAGCTCAGGTCAAAGCATCTCCCTAAACAAAAACACAGAGAGTGAAATAGGAGTAGCATGGAACAACACTTAAGTTCCCTTTTACAGACAAGGGACAAAAAGTAAGTGCCAAAGCAGAACTAGACAAATGTATAATACTCATGCTACTACATGGTTGTCAAACATGGTCCTTGACAGAAAAACAAAAAAGCAGCTACAGGAGAAAGGAGCATGAAATCCTAAACGTTTCACTGAGGGACAGAATTAGAAATGAACAAAAAAAGTAGAACAGAAACGTGTGATGTGGTAGAAAGAGCAGAAAGTGTAAAACACAAATGGGGTGTGGACATGTATCATCACTGGATGACACTGGGGCGCCAAGAATCACATGGGCAGATTATTTCAGAACCAAAGTGGGAAGTCAACAGACAAGAGTGGCAAGAGTGGAGACAGCTAGCCTCAAGCACCAAGCAGGACAAAAAGACAATGTTAGCGAGGGCAGTGCAGAAGTGCTTAGGGGACAAATAGAGTTGAAAATGGGAATACAGAAAACAGGAAACAGTAACAACATGACAAAGCTCTCATGGAGTTGGTTGTCTTTGGAGTCTAAGCACGAGCTTGTCCCTGTGTAAACAGGATGTGTATGGGCTAAATTTATTATTTATTATGTATTTATATACGAACCAGTAGCGGCAAGTGACTCAGACTTCCATCTAATTGACAATGCCTTTAAGCTCCTTTCCTCCAAGGATGTTTATACTGCTGAACTAGCTCTTGATGACCTAAAGAGCGTAGTACAAAGGAGGCTTGGAAGACTGGTTGATCATGACGATATCGCTGCATACTTGACTGGAGAGAACGAGGACGAGTTCAGGAGAAACAATAATGCTGTTTCTTCAATCTGGACTCAAGCTCACAAATCTTCTGATAGGTGTGATGTGAAATGGTCCTTTGAGAACTATAAGCCTGTGATACGAGTTGATGACCAGATCCTGCGTGGAAGCCAAAGACATCAGGTGCTGAGAACACTGAGATACATGAGAAGAGATTGGCACCTGACTCGTCTTCGTGAGGAAAAGCTATTAACTGTGTGTCTGCTGATGGTGCAAGCTCCCATTTTATAAGAACTGGCCTCTACACCAGATTTGCAGATTGGAGGTTCATTCATCAGGCCCAACTAAACTTATTGCCCCTTAAATGAATGTTGGCATAGTAAACAACAATGCCAGCGGAGCTGTAGAAGATGTGGTTATGACAACAAAACTCTACCTCATGTGATAAACCATTGCATGAGATATTCTGGTAACAAAACCCGGAGACATAATGCCATGGTCAGTAGAGTTCGAAAGGCAGCCAGCAGTAGATTCACGAAAATGAAACCATTGAAGCAAACTTTAGGCCAGATCTCGTTTTGGTGAAAGATCGGAACGCTGTCATCCTAGATGTCACTATCCCCTTTGATAACGGGAAGCAGGCTTTTAGTGATGCTCAAAAAGCAAAAGAAGAAAAATACCATGACTTGGCTGAAGCTCAATGCACCAGATATGAGAAAGTAGAGGTGAACGCCATTGTTCTTGGCTCCTTGGGTTCCTGGCATCATGAGAATGACAAAGTGATGAAGAGAATTTGCTCTAAGAAGTACTTAGCACTCTTCAAGAAGTTGTGTGAGTCACATGTCGTTAGATACTCTAGAGACATCTATGCTGAACATATTACTGGTGTTCAAAAGTGATCAAGTACCCTGACCGGGGTAATAGAGCCAAAACTCCACTGACTTATCTCACAATTCATAGTGAACACTGTAAAATTTATTCAATTGTTTATTTTTCTGTAGAACTTATTTGTGTTTTCTGTTATGCCTTTTAGATCTTTTCTGTAATATTGATTTGTGTTTTCTGTTATGACTGTAATATTCATCTCTGGAAAATTGTATATTGAATGTTGTAGATTAGTATTTGATCATATATTTATATTACAAACATGGTGTGCAGAGGAGAAATACTTTAGCAAATAGCTACATTTTAATATCTTGGAATGCTATTCATAGCCAACAGAAATACCTTCAAAGAAACTTTGAGTGGGATCAAAATTAGCAAAGTTTACATTTAAGAGAGTAATAGAAAATAAATAAAATAAACTGTGAGAACATCTGTCTCAAAATATAATACATTAGAAGCCTGTTGATGACGAACAGCCTTGGTATAAAGAATTACATCACTGCCTTGTTAAAATACTAATGTAGAAATATCTGGAAGAAAAGATGAATTTCAAATGTTTTGATGTTGAAACTGCAAATGTATATAAATGAGCCAAAAATAGAATGAACTTCTTGCAACTAGAGTGCTACCAAAAGTTATGCAACAAGTGTGGAGTGAGGTTTTACTATCAGTAAATTATTGTTTGATATACTTCAGTTGACATCAACTACTGATTAATTCTTCCATGACCCAAAGCTAGTGCAATACTCAAGGATGCCTAAACTTCTTTTGGCTGGAAAGAAGAAGTATTACTTGTAAATATATTGGAATTTTAGTAAGATAAATCTGGTAGTGTGTACCAGAATTATTTCCCCAGGTCAGTGCAATTAATGAATAACCTTTGGCTGTGTTTCAACAAGCATATAAACTAATATATTTTAAAATGCAATTAACCTTTAAACGATAGTAATGAACTTTGGTTGCTTTCTCAGGCAAAGAAAATTAACAAACTTGTAACATAATTCCTGCAAAAAGTTATTAAGTTACGCATTTATGGTGATCAATTTAAATGCCAGAATGGCAAAAATTAACTAAACATTAAGTAATGCAGCACCTTAAAGATTCCAAACCAAATTAATTATCCAATAAATTTCCGCCGCGGTTGATGTCACCTTGCCATTTCGGCGGGCTGAACACCGAGTGAAGTCGCCGCGACTTTCCCTCGTTTGTTTGCGCGCGCTTTGGGAGGCACCGTTCATAAAAGGGGTGGAAGGTAGCTATCGGACACTGTAATGTAGCCTGTGAATGTAGCGGACTTTTATATATGCAGCTGAAAAACATCACAGAAAGTGTTTTTAAATAATATATTTGTTTCTTTACTCAGAGTTTCGCGTGTAAGGTAACAATAAGGTGTAAATTAATCGATTTTCAGGTTTTAGCTACGAAAGGTTTTCCCGCCCTTCACAGGGAACATGTTCGATATACAATACAATCATCTGTGATAAATATGTGCATACTAAAAAACAATCTAAGATAAGAGACGCAGAATATTATTTGATATATTAAAAATATGCCTAGGTTTCCGTCTTTAATTATACAGAAAGGGTAGACTGGGGTAAGAAGTTTTGAAACCAGAACTAGCCAAGGTCAAGTTAACATTCCCTCTCTGTCTACTAGGAGTTCAGGTAACAGAAAATTCCAGGAAATACTCGTATCGTTTCTCCATCTGCACGAAGTAAGCTTCTTTAAAGAATTTCCAGTCCCTTATTTTAACACCAAATAAAATTATACAATTAGTATTAAAATAATGTATTAAATACTTGGGAAACGGAAAATGTTTAAACAGTATTTCCTACAGAATATTTATGTAAGCATAGACATTGCGCTTTAGAAGTAATGTAAGCAAGGAACAGTAATTTAACTAATGTTAAGTAAACACAAAGTTAACGTAACTGTTCCTTCAGAGAGCCAAATCGCAACATTTTTGGTACAAACTTAATTATTGCGCGTATTAATATCACAATATAAGACATAGAATAAGAAACTAATGGAGGGTACTCGGCATGACTTCCATTCGTGACTCGTTAGAACTACCACCCTTTGAGAAGAAACAAAGGGCGGTCGTCCCAACGAGTCACGACAATGCACAGGGCAGGGTCCGTACATTTATCCAGTTGGAAACTTCCCGACAGACTAGTACAGCTGGCATCCCACCCTACTGTGGTCCTGAAACGGCCCACTAGCCCGGCCCGAGACCTGAGAACGTCATACCAGAGGAGGGAGTATTTACCAAGAGTATATCATCCTGCCATGCGACGTCTAGACTCCTGGAAGAGACCACCAGATGAGTGATGTGAAATGATAATGGAGATGAAATGGAGGGACAGGAAATTCTGGGAATGTAATTAACCTACCCAGCATTCGCCTGACGACCCGGGAAACCCCCCAAAAGGCCAATGAGTCAGGTAGGTCGTCCACGGGAATCGAACCCGGACCTCCTGAATGTGGGCCACAGATGAAACCACCTGAGCCGTCCCACTCGGTTAAGACATAGGAAGTACGAATGGTTGGGAATTAACTAAAGATTGGGCTTTTTCATAGACGACAACATTGTACGTTCACATAAAATATGTTCAGCGAGTTTTTGAAATTCTCTCCGTAACGTGCAACGTATTACAATATTCCGTTATTAAAACGTGCAATTTAGTGAAATTCTCTTTTTCCTGTGTATTTAGCCATTTCATAGATTTTCCTTGTTATTAGTTAGTATTTTGAAATACGTTACTCAAAAGGGAAGTGGTTCGTTGTCTCTCTGATAATGCAAAGAAAAGAAAATGACAGATACCACATAAAAACATTTGACTCAACTAAGTCTACTATATTTTCTTATCCCATTCTATTACGAAAATGTCATACAACCATTAATACAAGTGCTTATCTCAACTTGAAGCAGTTTTCAGAACGTGGGTAGAAAAAGTTATGTCTGCAACATTTTTCATTTCCTTCATTCGTGTTTTGTCATGTCCTAACGAAAGATGTAATAAGACACTTGTACCACAGAACACCAAGTTTTGTATAACACTTTATTTCTATTAACATCAGAGGAATAAGATTTTGTACAAACAGTTTGTTGAAGAGTAGATAGGAAAGGTCATGTTAATGTAACTGTTGTAAACTAACGCTGAAAATCATACAATAATTAAATGACTTTTAAATTCTCTTTCTAAGTTCTACCATCTTTGTTAATTTACAGGAGCAACACCAGCTGAACAAGGTCGCTAGGTGGCAGTAACAGTTCCACTCAGTGACTCTGTGGTTCCACTCTTTGTTTTATGGCGTTCCGACTTCAGACTGCTAGCAGGGAGAAGCGTACGTATTCTGTATTAACCTGTGCTCCAAGACTGGCAAGTAATCAGTCATCGGAGGAAGTGTGTACGCTCCCAGTTGACAGAATCATTGGAGGAAAGGCGTAAGATTATTTCGATTTCCAAAGGAAAAGTCCAAACACCAAGAACGGATTCGGTGCAAAACTGCCGATAAGGGCCAACCAAGAGTTCGCAGTTATGTGCGGTTAGTATTATGTGTAATTCAGTTTCATGTTCTAATTAATTATGCACATAATTATTGGTATATTTTGGCGCATAACATTGTATTAGGCAAAGGTGCAGTTTGGACGGCATAATATGGCGGGTGTGACGTAATGGCTGGGGTGCGAACATCCAAAGCATCTAGCGATACTGTAATACGTAAGGAAGTTCGTACTGGATCATTGTTGTACATTGCTAGTTTACTTACTCATTAGAGTATCACCAGTTTAATAGAACTACGCAGTATTCCCATTACAGCATCGCTAGTTGGTAAAAATGCAGACAAAGTGCGTGGGGATATCGTGGCTCTGACGTCATAGCTCGGTCGTTGCCAACTTCCAGAGCGTACTACCGCGGAAAATACCAATATTATGCAAGCAAACCAGCGATACTGTAATACGGAATGTAAAGATCAGTGGATCATTGCTAGAGTTATATATTCTGCAATTCTCACAATTATAATTATTAAAAAATTAATAAGTAATAGTAATAACTATAAACAAAGCTTACTACGTTCTATTCCCATTACAGTATCGCCAGTTTATAGTAAGAAAAAGAAAATGTGTTGGAACACTTCGCTGTTATCGCGTATATTGGAGCGTCGCAGTTGGCAACAACTTGTCTTCGTGACGTCATTCCGTGCCAACATAACTACGCTGTCCAATTGCACCTTAGCCAAAAATATATCGTATCTGTCTTAAACATTTTTCATATATCATAGTAAAGACATTTTAACGCACATTAAAGTTTTGGTAGAGGTTTCATTTGAACTAAAGAAATTTGTCACTTTTTGAACTGTTATAAATTGTATGGAAAGAGACTGAAAAATTCAATGCCGTAGCCGGGATTTGAACCATGGATCATCTGGTTGGCATCCAGCCGCTCTAACCATTGAGCTACTATGGCCAACATGCCGACATGACATTAAATTCTCCAACTGACTTGTTTTTTCTGGTAAACCACTAGGAGTTCTCATAAACACATGAGACAGCTCACCTCGGTAGTGTGTCTACCTCACGTTCAAGAGGTCCCGAGTTCGAATCTTGGTCAGGGTGAGTTACCTGGATAAGGTTTTTCCGGGGTGTTCCCTAATCCTGAAAGATGAGTGTCAAGTAGCTCTAAGCTTCATGGACCCCGGATTCATTTGAGCATAATTTTATTCATCGTCCGATATGACGTTGGAGGATATAAATTTAAAAAAAAACACGAGACAACTACCTTAATGGCAACTTTCAACATGTAATGGGAGAAACACGAGTTGGAGAATTTAGTGTCCTGTTGGCACGTTGGCCATAGTAGCTCAGTGGTTAGAGCGTCTGGACGGCAACCAGAAGATCTGTGGTTCAAATCCCGGCTATGGCATTCAATTTTTCAGTCTGACTATCATTCCATACTTTAGCCTACACACGGCCAGTGTGAAAGAAAATTGTTTTACAACAAAGCAATGGGTACAGTCATTGATATTGAAACTTGATAAAATCAAGTGCACTATTTGCAACACGGTTACTTATTAATTTACACATGATCATTTACATTTACTAACTTTGTGTATGTACACACAATTATTGATATTGTTATAATTTTTGTGTATGGTTCATTTATCTTCAGACGTGATTCTGTTAGGTAAACATCTTCAATAGATTATTTTCCCAGCGGTAGGATACGCTGAGACTCTCACTACTAATTCAGATTAGAAACATTGTACTTATTCTGATAAATTATCATGTACAGTTGAATGAAAAGCTACTTTATTGAGCTTAAGGTAATGTGTTAAATGTCATACATGACTAGAGCCCAAATTTGTAAGCACAATGAAATGGTGAAATAAGCACAAAAATGAAACAAATAAGTGCCAAACATAAGCAAATAAGCATTTTTTGGTAGAATTTTTACCTTATGCTTGTTACAGTATACAAGAGAGTTATCTTGATTTTCTTGTATGAAGCTCCTGTATTTTTCAGTGAAACATTTTTTATACTGTAAAAAAGGATCTCTCGTCACATGACTTTACTGGAACATGTGAAAAGCACCACAATTCTTTTTGAATGAATTTCCCTTAGATATACGTTTCTGTATCAGAAAGTTATGTAGAAACTTTACAGTGTCTCGTAACCAGAATTTTTCATTGATACCTTACTGAGTTTCTCAAAGGCAGTTTTAACAATACCATGAGTCTTTGAAGACGTTACTGAAATTTTGTGTATCAAAGAAACTGAATGGCCCAAGGTATTATTTCGAGCTTCCAACTGTGTTATAATAGCATATTTTGGAGAAGCGGTTACGGTTACTCTTATATATTGGATTCCAATATTAGCAAAACATTCTTGTACTGAGGCGATGTTGGTTGTATCTTGTGCATCTAAAGAATACAATGAAATGTTCTATGTAGAGTGACGCAGCCTTTAACCAAGAAACCAATCTAGTTAAAACTGGCCGAGGAGGAAAAGACAAATGTGGAAGGACTTCGTGAAAGTTTTGAACTCTAATCTGTGACAGTAAAGTGGCCTGGGTTCGATCCCACTCAAGGGGTGTAGATTTTAAGTCCTGGGTGTAAGGTCGGTGCCCTAGCATCGTGAGGAAAGTGAGGAGCTTACACTGCTCACAAAAACCAACATTCCAGCTGAGGTTGCCGAGATGCTGATCACATCTCCTCCCTGTATCGGTTGGATGATCGCTCACCTCTATGAGGCTGGCAGTCAGGTTGGTTGGCCTTGGCCCTCTTAGGGCTGTTGCGCCAGGGTTTATTTATTATTTTAATCGGCGACAGTACAAACACTTCCTGCTAGAGACAAGAAGATCCACGATTTTATATCGGTTCCTAACTCTTTCAGCAAGATGATGTAAACTGGAAAGATAGAGTCAGACTGAAAAATTCAATGCCATAGCCGGGGTTTGAACCACGGATCTTCTGGTTGCCATCAAGCCGCTCTAACCCTTGAGCAACTATGGCCAATATGCCGACATGACATTAAATTCTCCAACTGGCTCGTGTTTTTTCCGTACTATAGCCTACACACAGCTAGTGTGAAAGAAAAATTATTTTCCATGATAAAATGAGGCCTAGGAGTGAAAATTTACTTTTTAATGAATATGATTTGGATAAAATAAGCTATTTTAAATAAAAAGCATAAAATAAGCAAGCAGAAAGAATATTGTAACTTTGTGGGTTTGTAGAATAAAAAGGCTGAGTTGCAGAAATTAAAAATCTCCTTTATTTTCGACGAAATACACTGTCCAATTCTCACGTAACAACATCCCATGTACACAGTCTTCCAAGGTCGATGACAATAACAGTGACAGCAGATTTGCTCTCGTTACAATAACACTTCCAGCTGTCTCTTCGCTTGTCTCTCTTTCCTTGCCTCGTGTTTGAAAGTACTGATTCATTGTCTACAATGAATCTTAAAGATTTTGGTGACATTGAATACATAGAAGCATCATTCAAATAGCAAGAAGCACGTGGAAAACTCATTTGACATCACAATGCTTGGGGCTGTAACCCAACTAAGTAGAGCATATCAGGTAACAATGCAAAAACATAATGAGCAAGTCAGAGAAAATATATATCAAGGGTCATAGATTGCATCAAACTTTGTGGAGCATTTGAGCCTTCTTTGCGTGGACACTATGAGACGGAAGCATCAGATAATCCCAGCATATTTTTAGATCTTTTAAATCTCACTGGTAGTCCAGATAATGTGGTAGAAGAACATATTGAAAGCAACAAAATAATTAGAGCTATCTCACACCATTCAAAATGCATGTTGGAAGTGTGCCACAAAAAAAAAAAAAAAAACTGAAAAAGAATCACAGAGGTGGCTTATGTTGCTATCATAAGATAAAATTACTGACATCTGAAAAATTCAGTTGAATTTAGTTTATAGATATAAAAGAAACGGTTTTATACATGAACAGCTTTGGGGGTTTTTTAATTCTACAGATCACACTGCCAATTCTATCGCAGATGTATTTTGAAAGAAGCTGACACCATTTTTAAGGACGATCACTTTAAAGTAATCGCTCAGACTTACGATGGTGCATCTGTAATGAGCGGCAACATAGGGGGTGTACAGACCAGAGTGAAAGAACACTACCCTCTCACACATAATGTGCTTTCTTACTCACATCAGTTAAATCTGATAATAGAGAAAGCAGCTTCACAAAATAATTCTGCTAGAATATTCGTCTGCAGTCTGTCAGTTTCTCCCCAGCATTTTTTTTCAAGATCTTCCCAACATTTGACAGCGTTGGGCGCAACTGTTGCTTGGAGAGTGCATCGAGGCTCCGCAACAAGGTGGAATTTCAAATCAAGATCTGTGAACAGCTTATATGAGCACAAAGAATCCTTGATAGACTGTTTGATGAGCTAGAAAAGGCTTTATCGGAAAAGACAGTGCAAGAAGCTCGTGATCTGCCCCATATCGAGATGTTACATAACCAACTTCAGGCACGACAGCTGTTGCAATAAAGGCAAAAATGAAATTGGATCATGCCATGTTCAAGAGGCAAAAAGACGTCGTGGGGAAACAAACTTAGCAGCAGGTGCCAAAGAATAATATTCAAATAATATCAGAAGTACATAGTTGCTTCAAGTCTACGGAACATCTGGATGCTGCAAAGCTATTGAATGCCCAAAACTGAATTATTTTCTTGAGTGTTTCCTGAAACAGAACTGAGCCTTGTCAGTGATTGTTATAAAGAACTTGTCAAACATTAACTTCAAACTGAACACAGCATTTTGTATTAACATTTGGAATTCAGAAAGACAGAAGGCACCCTTCTGCTATTGTCCTGCTATGACTCAGAATTGGCTCCCCTCTCTGACTATGCTATCTATAGAAATGAAGCTTATTACAGATATGCAGGACTTTAACAACAGTGATCGACAAATTCTGCATCAGCCCATGGATTTCATTTTTCAAAACTAGGTGAGTTGTATGCACGTTTTCTCGTATGCTCTTATTTTTCGGCACGAGCTGCCACTGCTGTTTACTCTCAAGTTTAACAAACACCTCAGCTTATTCAAAGTATTTCTTTTATCACGTCATGTCAAAAGTTTATATTTCACTTCTAAGTAATTATGAATATATGTACACACATTCATGCCGACCAAAATGGTGATTAGACTGCTTATGCCATAATGCATTGTTTTAGTATATGTGCACAGGATAATCTGCAAAGGCTGTGACAACTTTTACATTGGAAAAACTAAAAGGAATTTGAACATTAGGCTTAAAGAACATTTTAGGAACATGAACAAAGAAGTAGATAAATTGGCGGTGGTGTACCATTTTTGGAATGAGAATCATAATGTCATGGCTATTCTAGTGACATTTGGGGTAACGTGGTACTGGTGATGTTTGGGTTGCTATTCGAGGACTCACTTAGAACAGTTGCACAATTCTCTTTACTTACTGAATGTGAGAGGTTACATAATTTAAGAAGGCCTTTAGCCAGTCTTACCTTTTGGGTGGTGATCGGTGCTGTTCAGAGACCAGACTCACAGGGTCAGCTATACCGCTCCTACTCTCTCTTGTGCTCTGTGTCCCCTCATTATATACTGGCCCCATATCTGGTAATTTCCCAAATTATGTCAGCTAAGTGCACCCTGCAGAAAACAGAGTCCCTCCGGTTGGAAGCGTGGTGAACCTGGTACATTCTCGTAATCCAGTAAACATGATTCGTTTCATCTATGAGGATGGACTCAGTGGATTTAAAGAGGAAATGGATACAACTAAAATAAGTTTCTGAAGAGGCGTAATTTTTACCGCCTGACGCACATCCTTAAGTTGGGAATTTACCAAGAGGTAACAAACATAAAGTCCACTGAATTCAGGTCTCTGATATTTAATCTCATCACAATAATATAGAACAAGAAATCCATTTATTAAAAAGTGTTCAGGGTCCAACTACATTAACCATGAAGGAAACAATATTCATTCAGAAATAAGAAGGAAACCTGTTCAATTTCAACATCACCTTTGAAGAGAACCCAAACTTCAAGTTTGATATACCTCTATCACCTCTAACATTCAATGGTCGACATTAGCTCAGGATGTTAAGATGGTCCTAGCAAAACATTTTCTAAGTAAACACTAGCAATATATGGAGTATGGAATACTAATTTAATTCAAAATTATATTAATTTTTTGATCCATTGTATCTTATTCATTAAGAATATCTTTTATTCTTAATTTTATATTGAGCTGTCTGCTCTGTCCTTGAAATGAGATGGACCTTCTTCGCAGTGAAGGAGACATTAATCCAGAAAGTGAATATAAAGGAAAAAATTGCAATGTTCAATTCATAACAGAAATACTAATTTGTTCTCAGATTTCTTGGTTCAAAACATTTTTCTCTGAAGAGTTCATTTGATGATGAGTTCAGTCTTGGACTCCTATACATACATAGCACAAATTTTGTTCTATAATTTCTGATTTATTTTGTTAGCATATGTGCCTGCCAGTAGCTTTGAAATATGTGTAAACTTTTTGTTCTAGATTGAGTATGTGGTGTTGGCTGATGCAGTGCCTGAAGGTGTCAGTCCTCCTGTCACCATTGTTTATCAGTTTCTGGACACATTCCCCCAGCGGTGGACAAGCTCTATTTCTGCATCTGACGACCATGGATTTTATTTGAGACTTATGTGAACCAACAGTATACAGAAAACTTATCGGTGACATTTTGTGACCTTGAAAAGGCTTATGATACGTGTTGGCGGGCAGGGTTGCTACATACTGTACACACCTGGAATATACATGGACGCCTACCACTCTTCAGGAAAAGATTAGACACAGTCCATAATTGTGGCATATGTATAGCAGTTGGTGCATTCCCCCCCCCCCCCCCCCAATAGCTGTGGTCACGGCACTGTGGTTTGTTGCTGAAATTGGTTTTAATAAACAAGTCTGACTTGGATTTTATCTTTGTTACTTTTAGAGATTTTTAACTTATTAGTCTGGTGATTGGTTGGTTTTTTGTAGCATTTTACTCTGTCGTGTATTTTATATTTTTTTTTTTAACCTTTGGAGTACCTTTGTTGGGCGCTTTTATTTTATTTCATCTTTTAGCTTAGTTTGTGTGGCTTTTAGCTCTTAGTGTTAACTTTGGGTCCAAATGACCTCGTCGACGGGCCCTAAAACACCACTAATCCAATCCAATGGGCCAGGTACAGGCGCAACATGTTATTAGCATCCCACTTTGATCTGGGCATGACTAAATATAAATCTCCATGTCTATGTTTAGTATTCGCACATGTTTTTTAGAATTTTGATTGCGATATGAGGACCATGTCTCTGCACATTACCACAGTGTATGTAATCAAACTGCGTAGTTTAAACATGAGAATTCCTTATTTTTTTTTACAAAACACTAGCAAAGGCAATATAATGGAAAATGGGTTTTTTTGTTGTAATTTTTGACAAAATTTCACTGATGCCTCAGAATTTCCATTTCATTGTTATATCTATAGAAAACAGTTATGCACTTCAAACAAACAAATGTGTTAATGATGTAAGATATGTTAATGTGAAGTTAATAAAGACATTGCTTAAAATATCTCTACTTATTCTCTAATCAAGGTACCCTGCTGCTCACTCTCCCGAGAGAAAATGTATAAGAAGAATATAAAGAGAACGTAGCCAGCACATTAGCCTACCTCAACCTGTTTAGCCTATCCTCCAAATTGTCTTCAACAGTAAGGAGTCAGCACGTTAGCCTATCTCAGCCTATTAGCCTATCCTCCACATTGTCTACAAGAGTAAGGAGACAGCACGTTAGCCTATCTCAGCCTATTAGCCTATCCTCCACATTGTCTACAAGAGTAAGGAGACAGCACGTTAGCCTAACTCAGCCAATTAGCCTATCCTCCACATTGTCTACAAGAGTAAGGAGACAGCACGTTAGCCTATCTCAGCCTATTAGCCTATCCTCCACATTGTCTACAAGAGTAAGGAGTCAACACGTTAGCCTATCTCAGCCTATTAGCCTATCCTCCACATTGTCTACAACAGTAAGGAGACAGCACGTTAGCCTATCTCAGCCTATTAGCCTATCCTCCACATTGTCTACAAGAGTAAGGAGACAGCACGTTAGCCTATCTCAGCCTATTAGCCTATCCTCCACATTGTCTACAACAGTAAGGAGACAGCACGTTAGCCTAACTCAGCCAATTAGCCTATCCTCCACATTGTCTACAAGAGTAAGGAGACAGCACGTTAGCCTATCTCAGCCTATTAGCCTATCCTCCACATTGTCTACAAGAGTAAGGAGTCAACACGTTAGCCTATTAGCCTATCCTCCACATTGTCTACAAGAGTAAGGAGACAGCACGTTAACCTATCTCAGCCTATTAGCCTATCCTCCACATTGTGTACAAGAGTAAGGAGACAACACGTTAGCCTATCTCAGCCTATTAGCCTATCCTCCACATTGTCTATAAGAGTAAGGAGTCAACACGTTAGCCTATCTCAGCCTATTAGCGTATCCTCCACATTGTGTACAAGAGTAAGGAGACAATACGTTAGCCTATCTCAGCCTATTAGTCTATCCTCCACATTGTCTACAAGAGTAAGGAGACAGCACGTTAGCCTATCTCAGCCAATTAGCCTATCCTCCACATTGTCTACAAGAGTAAGGAGTGAGTGATGATGAGTATAAGGGCGCTCAACTACAGAGGTCATCAGCGCCCTTTTTAAATGAAACTGGTCATGGCAAAAGCCAGATATAAATTATTCTAAAACAGTATATGTTAAAAAAAGACAAAAAAATACATACGCCTTGAAAAAAAAAATAAAAAAAAAAATAAATAAATAAAATAAAAATGTCATCCAAAAACCATAAATTCTATTTGCTAAATCCTAAAATCTAATCTCGAAAAGAATCTAAAAACCTTCTCCACTACTGCGTGATCGTCCGCTAGCATTTCTGCAAAGCTGACCGGCAGCTGCAGAGACGTCCTAAGGTCTGCTAGGTGAAAACACTCTAGCAGCACGTGTCGTACAGACAACGCTTCATTGCAAAACGGACATAGTGGAGAAGGCTCCTTTTTAAAAAGAAAACTATGAGTAAAAATGCAGTGCCCAATTCGTAACCGAGCCAAACTAACCTCCTCGCGACGAGATGACCGACAGGAGGTAACCCAGGGAATCGGAAGTTCTTTGACAGATCTAAGTTTATTATTGCGGAGAGCAGACCACTCTTCCTGCCAGCAGGTTTGCACAGCTCTCCGCAATTCGGCCCTAAAGTCTTCCGATGTCACAGATGGTATTCGAACCCTGGGCTTCATGATAGCCGTCTTGGCTGCTGAATCCGCCATTTCATTCCCCCGCAAGCCTACGTGACCAGGGATCCATGCACACACCACGTTAACGCCAGAGGCGTGTAAAACGTGGAGGGCATCCTGTATACGCTGCACAATAGGGTGGTAGTTGTACAGCTGCCGTAGGCTTTGAAGAGCACTGAGGGAGTGAGTGAGTGAGTGATGATGAGTATAAGGGCGCTCAACTACAGAGGTCATCAGCGCCCTTTTTAAATGAAACTGGTCATGGCAAAAGCCAGATATAAATCATTCTAAAACAGTATATGTTAAAAAAGACAAAAAATACATACGCCTTGAAAAAATAAATAAATAAATAAAATAAAAATGTCGTCCAAAAACCATAAATTCTATTTGCTAAATCCTAAAATCTAATCTCGAAAAGAATCTAAAAACCTTCTCCACTACTGCGTGATCGTCCGCTAGAATTTCTGCAAAGCTGACCGGCAGCTGCAGAGACGTCCTAAGGTCTGCTAGGTGAAAACACTCTAGCAGCACGTGTCGTACAGACAACGCTTCATTACAAAACGGACATAGTGGAGAAGGCTCCTTTTTAAAAAGAAAACTATGAGTAAAAATGCAGTGTCCAATTCGTAGCCGAGCCAAACTCACCTCCTCGCGACGAGATGACCGACAGGAGGTAACCCAGGGAATAGGAAGTTCTTTGACAGATCTAAGTTTATTATTGCGGAGAGCAGACCACTCTTCCTGCCAGCAGGTTTGCACAGCTCTCCGCAATTCGGCCCTAAAGTCTTCCGATGTCACAGATGGTATTCGAACCCTGGGCTTCATGATAGCCGTCTTGGCTGCTGAATCCGCCATTTCATTCCCCCGCAAGCCTACGTGACCAGGGATCCATGCACACACCACGTTAACGCCAGAGGCGTGTAAAACGTGGAGGGCATCCTGTATACGCTGCACAATAGGGTGGTAGTTGTACAGCTGCCGTAGGCTTTGAAGAGCACTGAGGGAGTGAGTGAGTGAGTGATGATGAGTATAAGGGCGCTCAACTACAGAGGTCATCAGCGCCCTTTTTAAATGAAACTGGTCATGGCAAAAGCCAGATATAAATCATTCTAAAACAGTATATGTTAAAAAAGACAAAAAATACATACGCCTTGAAAAAATAAATAAATAAATAAAATAAAAATGTCGTCCAAAAACCATAAATTCTATTTGCTAAATCCTAAAATCTAATCTCGAAAAGAATCTAAAAACCTTCTCCACTACTGCGTGATCGTCCGCTAGAATTTCTGCAAAGCTGACCGGCAGCTGCAGAGACGTCCTAAGGTCTGCTAGGTGAAAACACTCTAGCAGCACGTGTCGTACAGACAACGCTTCATTACAAAACGGACATAGTGGAGAAGGCTCCTTTTTAAAAAGAAAACTATGAGTAAAAATGCAGTGTCCAATTCGTAGCCGAGCCAAACTCACCTCCTCGCGACGAGATGACCGACAGGAGGTAACCCAGGGAATAGGAAGTTCTTTGACAGATCTAAGTTTATTATTGCGGAGAGCAGACCACTCTTCCTGCCAGCAGGTTTGCACAGCTCTCCGCAATTCGGCCCTAAAGTCTTCCGATGTCACAGATGGTATTCGAACCCTGGGCTTCATGATAGCCGTCTTGGCTGCTGAATCCGCCATTTCATTCCCCCGCAAGCCTACGTGACCAGGGATCCATGCACACACCACGTTAACGCCAGAAGCGTGTAAAACGTGGAGGGCATCCTGTATACGCTGCACAATAGGGTGGTAGTTGTACAGCTGCCGTAGGCTTTGAAGAGCACTGAGGGAATCACTCAGGATTAAGCAGTCCCCCAACTTTCGTCGGCGTACGTGTAAAATGGCCCGGTATATTGCATAAAGCTCTGCAGTAAAAATGGAAGTGCTAGTGTGGAATCCGAATGTATAGGGTTCGGTTCCACACACGTAAGCACAACCAACGCCATTTGAGTTCTTGGAGCCATCAGTATAAATTACAAAATGGTCCTCATATCGCGATAAAAATTCTAAAAAACATGTGCGGATACTAGACATAGACATGGTAGATTTATCATATTTAGTCATGCCCAGATCAACCGGGGACGCTCTGCACAACCAAGGAGGGTATGTCCTCTCCCCCCTAGGATACATCTTGGGCATGTCAGTATCAAGATGTCTAAGGAGCTCCCGGAAACGAAAACCAGGTGGCTTTGGTTTAATAGTAGTGTTCCTATAACGCACGTCCATGAAGGTATTAAAGAACGGCGTAAACGATGGATGTGTGGGCATGCAATTAAGTCCACAGCCATAATTGGCTAATAACATGTTGCGCCTGTAGTGCAAAGGAGGTTCTGCAGACTCAGCATACAGGCTTATAACTCGGCTCGTTGGAAATGCCCCAACAGCTATACGTATGCCACAGTTATGGACTGTGTCTAATCTCTTCAGCACAGATGGTCGTGCTGAGCCATAAACGATACTACCATAGTCTAATTTGGAACGGATGAGTGCCCGATAAAGTCGCAATAACACTGCACGATCCGCTCCCCACGATTTTCCACTTAGTACCCGCAAGATATTCAAAGATCGGTCACATCGTGCTTTCAGTTGTGCTATATGCGACGACCAACTAAGTTTTCTATCAAATATCAATCCAAGGAACCTCGTCTCATCTGCAAAAGGTAGTAGATCAGCGCCTAGCCGGAGCCTTGGAGGTAGTCGACTCTGCTGACGCCAGAAGTTTACACAGATGGTTTTCTCAGCGGAAAAACGGAAGCCGTTTTTTAAACTCCAACTCTTAAGGTTGTCCAAGGTGGTCTGAAGACGGCGCTCTAAAAACGGAGTGCGCTGAGATGTACAGTAGACGGCAAAGTCGTCTACAAATAGGCATGACGAGACACCTGGAGGTACACATTTCGAGATAGAATTAATCGCAATAGCAAACAACGTAACACTTAGTACCGACCCCTGTGGTACACCGTTCTCCTGAACAAAAAGGTTCGAAAAAACCGAGCCAACCCTTACTCGGAATACGCGGTCTTTCAGGAATTCCTGAAGGAAGAGTGGTAGGCGTCCACGTATATTCCAGGTGTGCAGAGTACGTAGCAACCCTGCCCGCCAACACGTATCATAAGCCTTTTCGAGGTCAAAAAATATTCCGACTGTTTGACAGTTCTTAAGAAATCCGTTCATAATCTGTGTCGACATGGACACAAGATGATCCACTGTTGAACGGCGTCGTCGGAAACCGCACTGGATGTTATTCAGTAGGTTGTGCGTTTCCAGCCACCATACCAACCGCCCATTTATCATGCGTTCCATCACCTTGCATACGCAACTGGTGAGGGAAATAGGGCGGTAGCTAGAAGGGAGGTGACGGTCCTTGCCAGCTTTCAAGATAGGTATAATGGTAGCTTCTCGCCACTTTTCAGGAAACGTGGCATCAACCCAAACACGGTTATACACCTCGAGCAGGAATGCCTTACCTTCAGGTGAGAGATGTTGTAACATTTGAACGTGGATTCCGTCCGGTCCTGGTGCTGTCAGTCGTGATGACGAAAGAGCGTGTTCTAGCTCTGCCAAGATGAAGAGGCGGTTATAGTCTTCAAGGTTTCTGGAACTAAACACGAAACCTTGAGATTCTACCTGAGTCTTAATTGAGATAAACTCAGGAGCATAATTGCATGAGCTAGACACCTGAGCGAAAGCACAGCCGAAGGTGTTAGCCACAACAAACGGATCAACAACAACTCCTGCAGCTGTTTTCAGACCAGCGATTGGCAAGTGGGTTGATTTTCCGGCCACGCGCCTTAATTTATCCCATACAACAGATGAGGGTGTACATCTGTTAAAAGATGATACAAATTTGTTCCATGAGGTCTTTTTGCTATCCTTAATTATTTGCCTAGATTTTGCGCGCGCTTTCTTGTACTCAATTAGATTACTTAGCGTAGGGTGTCGTTGGAATACCCTTAGAGCACGTCTACGAGCACGAATAGCATTCCGGCAGTCGTTGGTCCACCATGGGACAGGAAATCGACCGGGTTGGGTAGCCGAACGTGGAATAGACTGTTCTGCAGCGGAAAGAATTTTCTCTGTGAGATGATGGACTAAATCATTCACAGAATCGTGCTCGTTGTATTCAAAGACAGCCAACTGGGTGTAAAGATTCCAGTTGGCACGATCAAAGCGCCATCTAGGGATACGTGAGGGAGACACATCTTGTGCTAAGAGACTAAGAAGACATGGAAAGTGGTCGCTGGAATGTAAATCAGAGATGACATTCCACTGTAATGAAACAGCTAACTGGGATGAACACACTGCCAAATCGATGTGCGAATAGGTGTTAAACGCGTCTGAGAGGAATGTGGGCTCTCCGGTGTTCAGGAGAACCAAGTTATTGCTCTCCAGGAATTTTGCAATGAGGTTGCCTCTCGAACATGCCCGATTTGAGCCCCAAAGTGGGTGATGGGCATTAAAGTCTCCAACTATTAGAAATGGTGTTGAAAGTTGGGAAACCAGATCTTCAAGGTCAACTAACGAGAGGTCATCTGATGGCGGGAGATATACAGTGCAAATGCAAAATTCTATTGATGGCAGCTTAATCCTTACAGCTACAGATTGTAAATCAGACTGTAGCTGTAACGGATCTACAAATATGTCATCCCTGAGGAGCATCATAGTACCCCCGTGTGCAGGAATGCCCTCTTCTGTTTCAACATCACACCTCAGTGGTGTATAGCGTCTGATTTTAAAGTTGTCTTGTGGTCGTAGCTTAGTCTCTTGTAAGCATACCACTAAGGGGTGATGCTTACTGAGCAAAAGTTCCAATTCTGGTCGATGCGCTCTTAATCCTCGTATGTTCCATTGTAGGATAGCCATTGGAACTATGGGATATAAGATGTAAAGGTAGTCTACATTAAGACGACTTCATGGGTGGCCGAATCAATTTGCCCTTTTTCTTTGGTGTAGGGCTAGTTTCGGCAGGTTTATCCTGCCTCTTCTTTGCTGCAGATGTAGCAGCGTGGTCAGCTGTTTCATGCTCCATATCCTCTATGGAAGAGGACGGTTTTCCTTCTACAACCTTCGAGTGAGTGAGTGAGTGATGATGAGTATAAAGGCGCTCAACTACAAAGGTCATCAGCGCCCTTTTTAAATGAAACTGGTCATGGCAAAAGCCAGATATAAATTATTCTAAAACACTAAAAATGTGTTAAAAAGACAAAAATACATACGCGTTAGAAAAAAAAAAAAAATTGTCATCCAAAAACCATAAATTCTATTTGCTAAATCCTAAAATCTAACCGCGAAAAGAATCTAAAAACCTTCTCCACTACTGCGTTATCGTCCGCTAGCATTTCTGCAAAGCTGACCGGCAGCTGCAGAGACGTCCTAAGGTCTGCTAGGTGAAAACACTCTAGCAGCACGTGTCGTACAGACAACGCTTCATTACAAAACGGACACAGTGGAGAAGGCTCCTTTTTAAAAATAAAACTATGAGTAAAAATGCAGTGCCCAATTCGTAACCGAGCCAAACTCACTTCCTCGCGACGAGATGACCGACAGGAGGTAACCCAGGGAATCGGAAGTTCTTTGACAGATCTAAGTTTATTATTGCGGAGAGCAGACCACTCTTCCTGCCAGCAGGTTTGCACAGCTCTCCGCAATTCGGCCCTAAAGTCTTCCGATGTCACAGATGGTATTTTAACCCTGGGATTCATGATAGCCGTCTTGGCTGCTGAATCCGCCATTTCATTCCCCCGCAAGCCCACGTGACCAGGGATCCATGCACACACCACGTTAACGCCAGAAGCGTGTAAAACGTGGAGGGCATCCTGTATACGCTGCACAATAGGGTGGTAGTTGTACAGCTGCCGTAGGCTTTGAAGTGCACTGAGGGAATCACTCAGGATTAAGCAGTCCCCCAACTTTCGTCGGCGTACGTGTAAAATGGCCCGGTATATTGCATAAAGCTCTGCAGTAAAAATGGAAGTGCTAGTGTGGAATCCGAATGTATAGGGTTCGGTTCCACACACGTAAGCACAACCAACGCCATTTGAGTTCTTGGAGCCATCAGTATAAATTACAAAATGGTCCTCATATCGCGATAAAAATTCTAAAAAACATGTGCGGATACTAGACATAGACATGGTAGATTTATCATATTTAGTCATGCCCAGATCAACCGGGGACGCTCTGCACAACCAAGGAGGGTATGTCCTCTCCCCCCTAGGATACATCTTGGGCATGTCAGTATCAAGATGTCTAAGGAGCTCCCGGAAACGAAAACCAGGTGGCTTTGGTTTAATAGTAGTGTTCCTATAACGCACGTCCATGAAGGTATTAAAGAACGGCGTAAACGATGGATGTGTGGGCATGCAATTAAGTCCACAGCCATAATTGGCTAATAACATGTTGCGCCTGTACTGCAGAGGAGGTTCTGCAGACTCAGCATACAGGCTTATAACTCGGCTCGTTGGAAATGCCCCAACAGCTATACGTATGCCACAGTTATGGACTGTGTCTAATCTCTTCAGCACAGATGGTCGTGCTGACCCATAAACGATACTACCATAGTCTAATTTGGAACGGATGAGTGCCCGATAAAGTCGCAATAACACTGCACGATCCGCTCCCCACGATTTTCCACGTAGTACCCGCAAGATATTCAAAGATCGGTCACATCGTGCTTTCAGTTGTGCGATATGCGACGACCAACTAAGTTTTCTATCAAATATCAATCCAAGGAACCTCGCCTCATCTGCAAAAGGTAGTAGATCAGCGCCTAGACGGAGCCTTGGAGGTAGTCGACTCTGCTGACGCCAGAAGTTTACACAGATGGTTTTCTCAGCGGAAAATCGGAAGCCGTTTTTTAAACTCCAACTCTTAAGGTTGTCCAAGGTGGTCTGAAGACGGCGCTCTAAAAACGGAGTGCGCTGAGATGTACAGTAGACGGCAAAGTCGTCTACAAATAGGCATGACGAGACACCTGGAGGTACACATTTCGAGATAGAATTAATCGCAATAGCAAACAACGTAACACTTAGTACCGATCCCTGTGGTACACCGTTCTCTTGAACAAAAAGGTTCGAAAAAACCGAGCCAACCCTTACTCGGAATACGCGGTCTTTCAGGAATTCCTGAAGGAAGAGTGGTAGGCGTCCACGTATATTCCAGGTGTGCAGAGTACGTAGCAACCCTGCCCGCCAACACGTATCATAAGCCTTTTCGAGGTCAAAAAATATTCCGACTGTTTGACAGTTCTTAAGAAATCCGTTCATAATCTGTGTCGACATGGACACAAGGTGATCCACTGTTGAACGGCGTCGTCGAAAACCGCACTGTATGTTATTCAGTAGGTTGTGCGTTTCCAGCCACCATACCAACCGCCCATTTATCATGCGTTCCATCACCTTGCATATGCAACTGGTGAGGGAAATAGGGCGGTAGCTAGAAGGGAGGTGACGGTCCTTGCCAGCTTTCAAGATAGGTATAATGGTAGCTTCTCGCCACTTTTCAGGAAACGTGGCATCAACCCAAACACGGTTATAGACCTCGAGCAGGAATGCCTTACCTTCAGGTGAGAGATGTTGTAACATTTGAACGTGGATTCCGTCCGGTCCTGGTGCTGTCAGTCGCGATGACGAAAGAGCGTGTTCTAGCTCTGCCAAGATGAAGAGGCGGTTATAGTCTTCAAGGTTTCTGGAACTAAACACGAAACCTTGAGATTCTACCTGAGTCTTAATTGAGATAAACTCAGGAGCATAATTGCATGAGCTAGACACCTGAGCGAAAGCAGAGCCGAAGGTGTTAGCCACAACAAACGGATCAACAACAACTCCTGCAGTTGTTTTCAGACCAGCGATTGGCAGGTGGGTTGATTTTCCGGCCACGCGCCTTAATTTATCCCATACAACAGATGAGGGTGTACATCTGTTAAAAGATGATACAAATTTGTTCCATGAGATCTTTTTGCTATCCTTAATTATTTGCCTAGATTTTGCACGCGCTTTCTTATACTCAATTAGATTACTTAGCGTAGGGTGTCGTTGGAATACCCTTAGAGCACGTCTACGAGCACGAATAGCATTCCGGCAGTCGTTGGTCCACCATGGGACAGGAAATCGACCGGGTTGGGTAGCCGAACGTGGAATAGACTGTTCTGCAGCGGAAAGAATTTTCTCTGTGAGATGATCGACTAAATCATTCACAGAATCGTGCTCGTTGTATTCAAAGACAGCCAACTGGGTGTAAAGAGTCCAGTTGGCACGATCAAAGCGCCATCTAGGGATACGTGAGGGAGACACATCTTGTGCTAAGAGACTAAGAAGACATGGAAAGTGGTCGCTGGAATGTAAATCAGAGATGACATTCCACTGTAATGAAACAGCTAACTGGGATGAACACACTGCCAAATCGATGTGCGAATAGGTGTTAAACGCGTCTGAGAGGAATGTGGGCTCTCCGGTGTTCAGGAGAACCAAGTTATTGCTCTCTAGGAATTTTGCAATGAGGTTGCCTCTCGAACATGCCCGATTTGAGCCCCAAAGTGGATGATGGGCATTAAAGTCTCCAACTATTAGAAATGGTGTTGAAAGTTGGGAAACCAGATCTTCAAGGTCAACTAACGAGAGGTCATCTGATGGCGGGAGATATACAGTGCAAATGCAAAATTCTATTGATGGCAGCTTAATCCTTACAGCTACAGATTGTAAATCAGACTGTAGTTGTAACGGATCTACAAATATGTCATCCCTGAGGAGCATCATAGTACCCCCGTGTGCAGGAATGCCCTCTTCTGTTTCAACATCACACCTCAGTGGTGTGTAGCGTCTGATTTTAAAGTTGTCTTGTGGTCGTAGCTTAGTCTCTTGTAAGCATACCACTAAGGGGTGATGCTTACTGAGCAAAAGTTCCAATTCTGGTCGATGCGCTCTTAATCCTCGTATGTTCCATTGTAGGATAGCCATTGGAACTATGGGGTATAAGATGTAAAGGTAGTCTACATTAAGACGACTTCATGGGTGGCCGAATCAATTTGCCCTTTTTCTTTGGTGTAGGGCTAGTTTCGGCAGGTTTATCCTGCCTCTTCTTTGCTGCAGATGTAGCAGCGTGGTCAGCTGTTTCCTGCTCCATATCCTCTACGGAAGAGGACGGTTTTCCTTCTACAACTTTCGATTCGAGGGGCTCGAAGCGATTGGAAATTCCGACCGACGTAGATGACGGTCGCCGGTCGTGGTCCTCCCCAGAAGATGACTCCGACGATGATCTCGGAGACGCTCTAGGGCTACGTTTCTTGGACTTTTCTGGAGCAGACTTTGTGCTTTCTTTCAGGAAGGCAGTTCTATCATACTGCGTCTTGAACTTGATCTCTGGTGCTTGGTATACAATGGGCAATTTCGTCCTGTTGTTAGAAGTGGATGCTTTCTCAGGCGACTTCACTGACTTGTTATTTTCAGTAGTCTGTGTTCTCGGAGTTTTAGATGTTGTTACTGATGCTCTTGGTTGCGATCTAGGCACTAGAACTTTCTCGGATATTGTTGCCCCGTTTATATCAGATGTTTGGGTACCAGCCTCCCGTTTCGGTGACGGAGTAGCCGCCACAGAGCTATAGGTACGGGAGGTGGTTGAAGAGGGCTTGAGAATACATAGAAGTTTCCGGGCTTCCGAAAAGGATACCTTTTCTTTAACCCGGATCTCCTGAATAGCTCGCTCTTCAATATAACGGGGGCATTCTCGTGAACTTGATGGATGTTCACCGCTACAATTTACGCATTCCGGAGGTGATGTACATGCATTTTCATGCATGCCGGCTCCACAGCTGACACATGTAGGTGCGCCTTTACAGAATGCACTAGTGTGACCGAACCGCTGACATTGGTAGCATCTCAGAGGGTTAGGTATGTACGGTCTAACCTCAATCACTTCATATCCTGCCCTGATCCTTTGAGGGAGATCTACCCGATCAAAGGTCAGGAACAGGGTACGAGTAGGAACCATATCCCCTCGTTCTCTCCTTTGGACACGATATACTGCAGTTACGCCTTGTTCCTGGAGGTTCTCCTGAATATCCTCGTTGGACATTCCATCCAACGCGCTAGTGTTTACAACACCGCGCGAGGAATTCAGGGTCCTATGCATCTCCACTTTGACTGGATAACTGCCCAGCATGTTGGCTTTCAGTATCTTTGCTGCCTGGGATGCTGTAGTTGCTTCCACCAGCAGCGTGCCATTTCTAGATTTTGTACATGATTTAACAGCACCAGCTATTTTGTCAAGACCTTTCTGTATAATAAACGGATTAACCGTAGAAAAAGTTCTACCTTCCTCCGTTCGTTTAATAACTAAGTAGCGAGGACCACACTCAACTACTTGCTTAACACTGTTTTCAACTAAATCCTTTCCACGTTTATTGTTTTTTGGGGGGTGTATGTTAACCATAAATGTTGGTCTAAATTTCATCCCCCAGTGCTCCCCACCCACCACGGAGTCCAACAAGGGGTCACCCCACTGGGATGACAGGGCTACACAGGGGATATAGCGAGCTCGCCGTCCCACTCACCCTGGAGGTCGGTACAATACCTAGTCCTGGCCGATTGATTAGGGGTGGGTTAGTCCCTAACCTCCCGTTTAGGCGAAGCAGAAGCCAAAGTAGTGTATTAGAAATGCGCACCCTCCCCGAATTCAGAAAAAACTGTTACGAGCTCAGATACGCATCCCTCAACCACCAGGACAAACCTTTCCACCGACACGGGTCTCCACGCACGGCCTACACGTGGGTGGGCCTGTTGACCATCTCCCTCAACCACGAAGAGGAGCCCACTCGAGGGAGACTGTTGGCTCGGGACCCCGGGTTCGCCAAACCCGTACCTACCGAAGTAGGCCCCTGGGGGGATACAAGAGTAAGGAGACAGCACGTTAGCCTATCTCAGCCTGTTAGCCTATCCTCCACATTGTCTTCAAGAGTAAGGAGTCAACACGTTAGCCTATCTCAGCCTATTAGCCTATCCTCCACATTGTCTACAAGAGTAAGGAGACAGCACGTTAGCCTAACTCAGCCTATTAGCCTATCCTCCACATTGTGTACAAGAGTAAGGAGACAGCACGTTAGCCTATCTCAGCCTATTAGCCTATCCTCCACATTGTCTACAAGAGTAAGGAGTCAACACGTTAGCCTATTAGCCTATCCTCCACATTGTCTACAAGAGTAAGGAGACAGCACGTTAACCTATCTCAGCCTATTAGCGTATCCTCCACATTGTGTACAAGAGTAAGGAGACAATACGTTAGCCTATCTCAGCCTATTAGTCTATCCTCCACATTGTCTACAAGAGTAAGGAGACCGCACATTAGCCTATCTCAACCTATTAGACTATCCTCCACATTGTGTACAAGAGTAAGGAGACAACACGTTAGCCTATTAGTATTGCCATAGAAATGTCTGCACCAATGTCTGTTTTGAGGCCAATTGTAAAAGTTTGATACACCGAATAATGCACATCATGAACTCACATTTTATTGACATTGTTTTAAAAGTACATATTACAATTATTATTAATCCTTGTTCAAAATAATGCAGACTCCTTGCAGGATCCAATGGCTCTCATGTTCCCGTGTTGCAAGGTTGGCATCAAATACGTAACCGACACCCATCGCATTTCTTCTCTGTGATGTACCATATATAGGCGTCAACAACGTATTCTGTACAAACAAAATAGAATATCAAACAAGTCATTAGAACAGGGAGCCAACTTTTATGTGAATAAGGAAATGTCACATCTACATACAACAACCAAGATACACTGCATTATATTATGTTAAATTGTTTATATATTTATGTAAGTGGCTTTTATTTCTTGTAATATATCATTAGCAACCATTATTGTGCATTGCATAAAGATTTTTGAAAATTTAATTGCTCCTTTTTTTAAATTTGTTAAATGCCTTAATACTTTGGATGCTGTAGATTGAAAATTTTTCATAATTTTTTCCTAAAAGTAATATATGTAATTTTTTTAGAAAAAGCTCTTAAAAGATTTGACTTACAAAAGTCTACTGAATTCCCCTGCTCCCATTCTACCTACAGGGAAATATATAATATGAGATCTGTTTAATAAGGAATGATCATAATTTTTATGGCCGTAATTTCTCACACTAGTATTTAATCTTATGATATTCCGTTAGCCTAATGTGTAACAAACAGGCTGTAGTATGGTTGGTACTCCTGGTTCCCCCTATGAGAGGTGGGCAAACAGAGGCCTGTTCATTAATACCTATGGAAATAATGGAGGTGACACGTAAGGAACAATATCTGGCTCTGAAATTTTGCTTTCATCTCAAGAAATCTTCAGCTGAGGCATATGGAGAGTCTGTTCTTCCCTGCAGCAAACTCAAAGGTGGTTTAAGTTGTTTAAAGAGGAGAGACAATTTCAAAGGATATCTGTATCTGTTAGTTTTGAGTCTTATGAACTTTTTATATTTATCTTTGTATCTTGAACTGACGTGTCCTATTACATATGTATTATGTTCCAAAGGATGAACATGAAAAATTCAATGCCATGGCCGGGATTTGAACCATGGATCTCCTGATTTCCATCCAGTTGCTCTAACCCATTGAGCTACCCTGGCCAACATGCCGTCCTGACATCAAATTCTCCATTTGACTCCTATATTTCCCCGGTAAACCACTCTCTCGCTCTCGCATTCGAGATACACCGTTTGTGGTGACTTACTATCCTAAGTACTTGAGTCCCAGGATTCATCATTTAACTCTTATTATTTTAGTTAATTGATGGAAATTAATCATCTCTCCATACTAGCCGTATATAAGCTAAGGTTTTTGATAGAAAGAGTCAACATGAAAAATTCAATGCCATGGCTGGGATTTGAACCACGGATCTCCTGGTTTCCGTCCAGGCGCTCTAACCCATTGAGCTACCATGGCTAATGTCAGGATGGCACGTTGGCCATGGTAGCTCAATGGATTAGAGTGACTGGACGGAAACCAGGAGATCCGTGGTTCAAATCCCGGCCATGGCATTGAATTTTTCATGTTGACTCTTTCTAACAAGACCACATTTCCGTGAAGCAGGCTGGATGCTGCACCACGATAATGCACGACTGCATATTGCCAATGTTGTTGCTGAATATCTTGCAAAAATCAACTGGAGTGCATCCCTCACCCTCCCTATAGTCCGGATTTAGCACCATGTGACTTTTTTCTATTCCCTAACTTGAAGAAACGCCTTCGTGGGAGGCATCCATCAGAAGCAGTGGTGAAGGCTGAGTAAAGGTACATGGTGATCATTCTTTATTGAACAGCCCTTGTAAAATCATTTCATTGTGAATGTCTACCTCAATTATTATGAATAGACAAAAGAATGGTTATTACTCCTGGCACTCCACTTTCTGAAATACTTCTTTTTATTCTATATGGTTATTACTTACTTGTAGCTTTAACTTGAACCTTTGAATTGGAGTGACGAGCATGAGTGGCAGTTCCTCAACAAGAACCCTGTGTAAGGATTTGGCCAGACAGCCGTGTTCGTGGTCCCAGTGAGCCCCTTCCATGTATAAACCACAGAGGTAACTTCCCTGCAAACACACAACAGTGTAAGCATCTTGTGTTTGGCTGTTCACATTGCAGAACATGTTAACAATACTTACAATGCTAGGTCGTTCCTCAACTTCGTCCACTTCTCTATACTCTGACACTACGGTGAACAGAGTTGACTCATCTAAAGGCCACTTGTTTTTACGACATGCCATCTGCAGTACTGCAGTCAGATATGCCTCAGGAACGTGCAGACCAGATAACCACATCACTAGAGGTTCTCCTTGTGCTGCCTGTTGTAACAAGAAACAATAGTCAGTAGCATCTACAGCTGAGGTGATACTTCACATGAACCAGTCAGAGGCAAAAGTCTAGATAGTATGAAACCCTAGAATTACCCCTGAATCCAATAGCGGAAGTTCAATTATTGTAATTAATGTAACTAAAATGAGGAGATTTGTGAAACTGTTGGGCATTAGAAAGGAGAGATTAACTCTGGTAAATTGAAAACAGCAATTCTGAAATTTTTTTATTTACTAGCTGTTAAAGAAGTCATCATTAATTAAGAAGTTTATTATCTTACAAAATAGGTGCAGCAAAGTCCATGCACACAAATCATTGTCAAGTGATCAAATAGTACAAAAAATTAAAACTAAAAACATGTAAATGACAGAGGAAAACCTTCACTGATTTGGCACAAAAGTGAATTGAGAAGATATTGACACACTGCTTCACTCACACTGTTTTTTCACAGGACATGTTTCAAGAGCTTTTGATCTTATCATCAGCTGCAACTCGACTAGTGCAAGTTGTAGTGGACAAAACAGTTAACAGACTCAACAAAGCTACGAAAATAAAAGAAACCACCACCCTAGAACCTACAGGAGCAAAAGAGAATTTTTTTTTAAAAAATTCACCTTTCATCCATCAGCCTATAATAAATTCCAAAAAATCTTCTCAAAACAACATAATTCTTGCACCTCAAAATAGGTTTAATATCAGAAATTTGTTAAAAGGCCCCTCCAAAAATTCAATTACTACGAGAGAAAAACCAGGAATCTATGAGATCAAATATGAAACTTGCTCTAAAATTTATATAGGAAAAACAAAAAGAAATATTGACATCAGAACTAAAGAACATATAAGAAACATTAAAAATGGTGAAATAGAAAAATCAGCAGTGGCTTTTCATTTTTTGAATACTAGACATGACATCAATTTGGAAACATCTCTAATAAAATATGTTAATCACCCCATAGACCTTTCCGTATGGGAAAAAATCATTCATCATCATAGAGTCATGAATTTTGAAACTCCACCACCGGCCATCTTTGACAAGAACATCACGCCATCTATCGACGATACAGAGAAAGAGGAAACCACTACAATTTGCACTAGTCGAGTTCCAGCTGATGATAGGAGCAAGAGCTCTTGAAACATGTCCTGTGAAAAAACAGTGTGAGTGAAGCAGTGTGTCAATATCTTCTCGATTCACTTTTGTGCTAAGTTGTGCTTCACTGTCTCTATGCTTCTCTATGCTTCTTTCACTGATTTCCCTCAGGTTCAAACCAATCATTTAGATATGGGGAGAGTATTGATTACAGATCATGCACACACTTCATACTTCCGGGCAAGACGGGAAATCATCTTGGTTGTAGAAAAATCCCCATCCCCACCCCCAGCTGGGAATCAAACTCCTCGTACAGCAGACAGGTTCTCTACCGACTAAACTATGGGACCAGCCCAAATGGAAATGCTTGTTCATTGTTTGGCTTTCTTATTACTCTCAGCTCGTGTTGGAAGATAAGGGAAACCTCTGCAGTACACTTTGTTTTACAATAAGCTAGTCACTTTTTATTTTATTTACAGAAGTTTTTGATAGCGTTTTCTACATCGATGATGAGCTAAGTGATTTATCTTTTAGTGAATCAGATTCTGAAGAACCCCAAGCAGTACTTCATAGTGATACTAGTGATGAAAGAGAGGCTGATAACAATGCTCCTGGTCTGATGAAATGTGCATGTGTTATGACGTAGACTAAACAAAGCGATTGGGACTGAAAACAAACTGATAATTAAGTTAATTGATGGAAATCAATCATTCCTCCATACTAGCCATGTATAGTGAGTGAGTGATGATGAGTATAAGGGCGCTCAACTACAGAGGTCATCAGCGCCCTTTTTAAATGAAACTGGTCATGGCAAAAGCCAGATATAAATCATTCTAAAACAGTATATGTTAAAAAAGACAAAAAATACATACGCCTTGAAAAAATAAATAAATAAATAAAATAAAAATGTCGTCCAAAAACCATAAATTCTATTTGCTAAATCCTAAAATCTAATCTCGAAAAGAATCTAAAAACCTTCTCCACTACTGCGTGATCGTCCGCTAGAATTTCTGCAAAGCTGACCGGCAGCTGCAGAGACGTCCTAAGGTCTGCTAGGTGAAAACACTCTAGCAGCACGTGTCGTACAGACAACGCTTCATTACAAAACGGACATAGTGGAGAAGGCTCCTTTTTAAAAAGAAAACTATGAGTAAAAATGCAGTGTCCAATTCGTAATCGAGCCAAACTCACCTCCTCGCGACGAGATGACCGACAGGAGGTAACCCAGGGAATAGGAAGTTCTTTGACAGATCTAAGTTTATTATTGCGGAGAGCAGACCACTCTTCCTGCCAGCAGGTTTGCACAGCTCTCCGCAATTCGGCCCTAAAGTCTTCCGATGTCACAGATGGTATTCGAACCCTGGGCTTCATGATAGCCGTCTTGGCTGCTGAATCCGCCATTTCATTCCCCCGCAAGCCTACGTGACCAGGGATCCATGCACACACCACGTTAACGCCAGAAGCGTGTAAAACGTGGAGGGCATCCTGTATACGCTGCACAATAGGGTGGTAGTTGTACAGCTGCCGTAGGCTTTGAAGAGCACTGAGGGAATCACTCAGGATTAAGCAGTCCCCCAACTTTCGTCGGCGTACGTATAGGCTAAGATTTTGGATACAGTGAACCTGAAAAATTCAGTGCCATGGCTGGGATTTAATCCACCAATCTCACAGTTTTGACTCTATCAATACACAAAACCTTAGCCTATACATGGCTAGTATGGAGAAATGATTAACTTAATAATGATTTAATGATGAAGTACTTACAATAGTACATGATGGCTCTAGTGCTTTACCAGGAAAACATACGAATTAATTGGAGAATTGGCCCTGTAGCTCAGTCGGTAGAGCACCTGCCTGTCATGCTAGGGGTACCGGGTTTGATACCCAATGAGGGTGGGGATTTTTCTCTAACCAAGATAATTCCTCATCTTCCCCAGAGTCTGGAAGTATGAATAAGAGTGCAAATGTGTGTGTGATCTAATGATTAAAACCCAACGAATACGAGTTAGTACCTCTGATATGTCTCCAAAGGAGAACGCGGCCGATATGACCATTGCAGTTAAAGGTGGGCTATAAATGGACCAAAAAAAAAATCTATTTTATAATGATTGCCTAACAGTCCTAAAATAAGGACTACAAAATCCTAAATTGGTTTTTGTTTAGCACGTTGAATTCTACTCTAGATGTCCTGGGCTTCAAGCCAGGTGGACAGTTTTGGGAGTGTTCATCTCTCCCTTTTTAGCATGATTCCCAAACCTTTGGTGGAGACCTGGCTTGAAGTCCTTCAGCTCATGAGTTTGTTGTCACTCACCCAGTTGCCATACTGCTCTATCCTCCTCAGTAAGTACATCATCCAGCTGGCAAGTGTTTTACAAGTCGGTGGTGAAAGTGATCTCCACCTATCTGGCAGCTGTCCGTTGTACAGGGCCGAGGCAAGGTTCTCCAGATTCTCATCCATACCAATGTCTCCTACCAGTGCCTGCAGTCAAAATCAACAAGCTAATTACCCTCTAGTGCATCCATCAATCTAGAGTCACAAAGCAAGTATTTATTTACATCCAAAAATTAAATATCAACTTTTCACCAAAAATATATACTTTATGATATACCAAACTATAAAAAAACAAATTCTAGAAAAAGTGTGTAGGTGCATGTTAAAATTATACAATGAGTTGACAGACATTCTGTACTTCTCATACGACAAATTTTTTTTCAACGTGTTTTGACTCAACTTGAAGGCATTATCAAGAAAGAAAGTTGATGTGGATATTTTAATCAAATTCTAAAAAGTATGTATCCTACAAACACATGTTACACTTTATATATCCAAATTACTCCTAGAAATGCATGTTATATTATCTGGGCCTCATTTTTGAAAAGTTGTTACCAGTGCATCTATTAAACATAGCTATTTTTATGTAATTTACATAATAGCTCTGTCTGTCTTTCTCCTGCTAATTAGATAAGTTCACAGAGGGTTAATGAATTTTGTGTAATTTTATGATATATCAAAAGCCGGCTCTTCTTTCTAATATGCGACGCAGCAATATTTTTCTAATTCCTTCACACTTTTTTTTTATGTTTTTATATACAAGCATAATTTTTAATATAATTTCTTTAAATCCTTTCATGGAAGTGTTGAAAACAGTGTTGTTGTATAAATTAAATTAATTGGGAGTCGATTAATGACACAAAACAACACTTACTTTTAAATTTTCCCGGAACTAGTTTCTGAGGCCTTCCCTCTATCTTCAGCCGGACATCGACTGACATCTTCAGCCGGGCATCTGTCAGTCGATGTCCGGCTGAAGATAGAGGGAAGGCCTCAGAAACTAGTTCTGGGAAAATTTAAAAGTAAGTGTTGTTTTGTGTCATTAATCAACTCCCAATTAATTTAATTAATAATTTCTTTACTTTTTAGTGCAATTTCGTGTTGGAGGGCATTCTTTTAACGTTATTAATTGTTTGTTTATTTACTATGTAATGTAGCCATATTGAAGAATTCAGTGCAGCCAAACTATGCTTGTTTCTCCACTGAAAGCAATGCTGCCAACAGTCTTACTTGTCCCGAAATTACCTATCTAGCAGACTAAATGTATGAGCTCACGGACTATATTAGACTGCAGAGTGTATTTGCATCCCTCCTGTTGTTGGGGCATATCGTCATCTGCACCTCATTCATTTCCACGTCGATCATTCCCAAGATCCAATTGCCCTCTACGACATGCCCATGATGAAACTTGCGTCGTCCTATTTTGCATTTGTCGATTTGAATGATGTGGCCAGGGCCGCTAATTTCCCCCTTGCAGTATACTTGGTGTCATTTGACATCATGCACACTTTGCGGCAGTAACCGAACCAATTCGTGAGCTCATACATGTATTTCTTACAGAGCACTCCATTATCGTCGTGTCGTAGGATTTTTTTATGTGCAAAGCAGTGAATGAGTAACAAAATTTGACCGGGCGGTAATTTAGCCTGCTCAAGCCATATTCCTTTGCACACGGACGTCACCTATGTCTGGGACATTTTTGCAGAGGTTGGCTACAACTTTTACATATCTTTCTCATGTTGGCTGCAACGTGAGGACCAGCTGGTCATCTGCTTGCACATGCGTATACGTGCACCTTTGGACTTAGAAAATATTCTCACAAAGCACAAAAGAAAGTTTCTCCCAAAAACCTATTCACAAAAAATGTAAGTATCTTCAAATTTGAATTTGTCAATGCCTAAGTATTGTTTTACATTGTTACATTCAATTGTTCCTTAGAGTGCCATACAAACAATATGCAATTTCAGAGCTATCATAGCAACTCACTGCTTAAATGTTTGATATTGTATGTACAACAAAATGTATCTGCTACAGTTAACATGAAGTAGACACAAAGTTTGTGGCTGGGAAAAATAATCTAAATGAAAAACGTAATCTTTAAAAGTATGATTTGAAAATGTAAACTTAATATCAAAGAATAGCTCGGAACTGGTCTGGTGTGTTCAGGCGTGGCTTCCTTTGGAAGGGAAATAAAGGTGGTGGTCCTGTGACATAAAAGAACCTAAGTCTGATATAATGGCCTCACGCCCAATATTGAATGGGAAGCTGAGAACAAAAGCATAAATACAACCACAATTAATTTTACACAAAAAGTATTATTTGACATAAATTGTGAGCTTTAATAAGATCTACATTTTTATGCAGTACCTGAGATTGTTTATCTACAGTTTACCACTTAGGTACAAGTCATTTTGAGAAAATAATTTTGAAAAACTTTTCAATAAAGGAGATGGGAAGATTTTCTTTAAGATCTTCCTGTTGCTTTCTTGGAAGATGCTTAACTTAAACAAGTATGTTATGTGTCAAATAGTTTTTACGATTAACAAGTTTGTTTCTTAACCAACTTTGGTTTTTGACTTATGCTGTTCAGTTAAAGATATATTTCCAGTGAAATGCTGACCTCAAAGTTCTGGGTGGAGTAGAGAAAGTATATTGTAAGTAAGAGAACAGACGAAACTTGCCTTTCTCAGCAATGTAAGACTTGTTTTCATGTAATCCATTAATTTGTTGATATGTTCAAGCTCTTGAAGCAGCACTACATCTGTAGGACTCGCACCCATCTGTAAAAGCTTGCGGACCTTTGCAAGATCAAACACTGGTGGGACACTATTGAGAATGCCCTCAGCCACGCCGTCAATGTAGTCCTCATAACTAATACTTCCACCAGCAGATGCTGAAACACACAATCACCTTGTTTATGGACTGGAGGGGCAGAGTTGTTACTACATAAAACACTTTGAGCATGCAAGACCTAGTAAAAGTACTAGTATTTGGTGTGTTTTGAGTCCATGGGTAAGGCTCTGTAGTGAGGAGTCGGTGCAGAGAAGTGTGAGGAGTTGACAGGGAGTGAAACAGTTCACGACTGAATATTGGAGTTTTTGTGTTCAGAATCAGCATGTACCTCCATGTAAGAGGTGAACCAATGTGTACGTCAGGAAGATAATAAGCAGCATTTAAAATAAGACCTGAAGCTTTCCTGGCGACGAATACGCTCACTTTCTTCTCGGGCAGCCAGCCAGGTGAAAAGATGATTAAATATCAACGTTTCGGGAGTGTGCATCTCTCCCATCATCAGGATATTTATAAAATTTTATAACCTCAAATGAAATACTGGATATAACACAACTATAAACAAAGACAAAACACTATCAAAATTCGCATTACTGAACAAAAGACTGTTTTCAGTCAATTAAATGCCAGGTCACGAGATGGCATGAGTATAGAAAATTGTGTCAAAGAAACGTAACTACTTAACTCGTTTATCAAGCTTTATTGATATTTGCTTCTTAATTCGACAGATTTCCATTTTTAAGGCCGGTTTCCAAGAGGAGCTGAACTGAAATCCAGCATCATGATTAAGCGTGCTCCTTTCAGAGGAAATCACCAAAGCCTCCTTAATTCTCCGCTCCCAGTAACTGTTGCATATTGCCAAGATGGTTGTCTCCCGACAATTGGCTCTATGGTCATTATCAAAACAATGCTCTGCCAGTCCTGACTTCTCAGGTTGCATTAAACGAATGCTCCGTTCATGTTCGATTATTATAGTAGCGATGGTCCTTCCGGTTTGTCTTATATACGGTGTCCCACATTAACAGGGAATGCGGTACACTCCCGGAACTTGGAAGTCCAGTTTGTCTTTCACTGGTCTCAACAGATGCTTAATCTTCGGAGGTGGCTTGTGGATGGTCCTGATGTATTTGAGAATTCTGCTGATTCTGCCGGATAGATTGCCGGTAAACGGGATGCAGGCTGTAGTTGTAGTCTTATCTGACAGTTGCTGTATTACAGGTTTCCCTTTCCTAGCTTTGGTGATCGAGGTTTCAACGTCATATTAGGAGTAGCTGTTTTGACGGAAAGTGAGTCTCAGGTGCTGTAATTCTTGTTTTAAGTGGCTGCGATCAAAGATAGACAAGACGCTGTGGGTCAATGTATTGAGAACTCCCAGTCGTTGAGACTGATGATGGAAACTATGAGCGTTCAGATAGAGATCGCAAGCCTACACACACCGATAGTTGTGTTATTCCAGTATTTCATTTGTGGTTATAACATTTAATAAATATCCTGATGATGGGAGAGATGTACACTCCCGAAACGTTGACATCTAATCATCTTTTCACCTGGCTGGCTGTCCGAGAAGAACGTGAGTGATAAGCAGCATTTATTGGTGCATGCTAAAGAGATATAAAGAAAATTGAAGTGATATGTCAAACTTGTGTATTTGTGTAAAAGAGAAGGTGATTGTACATTAGATTTTGATGAGAAATAAAGGAGTTTGAGGTGAACGTTTGTTTTTTCACAATGCTTACCTGACTGAGGCTGCAGGTTAATGAGATGTCCCCAGATATCTTTAGCAGATTGTGTATTGAAACCAATCTCTGCATTGGCATGCAAGCCAAATACTTCAGGACCATTGACAAGTGGTAACTTCTCAATTCCCTCTAAAGTCAAACAAAAATTACATTTATTTACATGAAGACACTGAGTCACAGTTGCTCAGCAATTGTCCAACTACCAACTACAGAGAACATAATAAATTACAACTCAGCATCATTTAACATTTTAAGTGTATTTCCAAAAGTTTCTATCTTGTATTCTTTATTCAGTCCACAATTTTAGCAAATTCCCTTTATAAATCAATAATGAAATACCAATCAACTGTTCATTTAGTGGCAGATGCAATTATACAAGGGGCGTCCAGAAAGTAAGTTCTGTTTCAATTTATCTCTGCTGGAGCACTGCGATCGCAGTTCCACACATGTGCGGTAGACAATCTGTATCAAGGAGAAGAAACGTCCGCCATTGTGAGATCGCTGTCAGCCATGTACGCTCTGTTGTGCTTGTTTACAATGTCGGTGTTGATTGAAAATCCCGGCGCTTGTAAAATTAGATCTGTGATTCGTTTTCTGAATGTTAGGAAAGTGAAACCAATTGACATTTTAATAAAACTATAATAGAAGTATTTATAAACAGTGGAGCTTCATCAATCAAAAACACTTTTTAAACCAATTCTCGAACTGTATAAACTGTATAACTGTATAAACTGTATAAACTGTGTTTATACAGTTCGAGAATTGGTTTAAAAAGTGTTTGTAATTGACATTTATCGGCAAATTTGCGATGTTTACGGACGAAATGTGATGAGTGATACAATGGTGAGAAGATGGGTCCGACAGTTCAATGAAAGATGTAGTGAAGTGCACGATGAAGAACAAAGTGGGCATCCATCTTTGGTTACAGAAGAACTGGTTCACGTGATTGATGACAAGATCCAGGAAAACCGCAACTTTACAATTAGTGCTCTCGTGATGGAATTTCCCCAAATCTCACGATCACTAGTTCATGAAATTGTTACCGAAAAACTGAAGTTTCGTAAACTTTGTTTATGAGTGAGTGATGATGAGTATAAGGGCGCTCAACTACAGAGGTCATCAGCGCCCTTTTTAAATGAAACTGGTCATGGCAAAAGCCAGATATAAATTATTCTAAAACAGTATATGTTAAAAAAGACAAAAAATACATACGCCTTGAAAAAAAAAAAAAATAAATAAAAATGTCATCCAAAAACCATAAATTCTATTTGCTAAATCCTAAAATCTAATCTCGAAAAGAATCTAAAAACCTTCTCCACTACTGCGTGATCGTCCGCTAGCATTTCTGCAAAGCTGACCGGCAGCTGCAGAGACGTCCTAAGGTCTGCTAGGTGAAAACACTCTAGCAGCACGTGTCGTACAGACAACGCTTCACTGCAAAACGGACATAGTGGAGAAGGCTCCTTTTTAAAAAGAAAACTATGAGTAAAAGTGCAGTGCCCAATTCGTAACCGAGCCAAACTCACCTCCTCGCGACGAGATGACCGACAGGAGGTAACCCAGGGAATCGGAAGTTCTTTGACAGATCTAAGTTTATTATTGCGGAGAGCAGACCACTCTTCCTGCCAGCAGGTTTGCACAGCTCTCCGCAATTCGGCCCTAAAGTCTTCCGATGTCACAGATGGTATTCGAACCCTGGGCTTCATGATAGCCGTCTTGGCTGCTGAATCCGCCATTTCATTCCCCCGCAAGCCTACGTGACCAGGGATCCATTCACACACCACGTTAACGCCAGAAGCGTGTAAAACGTGGAGGGCATCCTGTATACCCTGCACAATAGGGTGGTAGTTGTACAGCTGCCGTAGGCTTTGAAGAGCACTGAGGGAATCACTCAGGATTAAGCAGTCCCCCAACTTTCGTCGGCGTACGTGTAAAATGGCCCGGTATATTGCATAAAGCTCTGCAGTAAAAATGGAAGTGCTAGTGTGGAATCCGAATGTATAGGGTTCGGTTCCACACACGTAAGCACAACCAACGCCATTTGAGTTCTTGGAGCCATCAGTATAAATTACAAAATGGTCCTCATATCGCGATAAAAATTCTAAAAAACATGTGCGGATACTAGACATAGACATGGTAGATTTATCATATTTAGTCATGCCCAGATCAACCGGGGACGCTCTGCACAACCAAGGAGGGTATGTCCTCTCCCCCCTAGGATACATCTTGGGCATGTCAGTATCAAGATGTCTAAGGAGCTCCCGGAAACGAAAACCAGGTGGCTTTGGTTTAATAGTAGTGTTCCTATAACGCACGTCCATGAAGGTATTAAAGAACGGCGTAAACGATGGATGTGTGGGCATGCAATTAAGTCCACAGCCATAATTGGCTAATAACATGTTGCGCCTGTACTGCAGAGGAGGTTCTGCAGACTCAGCATACAGGCTTATAACTCGGCTCGTTGGAAATGCCCCAACAGCTATACGTATACCACAGTTATGGACTGTGTCTAATCTCTTCAGCACAGATGGTCGTGCTGAGCCATAAACGATACTACCATAGTCTAATTTGGAACGGATGAGTGCCCGATAAAGTCGCAATAACACTGCACGATCCGCTCCCCACGATTTTCCACTTAGTACCCGCAAGATATTCAAAGATCGGTCACATCGTGCTTTCAGTTGTGCTATATGCGACGACCAACTAAGTTTTCTATCAAATATCAATCCAAGGAACCTCGTCTCATCTGCAAAAGGTAGTAGATCAGCGCCTAGCCAGAGCCTTGGAGGTAGTCGACTCTGCTGACGCCAGAAGTTTACACAGATGGTTTTCTCAGCGGAAAATCGGAAGCCGTTTTTTAAACTCCAACTCTTAAGGTTGTCCAAGGTGGTCTGAAGACGGCGCTCTAAAAACGGAGTGCGCTGAGATGTACAGTAGACGGCAAAGTCGTCTACAAATAGGCATGACGAGACACCTGGAGGTACACATTTCGAGATAGAATTAATCGCAATAGCAAACAACGTAACACTTAGTACCGACCCCTGTGGTACACCGTTCTCCTGAACAAAAAGGTTCGAAAAAACCGAGCCAACCCTTACTCGGAATACGCGGTCTTTCAGGAATTCCTGAAGGAAGAGTGGTAGGCGTCCACGTATATTCCAGGTGTGCAGAGTACGTAGCAACCCTGCCCGCCAACACATATCATAAGCCTTTTCGAGGTCAAAAAATATTCCGACTGTTTGACAGTTCTTAAGAAATCCGTTCATAATCTGTGTCGACATGGACACAAGATGATCCACTGTTGAACGGCGTCGTCGGAAACCGCACTGGATGTTATTCAGTAGGTTGTGCGTTTCCAGCCACCATACCAACCGCCCATTTATCATGCGTTCCATCACCTTGCATACGCAACTGGTGAGGGAAATAGGGCGGTAGCTAGAAGGGAGGTGACGGTCCTTGCCAGCTTTCAAGATAGGTATAATGGTAGCTTCTCGCCACTTTTCAGGAAACGTGGCATCAACCCAAACACGGTTATACACCTCGAGCAGGAATGCCTTACCTTCAGGTGAGAGATGTTGTAACATTTGAACGTGGATTCCGTCCGGTCCTGGTGCTGTATGTCGTGATGACGAAAGAGCGTGTTCTAGCTCTGCCAAGATGAAGAGGCGGTTATAGTCTTCAAGGTTTCTGGAACTAAACACGAAACCTTGAGATTCTACCTGAGTCTTAATTGAGATAAACTCAGGAGCATAATTGCATGAGCTAGACACCTGAGCGAAAGCACAGCCGAAGGTGTTAGCCACAACAAACGGATCAACAACAACTCCTGCAGTTGTTTTCAGACCAGCGATTGGCAAGTGGGTTGATTTTCCGGCCACGCGCCTTAATTTATCCCATACAACAGATGAGGGTGTACATCTGTTAAAAGATGATACAAATTTGTTCCATGAGGTCTTTTTGCTATCCTTAATTATTTGCCTAGATTTTGCGCGCGCTTTCTTGTACTCAATTAGATTACTTAGCGTAGGGTGTCGTTGGAATACCCTTAGAGCACGTCTACGAGCACGAATAGCATTCCGGCAGTCGTTGGTCCACCATGGGACAGGAAATCGACCGGGTTGGGGAGCCGAACGTGGAATAGACTGTTCTGCAGCGGAAAGAATTTTCTCTGTGAGATGATCAACTAAATTATTCACAGAATCGTGCTCGTTGTATTCAAAGACAGCCAACTGGGTGTAAAGATTCCAGTTGGCACGATCAAAGCGCCATCTAGGGATACGTGAGGGAGACACATCTTGTGCTAAGAGTCTAAGAAGACATGGAAAGTGGTCGCTGGAATGTAAATCAGAGATGACATTCCACTGTAATGAAACAGCTAACTGGGATGAACACACTGCCAAATCGATGTGCGAATAGGTGTTAAACGCGTCTGAGAGGAATGTGGGCTCTCCGGTGTTCAGGAGAACCAAGTTATTGCTCTCCAGGAATTTTGCAATGAGGTTGCCTCTCGAACATGCCCGATTTGAGCCCCAAAGTGGGTGATGGGCATTAAAGTCTCCAACTATTAGAAATGGTGTTGAAAGTTGGGAAACCAGATCTTCAAGGTCAACTAACGAGAGGTCATCTGATGGCGGGAGATATACAGTGCAAATGCAAAATTCTATTGATGGCAGCTTAATCCTTACAGCTACAGATTGTAAATCAGACTGTAGCTGTAACGGATCTACAAATATGTCATCCCTGAGGAGCATCATAGTACCCCCGTGTGCAGGAATGCCCTCTTCTGTTTCAACATCACACCTCAGTGGTGTGTAGCGTCTGATTTTAAAGTTGTCTTGTGGTCGTAGCTTAGTCTCTTGTAAGCATACCACTAAGGGGTGATGCTTACTGAGCAAAAGTTCCAATTCTGGTCGATGCGCTCTTAATCCTCGTATGTTCCATTGTAGGATAGCCATTGGAACTATGGGATATAAGATGTAAAGGTAGTCTACATTAAGACGACTTCATGGGTGGCCGAATCAATTTGCCCTTTTTCTTTGGTGTAGGGCTAGTTTCGGCAGGTTTATCCTGCCTCTTCTTTGCTGCAGATGTAGCAGCGTGGTCAGCTGTTTCATGCTCCATATCCTCTATGGTAGAGGACGGTTTTCCTTCTACAACCTTCGATTCGAGGGGCTCGAAGCGATTGGAAATTCCGACCGACGTAGATGACGGTCGCCGGTCGTAGTCCTCCCCAGAAGATGACTCCGACGATGATCTCGGAGACGCTCTAGGGCTACGTTTCTTGGACTTTTCTGGAGCAGACTTTGTGCTTTCTTTCAGGAAGGCAGTTCTATGATACTGCGTCTTGAACTTGATCTCTGGTGCTTGGTATACAATGGGCAATTTCGTCCTGTTGTTAGACGTGGATGCTTTGTCAGGCGACTTCACTGACTTGTTATTTTCAGTAGTCTGTGTTCTCGGAGTTTTAGATGGTGTTACTGATGCTCTTGGTTGCGATCTAGGCACTAGAACTTTCTCGGATATTGTTGCCCCATTTATATCAGATGTTTGGGTACCAGCCTCCCGTTTCGGTGACGGAGTAGCCGCCACAGAGCTATAGGTACGGGAGGTGGTTGAAGAGGGCTTGAGGATACATAGAAGTTTCCGGGCTTCCGAAAAGGAAACCTTTTCCTTAACCCGGATCTCCTGAATAGCTCGCTCTTCAATATAACGGGGACATTCTCGTGAACTTGATGGATGTTCACCGCTACAATTTACGCATGCTGGAGGTGATGTACATGCATTTTCATGCATGCCGGCTCCGCAGCTGACACATGTAGGTGCGCCTTTACAGAATGCACTAGTGTGACCGAACCGCTGACATTGGTAGCATCTCAGAGGGTTAGGTATGTATGGTCTAACCTCAATCACTTCATATCCTGCCCTGATTCTTTGAGGGAGATCTACCCGGTGTTTACAACACCGCGCGAGGTATTCAGGGTCCTATGCATCTCCACTTTGACTGGATAACTGCCCAGCATGTTGGCTTTCAGTATCTTTGCAGCTTGGGATGCTGTAGTTGCTTCCACCAGCAGCGTGCCATTTCTGGATTTTGTACATGATTTAACAGCACCAGCTATTTTGTCAAGACCTTTCTGTATAATAAACGGATTAACCGTAGAAAACGTTCTACCTTCCTCCGTTCGTTTAATAACTAAGTAGCGAGGACCACACTCAACTACTTGTTTATCACTGTTTTCAAATAAATCTTTTCCACGTTTATTGTGTTTTGGGGGGTGTAGTTTAGCCATAAATGTTGGTCTAAATTTCATCCCCCATTGCTCCCCACCCACCACGGAGTCCAACAAGGGGTCATCCCACTGGGATGACAGGGCTACACAGGGGATATAGCGAGCTCGCCGTCCCACTCACCCTGGAGGTCGGTACAATACCTAGTCCTGGCCGATTGATTAGGGGTGGGTTAGTCCCTAACCTCCCGTTTAGGCGAAGCAGAAGCCAAAGTAGTGTATTAGAAATGCGCACCCTCCCCGAATTCAGAAAAAATAACTGTTACGAGCTCAGATACGCATCCCTCAACTACCAGGACAAACCTTTCCACCGACACGGGTCTCCACGCACGGCCTACACGTGGGTGGGCCTGTTGACCGTCTCCCTCAACCACGAAGAGGAGCCCACACGAGGGAGACTGTTGGCTCGGGACCCCGGGTTCGCCAAACCCGTACCTACCGAAGTAGGCCCCTGGGGGGAAACTTTGTTTATGTTGGGTACCAAAGATTCTTACTGAGCACCTCAAAACAAAACGGATGCGTAGTGCACTTCAGTTTTTGACCCTACGGGATTTGGCTGGGACGTGTTTGACCAACCCCCGTACAGCCCTGACCTCGCTCCTAGCGACTTTCATCTGTTTTTGCATGTCAAATCTTTCCTTCACAGTCAACACTTCAACAATGACGAACAGCTGAAAGAAAATGTTTCCAACTGGTTGAAGACACAGGCGGCAAACTTCTATGAAGAAGGTACACAAAAACTTGTGCCTCGCTATGACAAATACCTGCAAAATTTCGGCAGTTATGTGGAAAAGTAGTTTAAGAGTTGTAGAATTTTGTGCAATAAATAATTTTTGTGTATCTGTACACAATTTAATTTTATTACCAAACAGAACTTACTTTCTGGACGTACCTCATATTTAACGGTTTGAAACACTCCTGGAAAGGAACTGATGAATACTGCAAGGAATGGATAATCAAGTTAACACCCAGATTGTGATGTTCAAGAAGGGACAAAATTGAGTAAATTAAGAAATGGAAGAATGCAGGTCTCCCACTAAGAGAAACGCTGATGATAGTTGGGAGACCAGATCTTCTAATTCAGTTAACGAGAGGTCATCAGATGGAGGTAGCTATATATTGCAAATACAAAAGTCGAATGATGACAATTTAATCCTTATAGCTACTGACTGGATATCAGGCTGTACAAATATATCATCCCTGAGGTGCATCATAGTGCCCCGGTGTGCAGGAATGCCCTCTTCTGTTTCAATATCACACCTTAGTGGTGTGTACCATCTGATTTTAAAATTGTCTTCTGGTCATAGTTTAGTCTCTTATACCAATAAGGAGTTGTGTTTGTTGAGCAAAAGTTCGAGCTCTGGTCGATGTGCTCTTTAACCTTGTATGTTCCATTGTAGGATAGCCATGGCTATCATGGGATAAGAGTCAAATCTATATGCACATTACGTAGATTTGAGCGGTGATCAATCAATTTGACCCTTTTTCTTCGGTGTTGGGCTAACACTTGTTTTGGCAGGTTTATCCTGCTTTCTTCGCTGCCATTCTGGCAGCAAGGTCAGGATCTTGCTGCTCTATATCCTCTATGGAGGAAGACTCTTCCCCTTCTGGAACTTTCAGTTCGAGAGGCTCGAACCAATTGGAAACTATGACCAACAAAAATGAATGTCGCCGCACTGAGTCCTCTCCAGATGACTCCTCCAAAGATGATCTCAGAGATGGTCATAGGCTCCTTTTTCCCTTGGTCTTTGCAGGAGCAGATTTTGTTGCTTCCTTCAAGAAGTCACTTCTGTCATACTTGGTCTTAAATGTTTTGGCTGGCGCTTCATATATAACAGGCATGCTGGTCTTTGTCGTTGACAGTTTGGCAGGCCGTCTTGCTGAGCTGCTCTTATTGGCAGTAGTCTTAGCTGGAGTGGATGGAAGTGTACGTGCAAATTGCAAATTCTTTGGTGGTGACCTAGGCACAAGAACTTTCTCTGATATGGTGACCCCATTCATGTCACATGTTTGCATACAAGTTTCCCGTTTTAGTGACAGGGTAGCCACCACAGAGTTGTAGGTACGGAACTCGTTACAGAGGGCTTGTGGATTAGAAGAAGTTTCTGGGCTTCCGAGAAAGATATCTTCTCTTTAATCTGGATCTCCTGAATAGTTCACTCCTCTATATAACGGGGACATTCTCATGAACTGGATGAATGTTCACCGCTACAGTTAACACATGCTGGAGGTGTTGTACATGCATTTTCATACAAGATGCCTCCGCAGCTGACACATGTAGGTGCACTATTACAGAACTCACATGTGTGACCAAAGTGCTGACCTAACCTCAATTACTTCATACCCTGCCTTTATTCTTGGAGGGAGATCTACCCGATCGAAGGTCAAGAACAGGGTATGAGTAGGGATCAATACTCCTCGCTCTCTGCGCTTTACACAATATACTGCCGTTACACCTTGTACTTGAAGGTTCTCGTGAATATCCTTGTTGGACATACCATCCAACGCATGAGTGTGTGACTCTACCTTTATAGGGTAGCTGCCCAATAGAGTAGCAGCTGCCTGGAATGCTGATATTGCTTCCACCAGCAGTGTGCCATTTCTTGTCTTGGTACATGACTTTACCACACCAGCTATATTATCAAGATGTTTCTGTATAACAAATGGATTCACTGATGTAAAATTCCTTCCTTCTTCTTTTCTTTTTACCACTAAGTAGTGAGGACCACACTCAACTACTTCCTTTACAATGTTTTTAACTATTTTGTTGTATTTTTTAATTGTTCTCATTGCGATGTTATCCTCCACCATTGAAAACGTCTCCAATGACATGCTTACATCCTGGGCACCACCCCAGCTTAGGTGAGAGTCCTGGCCTGGACCTTCCTCGCCTCAGGGTCTCACCTCCCAATGGGGAGGCAAACTTATATGTTGTTTTTTGTTTTGAGTTATGCTGTTCGTAAACAGACCTTGATTATTTTGGATTTAGAAGGCCAAAACATATTTTGGGTAGAGTACACTACTTACCCCACTTAATATTTAGATTGACAGTTAATAAGCCCAAGAGCTAACTCACTCATGTATAATCAATTTAACTATATTTTTTATTAATACTTCACAGGTAGTTGGTATACCAACCCAGATACTCCTCCTTTTCACCATCAGGCAGAATCACATAGTCTACTGTTTCATCTTGGTAGAAATGAAATGGCTGAAAACTGTCATACAAGAAATCTCCAAGATACTCATTCATGTACGTCATTACAATACGGCGATCAAAGTTGTCTATCACTCTGCCACCATAAATGACCTGCAATAAAGCATCAAATTGTCAAATAGTTTACACGACTTTGCTATATGTATATGTATACACTTGAGACTGCAATGCTGTACTTTACCTCACCAACCAGGTATTTCAGTGTTTCCCAGGGGATCCTTGGATCATTACTAGTGTGTGCTTTAGTCAGGTATGTTTCCAATATCTGGACACACACAGTGAAATCAGACTCATTGAAATCATACAGACAGTTCCAACCAATTTTAGCATATTTGCGTCGCTCCTGTAACATAATGACAAATCAGTTAACCAAACATGTCTCAAAATAATTACCAAAGTATTCACAGGCATATTCTGCCTTTAAAAGATCTTGTTGTCTTTGTTTTGCTTTATGTTCTATTTTCTCAATTGGTAAATAATGACCATCTTTATATGTTGCTTATAATGAAATATCTAAAGTTTTACACACATTTTCTTTGTAAAAACTAACTGTACTGAGAGAACGTGAGGTCTTAAGGCCAGAATCAAAATAACTGGAACTTGATGGATAGAGTCAACATGAAAAATTCAATGCCATGGCCGGGATTTGAACCACGGTTTCCTGGTTTCCCTCCAGTCGCTCTAATCCATTTAGCTACCATGGCCAATGTGCCGTCCTGGCATTAAATTCTCCATTTCACTCATATATTTTCCCGGTAAACCACTAGGGGCTCTCGTATCCGAGATACACCATTTGTGGTAACATACTATCGTAAGTATTTGAGTCCCAGGCTTCATCATTTAACTCTTGTGGCCCAGGGATGGTAAGTATGGGCCATCAAAAGGTTCCAAAAAATATTCAAGAAATACAATATAACATTGGCACCAAAAACAATTACAACATTAAAAACCTACTTAACAGTAATAATACTGATAAGATAAAACCAGAAGAAAAGTCAGGCATTTACAAGATTAAGTGTAAAGACTATGAAAAAATTTACATAGGGAGGACAAAAAGAAACATAGGCACTAGAAAGAAAGAACACTTCAGGCACTTAAGATACAAAAATATTGATAAGTCCGCAATAGCAACTCATTTCTGGTCTGAAAATCATGGAATTGAAGATAGCACCAAATTACTAAAATACGTACAAAAACATAGTGAACTCGTCATATGGGAGAGAATATTCTTAGAAAATGAACTTTGAAATCCCGCCAGAAGAGAATCCCACATTTAAGTTCATCACAAAATCAACAGATGGCAGCAGCAACTCCAGAATTACCCACACCACTGGATCAAGCTTTAGTCACATTAGAGCCAGTGATGTGAACGAAGGTTCGCAAAACATGTCCTCAATATAGGTACGTAAGTGAAGTCGATGTGTAATAAATACCACTCATCTATAATTTAATAATTATTTCGCTTCACTGTGGTGTTCCAATACAGTTAATTTCCGATATTCTAGAGCATATACAAAAGTGGTTTAATGCAAACTTGTTAAATTTTAAGTAAAGAGATAAGCTTGCACAATAAACTTAATAAGAATGTTGTATATCCACAAATTAAACTGTGGCATGACACCAAATATGGAAAAATAAATAAATGTTTGGGTTTGTTAAGTCGAGAAATGCATATGGAGGCCTGACTATGATGTGGAGTGTACATATTCTTAAGATACTTTATATGACAATTGTTTAGGGCAATTCTAAAAGCAGCATAAAGGTTTTCAGGATGTAAAAGAAATTAATAACAATTATTGCTGATGTCTCCAACAACTGCAGCCATATTTGAACAAATTCTGCATGTTTATATGTGAAACATTGAACTATACAAAAGAAAACTTCAATTCCTTCAAAACAAATGCTGAAGTTCATTCAAGCAACATATTTGTAAACTCTCAAAGAACCACACTCTACAAACTACCCCAAAATAAACTCCAAAAGGTTTTATTTAATTTCTTATTTCACTATAGCTTTTATAGTGTAGATGTATTCCCACATCATGAAGTAGAATAAACTGATTATTTTTTATAACTCAAATCTTTATGCATCTTGGTTTATTTTTTGTATTTTAAATTTGCATTGAATCTTATATCTCTGCATTTCTAATCGTCTGTGTATCTTAAAATATTTTTCTTTGCATTTTAAATTTACATATCCTAAACAATGTACTATCAAGTTTCTGTGGATGAAATAAATACAACACAATGCAATATAAATACAAATTGTACCTAATTTAATACAAAATTCAACAATTTTGTAAAATATTTTAATTATTACTTTTTCATATTTCAAATGTAATAGTCAGCCAGCAAGCAGCACTTACCTGCACTACAGCATGAAAGAATGCCAGTACATATACCAGTGATCGGAAGCCAGGATGTGGGCAGCCTTCTAGAACTTGTGATCTGATTTTAGTGTATGTGCTCTTGAGATTCAGTTTCAATCCATCAGGAGCTTGTGTAACCACTGAACAAACAAACATGGAGCAAATGTTTTACTGAGATACACTGTATATAAATAAACTACACCTTTGACAATAATGGAATTAATAGGGAACTCAACTGCATAGTTGTCAGCGCCCTTTAAAAAACTAAATCATGGAAAAAAAACTAAAATCATTTAAAAACTAAACTCTGGCAAAAGCTAGAGATAAATTTAACAGTAAATTATCCTCCTCTTCTTTTTTAACGTCCTTAATTGTACCACTATTGCGGTGAGGGGATTCTTGTACCTCTATCCCTTTAAAGGTCGGACCTGAGGAACCAATGCTTTGGATCCGATAGAAAACCAGGATAGGTGATCAGCCCAATGCCTGGTGTGAAGGTGAAGGAAGTAGATGAAATATATGAGGGTGAGATGAATGATAGGAAATATGATGGAGCAAGTGGTGGAACACTGACGGGGGAACCCAGAGGTCCCGTAGAAAATCTGTCCCATGGCTATTCTCCACCACAAATCTTACATTGTGGTTGCCTATGATCAAAGCCAGTCCGCTTTTGTGACAGCCAAGCAGTCTAATCAATGGTGCAGCCAACAATAAATTATAAAAAATCAAAATAAAATGGCAAATAAAGTAAGCATGCACTATTAAGATAAAAAATAAAAAACTATAAATAATACATAAAAAGTCAGAAGGCATAAAAAACTGTTTTATTTATTAAAATCTATACCTCACCTTGGGGAAAGGGGGTAGCTTTCTGATTAGCAGTGGTCAAATCAATGTACCTATTTTTTTTGTGTGTATGTTAGGCTAACACTCGTTTCAGCTTTTTTATCCTGCCTTTTCTTCACTGTCATTCTGCAGTAAGGGCAAGATCTTCCTGCTTCATATCCTCTATGGAGGGGGATGACTTACCAACTACAAATTTCAGCTTCAGAGCCTTGAATTGATCAGAAACTGTGACCAGCAAAGGTGACAACTAACACTGGTTTAATGCTTCCTTATAAGATATTCGAGAATCACAAACAAATGTTCTAAAAGCTCCTTATACCAACATTTTTGGGATTAGCATAAAAGTGAATTGAGAAGATATTGACACACTGCTTCACTCACACTGTTTTTTCACAGGACATATTTCAAGAGCTTTTGCTCTCATCAGCTGGTGAGTCGAGTTCCAGCTGATAAGAGCAAAAGCTCCTGAAACATGTCCAGTGAAAAAACAGCGTGAGTGAAGCAGTGTGTCAATATCTTCTCAATTCAATTTTATGCTAAGTTGTGTTTCACTCTCTCTATGCTTCTTTCAATTTTATACTTGGATTTTTGGGATTGCCTAAATGGTTGCTTCTCGAGTTGAAAGCAGCTCACATTAGGAGAATGACTTCATTTGTTATTTCAAATTAAGCATGAGTTACAACTACCTTAGTTAAAAGTTATGGAAACAGAGTTCAAATGTTCTTGTAACAGAAAAGAAACAAACAGGGAGGAAAAATGCAACAACTGCAAACTTTCACACATGTCTATTAGCATGAAGTATTTCTTATTCAACATTACAAAAAAGGTTATTCATGTTTCTTATGTAATCAAATTGTTGAATGTACCTTTGAGAGATCGCTGTAAAATACCAATTGGGAATGTCATAACAGGATCAGTTGTAATCCAAAGTCTGAAATCTGGATGTGGCTTGGTAGAGGCATCAAGTATCTTCTCTAAAGTTCTCAGAAAAGACAACAGCAGATGGCAGTTTTGTAACAACAACCACTGTCCTCTACCTATGCTGGTTTCCAAAAGGCCGAGTGCTGCCTGCAAAAATACATCATCAATATTGTAAACAGAGAAAGTTTGTGTATAAGCCTCATTCTTCCAGATGGTCATAGCCTACTGTAATGATTAAATGTGACATTAATTGAAAAAAGTATCTGTAGTTGGTTTTTTGATACTTTGTCATTGAGGGACTAGTTTCAGAAGCCGATGTCATTGTCTGTTCCATCACAGTTACAGTTGGAAAGAGGTTGATAATGGAGGCGATGGCTTCCAAAACTAGTCCCTGAAAAATATAAAAATGTAAGTGACAAAGTATCAAAAAACCAACTACAAATAGTTTTTTCAATTAATTTTGATGTCACTGTTACTAAATTCCTCCAATCATGTATAAATGAGACATCATTTATATTTTTATTCATGCCATACAATTACAATTTCAATTCCATTCCAATCAATGTAAATAACAAAGGCTATTTCTGACAAATATGGAACAATTTAATGTATCATTGTGAGCCTAAAGGGATAAATGGTCTAAAATATTCTAAAATTCAATTATTCAAGAGGGAGAATAAAACTTAACATCATTTTGGCACTTGACATACTAATATCTGTATCAAATGCCTCTCTTATAAATATATGGAAAGCAATACTCATTTATTCATTCCAACAATGGGTTTTCATATATTTATAAGTTGTACTCTTCATTTGTCACATTCCCCTCTGATTTTGCTTAACTTGGTAATCAAGAAGAATGTTTTATATGATTTTGATAAAACTATGAATCCTTAGGTTTTAGAATCTAGCAAAAATGATAAGCTTCTCCACAACTTTCAAATATTGGCCGCTCTTACATTTAATCCCATTTTCAACCTTTAACAAACAAATCAACATTTTTGATCTATCTATACTGCATCCATCTTAAGAAACACACTTTTTGTATTACTCCGTGCTCACGTACACAAGCATGACAGACGACAGTGACACTTTGGCTCATGTTTGACACACTAGGGGCTCTCGTATTCGAGATACACCGTTTGTGGCGACTTACTATTTTAAGTACTTCAGTCCCAGGCTTCATCATTTAACTCTTATTATTTTAGTTAATTTTTTGTAGTTTGAGTACAGTGACTTTTTGAATGCTCTGTATTTCCCATTAACACTGAAGAAGTTTTGTTCAATGCATAATTTTATTAATGAAATATATTCTCCTGCTTCCACTATTTTCATTTCCATTGTAGTTAGCCATTGTTTTAATAGTGTGTGTAATTTTTCTGTTGGTATGCTGGGAATAATGATATGACATCAAATGAAACCAGTCTGTCATTTTTGTCCAAATTTTCTACCAGAGCTTTTTTAAATTTGCACTTTCAAACTTTGGGAAGCTATCAAACTTTTTTAGTAAACATTTGGCCAAATTATATGTGGGGCCATTTATTTATTTATTTTTTTGTAATGTAAAAAAAAAATGCTACTAGTGATAGGTCTCATGGCTTTTCCTGTTTTATAAATTTTTGGTAGATCATATACTTTTGCTACTGTAAAAACTGTTTTTCTGCTTCTCCTCAAATGTTGCTTTTCATTATTTACCACCTTTCTCATGTTAACACCTCAATTAAGAGTGCTTTGATATATTTCCCTGTCCCAATATTTTGTGTAAGCGGGGCGCCGGGGTAGCGCGGTGGTTTCGTTCGCGGCTCCCGTTCTAAGGGTCCCGAGTTCGATTCCCGGCTCTGGGGTTTGCGATTTTAAGTCGGCCCTATCCACGCCTTCACCTCTGTCTAGCACACGTGAAGTATCCCCTATGCCCAACGTGGTTCGGAGTCCACGGTAAAAACTGTAGGTCCTCTCACCTCACCGCCATCTTCACTATCACCCTATCATCGGAGGTAATGGACACCGCCCTCTGGGTGCCTCCACCTGAGAAATGGGTCCGGTCATCACTTGGTGGGGTGAGGTTACCCCGAAGGCCAAGGTTGCCATGTGGGGAGTGTTAGTAACTAACTATATTTTGTGTAAGCTCAAGGAATCTACATATCTTGTGGCTTATGGTGAAGTATAAAGATAAGCTAGACTTACAGGTTCCTGACCCTGGCCAAGAGACAAGTACTGAAATTTGCTTCCTCCAAAACCACTATTGTCTGCCAGTTTTATGAGGTCATTTGTTGGGTCAGACCCTGGACTGAGTATGAACACAACTGGCATTAATGGGGTACTCTGATCAGAGATGTTATCCAGACTGCAAAACAATCAACATGAATTTGAATTTATTTATACAACTTGCTATTTACAATATTTTATCTACATTGCATACATATTCCTTAATCTAGTTGTATAAATTATGGTGCCGTTTCCCTTATTAACCTTACTAGCTCAGCCTACAATAATGAACATAACATAAATAGGTTGCTGACCTAAGTATGCAGTAAGTTATCTTTCCAACTACTATCAAAGATTGAGTTAAAAATCCATGTAACAAGATTTTCTCTAACCATTCTTACAGATGTTTATTTTTTCTATTTACTTCATTAATCAAGATAAACATTTGCAACAGTGCTTTTATTATATTCTACCTTGCAGATACAATGAGAATAGGAGAATACAGTAGATATATACAAATATAACTTCACTTATCTTATAAGAAATGATGACACTTTTCTGATAAATTGTTCGGGATTGCGATTTCATGGAAATTCTTCCACATCGTCAGCCGGAACCAACAAAACTGTTGTCATTACAAACGCTAGATGTTAATATGTTCTTGTTAATACTACCAAAATCTGAAAATGGCACAAATTTAAAAACAGAATTGACTGCCAGTATTTCAAAATTCATTACGTAATTTTTTTTTTTTTTTTTTAAATAAATATCTTTTCCCAAACCATTAAATCTATCGGACAATTTAAGTGTTTTAATAATTTAACTTCTGGATTTATTTCATGGTTAAATGACCAAAAATATTTCGGCTATGTCCAATTTAAAAAACAAACATTGTGTAATGAATTTTGAAATACCGACAGTCGATTCTGTTTTTAAATTTGTTTTATTTTTCAGATTTTGGTAGTACTAACAAGAACATATTAACATCTAGCATTTGTAATGACGACAGTTTTGTTGGTTCCGGCTGACGATGTAGGAAGAATTTCCATGAAATCGCGATCCTGAACAATTTATAAGAAAAGTGTCATCATTTCTGATAAGATAAGTGAAGTTTTAAGCTACAAATTGTTATATTTGTATATATTTGTTTGCTTCACTGTAAATAGCTTCATATTTTACGTATGAATACAGTAGATTTAATCAATAGACAAAACTTTTAAGCGTGCATAAAAGCATTAAGTATTTCACATATGATACCTTGAAAATGGTTTGACATTACAACAAATTTTACTTACATAAACTGTGTATAATTAAAATTATACAATGAGTTGACTGACACACTCTGTACCTCACATACCACAAATTTTCCTTCAACATGTTTGAAGGCATTATCAACAAATTGTCAAATGGCTAGAAAGATTCTCCAGAGATAAGACATCTGGTGACGATCCAATCAGGTGAAGTAAAATTTTTCTTCTAATGGAAAGTCAAAATTCAGTATTAGTATTTCAAATTTCTTTATATAAATGTTTTCTCAGATGTTTAATTCTTGACTCAAGTGAAATGGTTAACATAAAAGCCAACTACTAAAACCAATAAAATTGTCCATAGAAAAAGAGACAAACAATGAAAATCCCTTTCTTAGATTTAAACTTACCAGAAAACATAATAAACTTGAATTTGGCATACATAGGAAGGAAACACACACAGAAAATTTCATAAAATCAGATGGATATAACCCAAAACAACACAAGCATGCTGTTATCAACAGTTTAACTTACAGGCTGGTTAATGTACCTTTAAACAAGATAGAATATATCAAAGAGTACAATAATATCATTCACATTGCAGAATGCAATGGATTCAGTGCTGAATTGGTCAAAAAGAAAATTGATAAATTCAAAAGACAACAAAAATGCAAACAAGTAACTACTCTTTCCCCAATCAGCAATGAAACTTCATACAGAAAATGTACATATCATCCCAGAGGTACACACCTTTTCCAAAAAGTCTTCAAAGAGCACAATATTACTTTGGCCCAGCAGAACAAATTTAGTGTACAACACCTTTTGAAATTACATAATACAAAGGAGATACCCACAGACAAAATATCAGGTGTGTACTGGATAAATTGCAAAGGCTGTGACAACTTTTACATTGGAAAAACCAAAAGGAACTTGAACATTACGCTTAAAGAGTATTTTAGGAACATCAGGAACAAAGAAATAGATAAATCGGTGGTAGCGTACCATTTTTGGAAGGAGAATCATGATATAGAACGAGAAATCCAATTATTAAAAGTGTCCAAGGTCCAGCTGCATTAATCATGCGGGAAAAATCTCCATAAAGAAATATGAAAGAAAATTGTTTAATTTCGACACTACCTTTGAAGAAAACCCAAATTTCAAGTTCATCAAGATACCAACAGAGACACACCTATCACCTCCAATGAGTTCACCAAACCAACATCCATTAGTCAACAACAGCTGATGATGTTAGGAAGATGCTAACGAAATGCATTCTGGGTAAATACTAGCAATAAATGGAGCATTGAGTATTAGTTCGACTCAAAATTATATTACTAAAACCAGTTCACTTGAATCGAGAATTAAATATCTGAGAAAACATTTATTTGAAACCCATTTAATGAATTTTGACATTCCATAGGAAGAAAACATTTTACTTAACCTCAATGGATTGCTACCAGATGTCTCGTCTCCAGAGAATCATGATCAGCTGGAACACCACAATTCTAGCCAGTTGAGATTTTCTTGATGTCCGCCAGTAGCGTAGATGGTAGCGTGTCTGCCTCACGTTCAAGAGGTCCTGAGTTCGAATCTCGCTCAGGGTGAATTACCTAGATAAGGTTTTTCTGGGGTTTTCCCTTATCCTAAAAGACTAATGTGGGGTAACTGTAAGCTCCATGAACCCTGGGACAATTAGAGCATCATTTCACCCATTCCATTCATCGTCGGATATGACTTAACGTTAAAAGGATGTAAATTACTAAAATATCTTGATAATGTCTTTAAGTGGTGGCAAAACACGTTGAAAGAAAATTTGTGGTATATGAAGTACAGAGTCTCTCAGTTGACTTAATTATTGTCGCGAGCGCATTGTTGATTCGAGGCGGCGCGGGCAACGAGATCAAAGAGACGGGCGGCGCAGTGTGGAGATAAAAGCTCATCGAAACAGTGGGGAGAAGGAGACGGATTTCTAGAGAGTTTGTCTTTCTTCTAGCGCTGTCTTGATTGAGAACATTCTGGATAGTGAGGGACAGCCGTCTTCCACCCCAGGCAGTCAATCGGTAATTGGACGCATGCGCATGAACAGCTGTGTGAACGGTGTTTGTGGTCGATGACCTTGCAAATTGTATTGTATATGTGACGTAATTCTGGACTGTCAAATTGATTTCTACAGAAATAAAGAGCAATTTTTGATCTTTGTAACCTGGACTTTTAATTCTACGAACACACACAGTCACATTATTATATTACTTCACAGTATTAATTCAAATTTACCTTTTTAAGATAAATTGTGTAATTTGATGAGTTTTACATCTTTGGCATGGTAGCTCTCTTAACATTTACAAGTTATACAAAAATTGTTCAGAATGATGACTTCACTGACCATTCCTAAAAAATTCAAGATATAATTTTATTTTTACTAAAGTTAGGCAAATCATAAAATCCAACTAATGAACTTTGAAATCCCGCCAGAAGACAACCCCACATTTAAATTCATCACAAAGTCAACAGATGGCAGCAGCAACTCCAGAACTACCCACCACTGGATCAAGTTTAGTCGCATAGGAGCCAACGATGTGAACGATGGTTTGCGAAACATGTCCTCAAATTAGGTACGTAAGTGAAGCTGATGTGTAATAAATACGAATCATCTATAATTTAATAATTTCCTTTGGAAGTTGCTAAACATGAATACTAAGTTTGGTATCGAGATTCAACTGTATTGGAACACCACAGTGAAGCGAAAAATTATTAAATTTTAGATGAGTCGCATTTTTTACACATCTGCTTCACTTTCGTACCTATTTTGAGGACATGTTTCGCAAATCTTCGTTTGCATCTACGGCTCTTGTGCGACTGACGCTAGATCCAGCGGTGTGGGTAATTCTGGGGTTGTTGCTGCCATCTGTTGATTTAGTGATGAACTGAAATGTGGGATTCTCTTCTAGCGGGATTTCAAAGTTCATTAGTTGGTTTTTATGTTTTTCTATGTATATCCTCTCCCATATGACGAGTTCACTATGTTTTTGTACGTATTTTAGTAATTCTGTGCTATCTTCAATTTCATGATTTTCAGACCAGAAATGAGCTGCTATTGCGGACTTATCAATATTTTTGTATCTTAAGTGCCTGAAGTGCCTATGTTCCTTTTTGTCCTTCCTATGTAAATTTTTTCACAGTCTTTACACTTAATTTTGTAAATGCCTGACTTTTCCTCTGGTTTTATCTTATCAGTATTATTACTGTGAAGTAGGTTTTTAATGTTGTAATTGTTTTTTGGTGCCAATGTTATATTGTATTTCTTGAATATTTTTTGGAACTTTTTTGTGGCCCAGGGGTGGTAAGTAAATTTAGCAAATCTAGTTTCTTGTTTTATTGGTGTGAGAGCTGTGATCTGTTTTAATTTCTTTTGAAGTTTGAATAATTTTAGTTTTTTATCTACAAGGTTTTTTCCATATCCATTTTTAATTGCAGTTTTTAAGATTTGATGGTATTTGTTTTGATATTCTTGCTGGCTGAGAGGTAGATTTACTAATCTGTGTGTCAGACTGTTGATGGTTGCATGTTTGTGTGGAATTGGGTTGAAACTATTTGCTTTGATGTAATTATCTGTGTGTGTTGCTTTTCTATGAATGCCAAATTCTAGTTTTTCAAAGCCTTTTTTGATTTTAAGGTCTAAAAAAGGTAGAGTACAGTCCTCTTCAGTTTCTACTGTGAATTGTATGCTGGGTTCTTGCAGGTTGAGTAGTTTCAAAGCATCATCTATTAGTTTGTAGGGCACTATTGCAAAGATGTCGTCTACGTATCTGTACCATGTTTTAAACATATGAGGGAAGGCTTTAGTAATATGTGTTTCGAAAAAGCTCATGTATAGATTGGCCAAAAATGGTGATAGCGGGCTTCCCATAGCTAGTCCTGAAATTTGTTTGTAATATTTTCCATCGAAGACAAAATAATTTTGATGTATACATAATTCAGTCATTGCCACATATTCTTCTATTGCATTGGCATCCAGGTTTATAGAAGCAAATACTGAAAAAATGGCTAAATTCTATAAACCTGGATGCCAATGCAATAGAAGAATATGTGGCAATGACTGAATTATGTATACATCAAAATTATTTTGTCTTCGATGGAAAATATTACAAACAAATTTCAGGACTAGCTATGGGAAGCCCGCTATCACCATTTTTGGCCAATCTATACATGAGCTTTTTCGAAACACATATTACTAAAGCCTTCCCTCATATGTTTAAAACATGGTACAGATACGTAGACGACATCTTTGCAATAGTGCCCTACAAACTAATAGATGATGCTTTGAAACTACTCAACCTGCAAGAACCCAGCATACAATTCACAGTAGAAACTGAAGAGGACTGTACTCTACCTTTTTTAGACCTTAAAATCAAAAAAGGCTTTGAAAAACTAGAATTTGGCATTCATAGAAAAGCAACACACACAGATAATTACATCAAAGCAAATAGTTTCAACCCAATTCCACACAAACATGCAACCATCAACAGTCTGACACACAGATTAGTAAATCTACCTCTCAGCCAGCAAGAATATCAAAACAAATACCATCAAATCTTAAAAACTGCAATTAAAAATGGATATGGAAAAAACCTTGTAGATAAAAAACTAAAATTATTCAAACTTCAAAAGAAATTAAAACAGATCACAGCTCTCACACCAATAAAACAAGAAACTAGATTTGCTAAATTTACTTACCACCCCTGGGCCACAAAAAAGTTCCAAAAAATATTCAAGAAATACAATATAACATTGGCACCAAAAAACAATTACAACATTAAAAACCTACTTCACAGTAATAATACTGATAAGATAAAACCAGAGGAAAAGTCAGGCATTTACAAAATTAAGTGTAAAGACTGTGAAAAAATTTACATAGGAAGGACAAAAAGGAACATAGGCACTTCAGGCACTTAAGATACAAAAATATTGATAAGTCCGCAATAGCAGCTCATTTCTGGTCTGAAAATCATGAAATTGAAGATAGCACAGAATTACTAAAATACGTACAAAAACATAGTGAACTCGTCATATGGGAGAGGATATACATAGAAAAACATAAAAACCAACTAATGAACTTTGAAATCCCGCTAGAAGAGAATCCCACATTTCAGTTCATCACTAAATCAACAGATGGCAGCAACAACCCCAGAATTACCCACACCGCTGGATCTAGCGTCAGTCGCACAAGAGCCGTAGATGCAAACGAAGATTTGCGAAACATGTCCTCAAAATAGGTACGAAAGTGAAGCAGATGTGTAAAAAATGCGACTCATCTAAAATTTAATACTAAGTTTGGTATTTCAGAAACTTTTCACTTTTTGAGAAACGCTGCACACAAGGATCCACAAACACTTTTTCTAAAAATACTTCTTTCTGAATGAAGCAGTCTCAGAATGTGTACTTGCAAAAGACAAATGAGGGTTGCATACATTACCTTAATGGTGGAGGTGTGATGAACTCTATTCCCATGACGGTAGCTATGTAATTGACAATAGCTCCATACACACGATCAACACGAAAACAACGTATCACCATCAGTTTCTGGAATGTGGTAATGTATTGCGAGAAGTTCAATGGCAAAGGTGCAGTTTCAGGGTTGTCCAGCGAGTGCCACTGTAAACAAACACATTAGTATTGCATTTACTATCTTCAGCTAAACTTTTCAAGTATTTGTGAAACTAGTCCAGTGAATCCTTAAAAAATTTATAATTTCTTAAAAAGATAAGTGAAGTTTGTAACAAATTATTATACTTTACTGTCATTTATGCATAAATGACTTCCTTGGCAAAAACTTGTAATGGAGAATTTAAAGAAGGCATACATTGTGTAACTTTGTAATACTTTCAGCATTAACTCATACTGCTGAGTTGTCTTGTGGCTCTGCCCCTTGCCTCTTACTGGCTGAAGGGGCGGAGTTATGCTCATAACATGATGAGTGAAATGTCGGAAAGTATGACCAAGATGATGCTGCCTTCTCTGGAAGCTAAGGATACTCATCAGAAACTTGTTAACTGAGATATCAAGTAAGATGTATTAAAATCTTGTCCCTAGTAATTAACCAGGAGTGATGTACCTTTTCCCATGTGTCAACATTTCGCTCAATGCTATTTGGTAGATCTCCAAACTGTACAGGAAAATCTTCACTGAGTTTCAGAATATCCTCCCAATACTGAAAAAGAAATGTAAACAAATGGAACTTTGTCAAAACATCTAAAGTATTTGCTTAAAGTTGACATTTGGAACTAATGATAATACAGGGAATACACAATATTAGAATTCACCAAAAGTCATTCGCTCTGTGGTAACATTTGGTGACATTTATTGGCATCAATATCAGTAATCCCAAAATATATTCATAGTAAACGATATGGACATAACTGGTGCTAATTGAAGTTATGTTGGCAGTGCAGGATGCCATCTGTTGAGTTTAAAGCAAATGATTCTTGGTTATGTATGATCATCTGGAATAAGTTCAATGGTTACCTTAGAGGTTCATGTTTTTTCATTATTTTACAGTGTAATCTTCCATCAAATATAATACAATGTGATATTTAGTGCTGGAAGTGTGTTATTTCAAAACAACATCTGATTTGGAAAGGAAGAGTGAGACGGAAAAATTCAGTGCCATAGCCATTATCTGAACCACGGCTCTTACGGTCTCCGTCTGCTTGCTCTTAACCATTGAACTATCATGACCAATGTGCCAGCATGACATTAAATTCTCCAACTGACTTGTACTTTTCCTGGTGAACTTTTAGTAGTTCTCATAAACACATGAGACAACTACCTTAATGGCGACTTACTATGCTGTAAGTATGCGGACTGTTCAATAAAGAATGATCACAATTCTTTTTTGACAACGTACCTTTACTCATCCTCATAATTTTGATGGTACTTCTCAAAATAGTCTCCCCTGAATGCGATGCACTTGTCCCAGCGTTTCTGCCAGTCTTCAAAGACATGCTGGAAACCATTTTTTGAGAGATCCTTCAAAATCGCCTCCGCAGCCTTCACCACTGCTTCTGATGTATAATGCCTCCCACGAAGGCGTTTCTTCAAGTTAGGGAATAGAAAAAAGTCACATGGGGTTAAATCCGGACTATGGGGAGGGTGAGGGATGTACTTCGCGTTGATTTTTGCAAGATATTTAGCAACATTGGCAATATGTGGCCACACATTATCATGGTGCAGCATCCAGCCTGCTTCACGGAAATGTGGTCTTTTGCGCCTGATATGGACTTGCAATGTTTTCAGGACATCCCTGTAGTATTGTCCAGTTACTGGTGTGTGTGCAGGTACAACATGCTGATAAACCATTCCATGAATATCAAAGAATGAGATGATCAACTTTCCCAGCAGAAGCAACCACTTTTGCTTTTTTGGGGGTTGGTGATGAAGGAGATTTCCACACTGAGCTTTGCTGTTTACTCTCAGGATCAAAATGATGTAGCCAAGTTTCATCAGCAGTGATTACGTTTGAAAGAGAGCCCGGATCTTCCTCTAACATCAACTTTAACTGCATGTTACCTCCATTGTAGCGGTAGGCGATACTGAACATGTCTGAACTTACCTGGTTCTCACAGGTGGGAACCAGGAGTACCAACAATGAAACTACTATGGCGTGTTTGTTTCACATTAAGCAAACAGAATATAATGAGATTGAATTTTAGTGCGAAAAATTATGACCGTAAAAAAATTACGATCATTCTTTATTGAACAGCCCTCATACTTTAAGGCCCAGGGCTTTATAGTTCGGACCACTATTAGGTACAATTAACGGAACTTAATTGTTCTTTCACACTAGCCAAGTGTAGGACGAAATATGGAAAGGTAGAGTTAGACTGCAAAATTTAATGCCATAGCTGAGACCATGAGTCAGTTGCACACTGTATAATGTGCTGGCAAATTGGCCAATGTAACTCAATGGTTAAAAGCAGCCACACAGAGACCAGAAGATCTGTGTTTCAGATCCCAGCTATGAGTGAGTGAGTGATGATGAGTATAAGGGCGCTCAACTACAGAGGTCATCAGCGCCCTTTTTAAAAGAAAATGGTCATGGCAAAAGCCAGATATAAATCATTCTAAAACAGTATAACTATGTTAAAAAAAAACAACAAATATATACGCGTTGAAAAAAAAAAAAAAAAAAAGAATAGAAAAAAAGCATCCAAAAACCATAAATTCTATTTGCTAAATCCTAAAATCTAATCTCGAAAAGAACCTAAAAACCTTCTTCACTACTGCGTTATCGTCCGCTAGAATTTCTGCAAAGCTGACCGGCAGCTGCAGAGACGTCCTAAGGTCTGCTAGGTGAAAACACTCTAGCAGCACGTGTCGTACAGACAACGCTTCATTACAAAACGGACATAGTGGAGAAGGCTCCTTTTTAAAAAGAAAACTATGAGTAAAAATGCAGTGCCCAATTCGTAACCGAGCCAAACTCACCTCCTCGCGACGAGATGACCGACAGGAGGTAACCCAGGGAATCGGAAGTTCTTTGACAGATCTAAGTTTATTATTGCGGAGAGCATACCACTCTTCCTGCCAGCAGGTTTGCACAGCTCTCCGCAATTCGGCCCTAAAGTCTTCCGATGTCACAGATGGTATTCGAACCCTGGGCTTCATGATAGCCGTCTTGGCTGCTGAATCCGCCATTTCATTCCCCCGCAAGCCTACGTGACCAGGGATCCATGCACACACCACGTTAACGCCAGAAGCGTGTAAAACGTGGAGGGCATCCTGTATACGCTGCACAATAGGGTGGTAGTTGTACAGCTGCCGTAGGCTTTGAAGTGCACTGAGGGAATCACTCAGGATTAAGCAGTCCCCCAACTTTCGTCGGCGTACGTGTAAAATGGCCCGGTATATTGCATAAAGCTCTGCAGTAAAAATGGAAGTGCTAGTGTGGAATCCGAATGTATAGGGTTCGGTTCCACACACGTAAGCACAACCAACGCCATTTGAGTTCTTGGAGCCATCAGTATAAATTACAAAATGGTCCTCATATCGCGATAAAAATTCTAAAAAACATGTGCGGATACTAGACATAGACATGGTAGATTTATCATATTTAGTCATGCCCAGATCAACCGGGGACGCTCTGCACAACCAAGGAGGGTATGTCCTCTCCCCCCTAGGATACATCTTGGGCATGTCAGTATCAAGATGTCTAAGGAGCTCCCGGAAACGAAAACCAGGTGGCTTTGGTTTAATAGTAGTGTTCCTATAACGCACGTCCATGAAGGTATTAAAGAACGGCGTAAACGATGGATGTGTGGGCATGCAATTAAGTCCACAGCCATAATTGGCTAATAACATGTTGCGCCTGTAGTGCAAAGGAGGTTCTGCAGACTCAGCATACAGGCTTATAACTCGGCTCGTTGGAAATGCCCCAACAGCTATACGTATGCCACAGTTATGGACTGTGTCTAATCTCTTCAGCACAGATGGTCGTGCTGAGCCATAAACGATACTACCATAGTCTAATTTGGAACGGATGAGTGCCCGATAAAGTCGCAATAACACTGCACGATCCGCTCCCCACGATTTTCCACTTAGTACCCGCAAGATATTCAAAGATCGGTCACATCGTGCTTTCAGTTGTGCTATATGCGACGACCAACTAAGTTTTCTATCAAATATCAATCCAAGGAACCTCGTCTCATCTGCAAAAGGTAGTAGATCAGCGCCTAGCCGGAGCCTTGGAGGTAGTCGACTCTGCTGACGCCAGAAGTTTACACAGATGGTTTTCTCAGCGGAAAAACGGAAGCCGTTTTTTAAACTCCAACTCTTAAGGTTGTCCAAGGTGGTCTGAAGACGGCGCTCTAAAAACGGAGTGCGCTGAGATGTACAGTAGACGGCAAAGTCGTCTACAAATAGGCATGACGAGACACCTGGAGGTACACATTTCGAGATAGAATTAATCGCAATAGCAAACAACGTAACACTTAGTACCGACCCCTGTGGTACACCGTTCTCCTGAACAAAAAGGTTCGAAAAAACCGAGCCAACCCTTACTCGGAATACGCGGTCTTTCAGGAATTCCTGAAGGAAGAGTGGTAGGCGTCCACGTATATTCCAGGTGTGCAGAGTACGTAGCAACCCTGCCCGCCAACACGTATCATAAGCCTTTTCGAGGTCAAAAAATATTCCGACTGTTTGACAGTTCTTAAGAAATCCGTTCATAATCTGTGTCGACATGGACACAAGATGATCCACTGTTGAACGGCGTCGTCGGAAACCGCACTGGATGTTATTCAGTAGGTTGTGCGTTTCCAGCCACCATACCAACCGCCCATTTATCATGCGTTCCATCACCTTGCATACGCAACTGGTGAGGGAAATAGGGCGGTAGCTAGAAGGGAGGTGACGGTCCTTGCCAGCTTTCAAGATAGGTATAATGGTAGCTTCTCGCCACTTTTCAGGAAACGTGGCATCAACCCAAACACGGTTATACACCTCGAGCAGGAATGCCTTACCTTCAGGTGAGAGCTGTTGTAACATTTGAACGTGGATTCCGTCCGGTCCTGGTGCTGTCAGTCGTGATGACGAAAGAGCATGTTCTAGCTCTGCCAAGATGAAGAGGCGGTTATAGTCTTCAAGGTTTCTGGAACTAAACACGAAACCTTGAGATTCTACCTGAGTCTTAATTGAGATAAACTCAGGAGCATAATTGCATGAGCTAGACACCTGAGCGAAAGCACAGCCGAAGGTGTTAGCCACAACAAACGGATCAACAACAACTCCTGCAGCTGTTTTCAGACCAGCGATTGGCAAGTGGGTTGATTTTCCGGCCACGCGCCTTAATTTATCCCATACAACAGATGAGGGTGTACATCTGTTAAAAGATGATACAAATTTGTTCCATGAGGTCTTTTTGCTATCCTTAATTATTTGCCTAGATTTTGCGCGCGCTTTCTTGTACTCAATTAGATTACTTAGCGTAGGGTGTCGTTGGAATACCCTTAGAGCACGTCTACGAGCACGAATAGCATTCCGGCAGTCGTTGGTCCACCATGGGACAGGAAATCGACCGGGTTGGGTAGCCGAACGTGGAATAGACTGTTCTGCAGCGGAAAGAATTTTCTCTGTGAGATGATCGACTAAATCATTCACAGAATCGTGCTCGTTGTATTCAAAGACAGCCAACTGGGTGTAAAGATTCCAGTTGGCACGATCAAAGCGCCATCTAGGGATACGTGAGGGAGACACATCTTGTGCTAAGAGACTAAGAAGACATGGAAAGTGGTCGCTGGAATGTAAATCAGAGATGACATTCCACTGTAATGAAACAGCTAACTGGGATGAACACACTGCCAAATCGATGTGCGAATAGGTGTTAAACGCGTCTGAGAGGAATGTGGGCTCTCCGGTGTTCAGGAGAACCAAGTTATTGCTCTCCAGGAATTTTGCAATGAGGTTGCCTCTCGAACATGCCCGATTTGAGCCCCAAAGTGGGTGATGGGCATTAAAGTCTCCAACTATTAGAAATGGTGTTGAAAGTTGGGAAACCAGATCTTCAAGGTCAACTAACGAGAGGTCATCTGATGGCGGGAGATATACAGTGCAAATGCAAAATTCTATTGATGGCAGCTTAATCCTTACAGCTACAGATTGTAAATCAGACTGTAGCTGTAACGGATCTACAAATATGTCATCCCTGAGGAGCATCATAGTACCCCCGTGTGCAGGAATGCCCTCTTCTGTTTCAACATCACACCTCAGTGGTGTGTAGCGTCTGATTTTAAAGTTGTCTTGTGGTCGTAGCTTAGTCTCTTGTAAGCATACCACTAAGGGGTGATGCTTACTGAGCAAAAGTTCCAATTCTGGTCGATGCGCTCTTAATCCTCGTATGTTCCATTGTAGGATAGCCATTGGAACTATGGGATATAAGATGTAAAGGTAGTCTACATTAAGACGACTTCATGGGTGGCCGAATCAATTTGCCCTTTTTCTTTGGTGTAGGGCTAGTTTCGGCAGGTTTATCCTGCCTCTTCTTTGCTGCAGATTTAGCAGCGTGGTCAGCTGTTTCATGCTCCATATCCTCTATGGAAGAGGACGGTTTTCCTTCTAGAACCTTCGATTCGAGGGGCTCGAAGCGATTGGAAATTCCGACCGACGTAGATGACGGTCGCCGGTCGTAGTCCTCCCCAGAAGATGACTCCGACGATGATCTCGGAGACGCTCTAGGGCTACGTTTCTTGGACTTTTCTGGAGCAGACTTTGTGCTTTCTTTCAGGAAGGCAGTTCTATCATACTGCGTCTTGAACTTGATCTCTGGTGCTTGGTATACAATGGGCAATTTCGTCCTGTTGTTAGACGTGGATGCTTTGTCAGGCGACTTCACTGACTTGTTATTTTCAGTAGTCTGTGTTCTCGGAGTTTTAGATGGTGTTACTGATGCTCTTGGTTGCGATCTAGGCACTAGAACTTTCTCGGATATTGTTGCCCCATTTATATCAGATGTTTGGGTACCAGCCTCCCGTTTCGGTGACGGAGTAGCCGCCACAGAGCTATAGGTACGGGAGGTGGTTGAAGAGGGCTTGAGGATACATAGAAGTTTCCGGGCTTCCGAAAAGGAAACCTTTTCCTTAACCCGGATCTCCTGAATAGCTCGCTCTTCAATATAACGGGGACATTCTCGTGAACTTGATGGATGTTCACCGCTACAATTTACGCATGCTGGAGGTGATGTACATGCATTTTCATGCATGCCGGCTCCGCAGCTGACACATGTAGGTGCGCCTTTACAGAATGCACTAGTGTGACCGAACCGCTGACATTGGTAGCATCTCAGAGGGTTAGGTATGTATGGTCTAACCTCAATCACTTCATATCCTGCCCTGATTCTTTGAGGGAGATCTACCCGATCAAAGGTCAGGAACAGGGTACGAGTGGGAACCATATCCCCTCGTTCTCTCCTTTGGACACGATAGACCGCAGTTACGCCTTGTTCCTGGAGGTTCTCCTGAATATCCTCGTTGGACATTCCATCCAACGCGCTAGTGTTTACAACACCGCGCGAGGTATTCAGGGTCCTATGCATCTCCACTTTGACTGGATAACTGCCCAGCATGTTGGCTTTCAGTATCTTTGCTGCTTGGGATGCTGTAGTTGCTTCCACCAGCAGCGTGCCATTTCTGGATTTTGTACATGATTTAACAGCACCAGCTACTTTGTCAAGACCTTTCTGTATAATAAACGGATTAACCGTAGAAAACGTTCTACCTTCCTCCGTTCGTTTAATAACTAAGTAGCGAGGACCACACTCAACTACTTGCTTAACACTGTTTTCAACTAAATCCTTTCCACGTTTATTGTGTTTTGGGGGGTGTTGTTTAGCCATAAATGTTGGTCTAAATTTCATCCCCCAGTGCTCCCCACCCACCACGGAGTCCAACAAGGGGTCACCCTACTGGGATGACAGGGCTACACAGGGGATATAGCGAGCTCGCCGTCCCACTCACCCTGGAGGTCGGTACAATACCTAGTCCTGGCCGATTGATTAGGGGTGGGTTAGTCCCTAACCTCCCGTTTAGGCGAAGCAGAAGCCAAAGTAGTGTATTAGAAATGCGCACCCTCCCCGAATTCAGAAAAAACTGTTACGAGCTCAGATACGCATCCCTCAACCACCAGGACAAACCTTTCCACCGACACGGGTCTCCACGCACGGCCTACACGTGGGTGGGCCTGTTGACCGTCTCCCTCAACCACGAAGAGGAGCCCACACGAGGGAGACTGTTGGCTCGGGACCCCGGGTTCGCCAAACCCGTACCTACCGAAGTAGGCCCCTGGGGGGGTCCCAGCTATGACACTGAATTTTTCAGTCTGACTCTACCCTTCCATATTTCGTCTAGCTAGTGTGAAAGAATAACATCTGATTGCAACATCTGATTATTTACTGATTTGAAACCAGTAATTTCCATTGTTTTCAGTTGGTAGTGTAAAGTCAACTATTCTGAGAACTGCTATTAGATTGTTTACTCTATAGGAATTAAAACATGACTTCAATGATTTTATAATATTTCATGCTTTTGGGACACAACTGCCCTAGCAATGCTTCTACACTAAAATGTTGACAATTCCTGTATTTTCAGCATTCAATGACAAATTATGAACCTACTGTACTAACTTAAAAGCTTTGTATTACCAACAACATGTTTAAATATCCACTGAATTAAACAAAAAAATATAAATACCAAAGGAATATTTAACTTAGCCTTTGTTTAAAATATTACATGACAAATAAAACATAAAGCTTGAATTATTTTAGTTAATTGATGGAAATTAATCATTTCTTCACACTAGCAGGACGGCACGTTGGCCATGGTAGCCCAATGGGTTAGAGCAAATGGATGGAAACCAGGAGATCTGTGGTTCAAATCCCGGCCATGGCATTGATTTTTTCATGTTGAGTCTATATATAAAAAACCTTAGCCTATATATGGCTAGTGTGAAGAAATGATCAATTTCCATCAATTAACTAAAATAATAAGAGTTAAATGATGAAGCCTGGGACTCTAGTACTTACAAAAGTAAGTCGCCACAAACGGTGCATATCGAATGTGAGAGCCCCTAGTGGTCTACCGGGGAAATATACGAGTCAAATGGAGAATTTAATGTCAGGATGGCACGTTGGCCATAGTAGCTCAATGAGTTAGAGTGACTGGATGGAAACCAGGAGATTCGTGGCTCAAATCTCCGGCCATGGCATTGAATTTTTAATGCTGACTCTATCTAATAAAGCTTGAATTTTCTGGAAATAGTCTGTGTAGTACTCTTCACAGTTTATGAATTTTATCAATAACTAAACCATTAGACATAAACTTACTGCACAAACATTTTATATCCTTTAAGAATGTACAATTAATTTAAAATAATTTTACAGTGGTTTTTAAAGTCTCAAACAGTGTGCAAAAAGAATTCAAGTATATTTCCGGTATTAGTAGATAGTGCCAAAAGACATGGAAAGGTTTCTACAAAATGCTGTAAAAGTCTTGTTTTGTTTGTTATGTCCATTAGCAAATATACTTACAATTAGCCAATCAGCTGGTACAGCTCGCTGCGACTTCTCCAGTGATACATTTCCCTTAATGAAGAAGTTCAGTTCCTGTTGTGATAGCAAATTCATGCTTTCTTGAAGTTTGGTTGTTATTTGAAATGAATAAAGCAGCTTATGTTGCTCAAATATACCTATAATGAAACACACTTTTATAATAAACTTACCACAAGTGTTAAGTATGGTGGACAAACAGCAACTCTTGGTAATGTATAACAAAATTATAGCAAATCACTATAAATGCATATACACAAACATCTTTTCTTAGGTCCTTGATTTCCATTTGCTTATATTTGGATTGTTGCTGGATATTTGGATATGATGCTCATTTTTATTATAGAAGGGGTGTCCAGAAAGTAAGTTCTGTTTCAATTTATCTCTGCTGCAGCGCTGCAACGCAATTCCGCACATGCGCGGTAGACGTTCTGTATCAAGGAGAAGAAACGTGTGCCATTGTGAGATCGCTGTCAGCCACGTACGCTTTGTTGAGCTTGTTTACAATGTCGGTGTTGATTGAAAATCACGCAGCTTGTGAAATTACATCATTGATTCGTTTTCTGAATGCTAGGAAAGTGAAACCAATTGAAATTTATCAGTAAATTGGCAATGTTTACGGACAAAATGCAATGAGTAATACAATGGTGAGAAGATGGGTCCAACAGTTCAATGAAGGACGTAGTGAAGTGCACGGTGAAGAACGAAGTGGGCGTCCATTTTTGGTTACAGAAGAACTGGTTCACACGATTGATGACAAGATCCAGGAAAACCGCAAGTTTACAATTAGTGCTCTCGCTATGGAATTTCCCCAAATCTCACGATCACTAGTTCATGAAATTGTTACCGAAAAACTGAAATTTCGTAAACTTTGCTCATGTTGGGTGCCAAAGATTCTTACTGAGCAACTCAAAACAAAACTGATGGGTAATGCACTTCAGTTTTTGACCCGTTTTGATGAAGGTGGTGAAGAATTTCTGACACAGATAGTCACAGGAGATGAAACTTGAGTTTCTTACGACACCCCTGAAAGAAAGCGTTAATCAATGGAATGGAGGCACACCTCATCCCCAGCAAAGGTTAATGTGTAGTGTTTAACGCCCGCTTTTACTATATACATGACACTGATGATACATGAGATGAAGATGGCGCACCAGTGGAATGAGATGGCGGGAGAAACCGGAGATCCTGGAGAAAACCTGCCCCAGTGCCGTGTTGTCCACCACAAATCTCACTTTGCAGTCGCCTGGGATCGAACCCGGGCCACCTTGGTGAGAGCCAAGCGGTCTAACCACTGAGCCACAGCGCGGTCTGCAAAGGTTAAACCGAAACAAATTTTTACACCTCGAAAAATGATGTGCACAGTGTTTTGGGATAGGAAAGGCATCTTACTCATTGATTTCTTACTGCATGGTCAAATAATGAAAGCAGATGTTTATTGCGAGACACTTAGGAAATTGCACCGCGCAATAAGAATACACGCCTAGGAATGCTGTGAAAAGGTGTTGTGTTTCTTCATGACAATGCACGACCACACACTGCAAATACGACGAAAAACATCCTACAGGAATTTGGCTGGGATGTGTTTGACCACCCCCTGTACAGCCCTGACCTCGCTCCTAGCGACTTTCATCTGTTTTTGCATCTCAAATCTTTCCTTGGTGGTCAACACTTCAACAATGACGAAGAGCTGAAAGAAAATGTTTCCAACTGGTTGAAGACACAGGCGGCAAACTTCTATGAAGAAAGTATACAAAAACTTGTGCCTCGTTATGACAAATGCCTGCAAAATTTTGGCAGTTATGTGGAAAAGTTGTTTAAGAGTTGTAGAATTTTGTGCAATAAATACTTTTTCTGTATCTGTACACAATTTAATTTTATTACCAAACAGAACTTACTTTCTGGACGTACCTCTTATCTGATTTGTCCTCCTCAGACATTTCTTTCACTAAAAATGTGTATAATAGATATATGTACCACAGAATGCAACTATCTACTTGCCAGCATTTACCTTTATGTAATCATTAAATTACAAAATATATTCTAAAATATTTTCTTCTTGGTTAATTACTATATGTATTTTGTTATCATGCAGTCACTTTTGATATTTCTGTCTTCTTTGAATCACACATACCTCCAGCATTCCATTATATTATATTTAATTTACTGAAGATTAAGACCAACAATGTAGAAACCTACCAATAAATGTAAGTGATAGCATTAGAAGGACATTTTTCAATTTAATACAGATACTGTTTCATAAGCAATGTTGTTGTTTAAAAAACAATTACTTGAAATGTGTTCTGGCAAAGCAATTAACTAATCTTCAAAGTATTGTCGCGAACCCGATCGTAATAGTGCAGTTTGTGCACACAAAGGAACTGATAGGCAGCACGGAGATAAAGAGTATGCCGGAACAAAAAAAGATAGCGCAGAAAAAAAAAAGACTTGCCGGCACAGATTAAGTTCCATGTACAACGTTCGAGTTTCGTCTGGTGACAGAACATTCGATCTCTTGACTGTTACAGAACAGTCTCGAATTAAATGATGAGTCACACGGATAACAACTGCATATTATTAGATTTGACAAAAGCGTTTGATTGCGTACAGCACGACATTCTTTTTGACAAACTATATAACTATGGAATTCGAGGTACTCCACTCAACTTAATAAAATTGTATCTTAACAATAGAACTCAGGTAATGAAAATCACACATCAGTCACACAATCACATAAAAGATTATTACTCAAAAAGTCTCGAAGTAAAATATGGAGTACCACAAGGATCTGTTCTTGGCCCCCTACTGTTTATTATTTATATAAATGACATGCCAAATTTACCTGGAAGCAAAATTACAATGTACGCAGACGATACATCAATTATTAACACAGGCATCGGAGCAAAAAATTTAGAAACAGTAACGTCACAAAATACAAGACACTTAATCCAGCACTTGCAGTCAAATAACTTACACGTCAATATAAACAAAACGAAATGTATACCCTTCTGTACCCCACAAAATAAAAACATAAAAAATATTGATATTTTCATTGGAAATGACAAAATAGAAGAAGTAGAATACAGCAACTTCTTAGGAGTAATAATTGATGAACATCTCAATTGGGATAATCATATAGATAAAATATGCAAAAAGATCTGTACTAGTCTATTCATCATAAAAAGATTCGCAGGCTTACGCAATAGAGTTATTAACAACAATATACTATGGACAAATCCATCCTCACCTCACCTACGATATTATAGCATGGGGTCGTAGTAAAAGGAAACATACAAACCGAGTTTTCTTACTGCAAAAAAGAGCAGTGAGGTTGATCCAGGGATTAAAGCAAACTGAATGATGTAAAGAAGCATTTCAAAATCTACAAATTATGACTTTGTATTCATTATACATATATGAAACAATACTGTACTAATAAATTAAAGACAGCAACGGACAACTGAATAGAAACAACCATGATTACTTTACAAGAAAAAAAGTCAACTATCCCCCACAAATGCATTCATTAGAATTATATAAAACTAAACCAATAGCAATAAACTTTACAATCAACTTCCACCATACCTAAAAAGCATCCAAAACCATAACATTTTCAAAAAGGAACTTAAAAAGTATTGTATAAATGGATGTTTCTACTCAATAAATGAATTTTTAAACAAAGAATTGTAAATACAGTAAATTTGTAAAAAATAATGTATGATTATTGATGTACTATAGTAAATAACTTGTACCATTTTATTTCTTTGTTTTGTACATATACTTTGTAACCATGACGTGTCCAAAAACATGTATATGTTTTAAAAGGATCAATAAAGAATGAATGAATGAATGAATGAATGAATGAATGAATAGCTCATTACATTCTGTGGTGTTGAACCATCGTTCAGCGAGGTTTATTATCCCATGATGATACCAGTGTCTGGTTTTTGATGCAAAGAATTCGGTGATACCCACTTGCACTGTTTCAATGTCGTCAAAATTTCTTGCACATAGAAAATGGGTCATGGATGAAAAAAGATAACCTGATGGTCGAGATCAGGGATGTATGCAGTATCAGTATCGTGTGTGTGTGCGTGTGCGTCTGCGTGCGTGCACATGTGTGTGCGTGCACATGTGTGTGCGTGCACATGTGTGTGCGTGCACATGTGTGTGCGTGTGTGTGTGTGCGTGCGTGCGTGTGTGTGTGTGTGTATCAGGGATGTGTGGGTAGCAGTTCCTTTCCTCCCAATTCCTGAACTTTTTCCATGGTAGTTTATGCAGTATGACATTGAAGTCTATTTCGGTTAACTAATGCTGGATATCTCATGAACTTGTTCCAGTTGTTGAGAATAAAGATCCACATCAATCGCTCGCTCATTTGGAACAAACTCCCAGTAAATCACACCTTCAAAATACCACCAGACACAGAACATTCCTTTGGAACCAAATTGATTTTTTTTAACAATGACTTTGGCAGGTTGTCAGGTATCAAGTTACTGTTTCAAGGCATAAAGGTTTTGATAATATACCCATTTTTCATCACAAGTGACAAATCTATCATTCATGGGATTACAATGCAATACAGTACAATACTTTATTCGTCACATTACACTTACATAGTTGAGCAGGCGCTCGTAAATTGGTGACTCGTCAAAACATTAAACCTAAACTTTAAGATCAGAAATAAGTCTACAATATTTACAATACAATATGTTACAAAGTATAATAAAGCAAGCGGATATTAATTATGTACAATATCTAGAGTATATAGTTTTCCTAAAGTTGAACAGGCACTAAGATACAATTGAGATCACAGTGCATCATCCATGTATTCCTGAATTGACTGTTTTCTTAAAAAGATTTTGGTTTTGGATTTCCCTAACTGTTTGTGGCAATTTATTATATATTTTAATCCCGATATATTGTGGATTTTTCTCGAGCAGTGCTAACCTATAAGTAGGGTATTTTATATCTCTTTTTCCTCTTGTGTTATGACCATGATGATGTTGATTTTTTAGAAAATTGTTATAATTACTGTGTACATATAAAACTAGATTATACATATAGAGGCAAGGTTGTGTCAAAATTCTTAATGTTTTAAAAAGTGGTCTGCAGGATGCTCTATAACTCGAATGGGTCATTATGCGTATGATTTTCTTTTGAATTAGGAAAATTCTGTCAGAGCCTGTTGCGTTTCCCCATAAAGTTATTCCATATGCAAGTAATGAGTGAAAGTAACTGTAATATACAATTTTTCTTGTTTCTAAATTTGTAATCTGTGCCAAGCAGGACATGTTGAAACAGGCAGTATTTAATTTCTTTTGTATATAATTTAATTGTTTAGTCCATTTAAGGTGTTCATCTATAAATAACCCTAAAAGTTTAGCTTCTTTTGAGGTAGCTGAAGCTAACGAGTTACTTTGTGTGTTTTCTACTGTAGTTTTAAAATGTACAATTTCAGTTTTAGTTTTATTTAATTTCAGACCATTGCATGTAAACCATGCTTCCAATTGTTTTATGGCCTGGTCAATGTTTGTTTTTAAATTATCAATATCTGACCTACTTAAAATAATTGACATGTCATCGGCATAAAATATTGGTTGTCCGCTGACTGTAACTGAAAGATCATTCGTGTAAATTACATAAAGTAGTGGACCCAGTACAGAACCCTGCAGAACCCCATTTTTAATTTGTGCCCATTTTGTATGTATAGGACCAGAACTGCCCTCCAGTATAATTTTCTGTTTACGGCTTTCTAAATATGATTTGAACCATTCCAAGTTTCCATTTTTACAGATATGCTAACGACAGATATCAGCCTGTTAAGGTGCCAGTTCATGAGGTACACATCTACAGCTTCTGTATGACTTTCCAAGTGTCTTAATGTGATAATGTATAGATCTTTTGATGTGCCAAGTTCTTCTGAAAGCCTATGGGTACCTTTTTTTGCAAATTTTCTTGCAAAACTTGGCATGTATCCTCAATATTCGACACTTTAGTTCTGTATGGTAGATCTTTAATGTTTTCGTTTCCATTGTTGAAACGTTGGAACCATCGTTGTGCCACACGCTCACTAACGACACTTTCTCCTTCCACTTCACATATTCTTGGAGCTATGGCAGCGACTTTATAATCTTATTTCCAATAATGTTTTAGAAGGACTCTGTTCCAACTTTGTTATCTCTATCTTATGATTTTTTATTAATAACTGAAGAGTGATACATGCTCGCAATGTATGCAACACTAACCATGCCATTCTGTATATAGCATTGCTAAACTAAAGTAATACAATAAATTTTTGCAAAACACCAAGATCAAAAACTCGACTTTACTTATGAGATCAACATAAATGTGTGCAAAGCAAAACATTCCAAGAGGAAAGGTTTTCAAGTATAAACTGTTCTTCTTCAAAAACTGTCTCAACAAAAGAAAGGAAGAAAAAAGGCAAGAATCAAGAAAACTCCAGCAGATGTACAAGAATGGCAGAAATTAGAAGCAAAAATAAGGAAATAAGTTAATCAGTCAAAGAAACAAACATATGAGAACTTTTAAAAAAGTCTATATGATGGACACTAGTTTATGGAAGTAATCAACAAGAAAAGACCAATCATAAAAATAAAAGCTGAAACAGATATATAAAGTCAGAAATTTATTTTACTTCAGGAATTATGGCTTATTATTTTATACTTCTTTCATATTGTGACTTTGTGGGTTTGTAGAATTAAAAGTCCAATTTGCAGAAATTCAAAATGTTCTTTATTTCCGTAGAAACACACTTTGGTCAACCCTTACAGTAGCAGAATTACGTAACATACACAAATATGATTGTCAAGGTTGTTGACCACAAACAAAAGAGTTCACTTTCAAAACACAGATGTATGCAAACGAATCAAGTTCCGATTACGACTGTCTACTGGCAAGTCACGGCTTCTTTATATACCTCTACTCATATTTCTAGAAATTCATTGAATGTGCTGTAACAAACAAGAAATCGAAACTTCCTTGACGTTGTGCTCAGCGGGGCTTTTTAGACTTCATGTATTGCCCTATGGAAAGAGCCCTGGAGTATCCATCGCTCCCGGGTAGAAGGAGGCCCGGGTCCTTGGTCCTACGGGTCCAGGACTAATGGGAGTAGATCCTCTGCACTTAACAGTCTCTATCTGTCTCTTTCTTTATATGTTTTGGCAAGCTTTTATCTCCGTGATGCACTATCTGTCACTTTGTGCATGCTGGCTGCGCTCGTCGTGACAATGCGATCGGCGACAATATCTTTTCCCATGTGGTTAGTGCAGTTGCACCCTCAACTCTTTATTAAAATAGAAAACTATTCAATTTCAACACCACCTTTGAAGAGAACCCAAATTTCAAGTTCATCAGGACACAACAGAAATGACCGTATCATCTCCAAGGAGTTCAACAAACCAACATTCAATAGCTGAGGATGTTAGGAAAGTACTAATTCTAGGTAAACACTAGCAATGTATGAAGCATCAAGCAATAAGACTCAAAATTATATTAATTTTGTGCTTCGTTGTATTACACTCCTTACTCGTTAACAGTAGAGTTGTTAGCTCATTTGTGCCTAATTTTTTTTTTAAATAGTAGTTTTATTTTCATTTGTGATGTTAAATGGCACCATGCTGAAAGTGAATAGAGATCAATCACTCTAATTTACAATGTAATAAAGCATATTTAGTAAATGGCCTAATGTCACAAGTCATTTGCATAGCTAACATACTATAATGAGAATTTATAACTGTATGAAGTCAAACTGCAAATACAATCAAATAGCTTTATATCATGTTTTTGGGATTAAAGAAACATATAGCTTTTATTGAGTGTGCTGAAATATGAATAATTAAACAGATCTTTGTAATGTATGGTATGTGTTTGATTGTTCGACAAACTTGTGTTTATTGTGAACCAGAATTACTCACCAATACATCCATAGTCGTAAACATTCTTGGTGAGTGTGTTGATGATATTCTCGAGTCTCTTTGCAAGGGCAGTGTCTGGAAGAGCCTTGTGTAGAGAATATGTGAACACACCCATGTAAGCAGACAGCGAATACTGGTACATGGGGTTTACCCCAGCCATGTCTGCCAAAGCAAAGAACAAAATTGCTCCTCGCTGTGCTACAGGGTAGTAAACACTTCTCAACTTATCTGTGTCGGCTGCAGTGACGATGGCCAGCGCCAGCTTTTCCTTTACCTAAGTTACACATACAAAAGCTTATCTACCTGTCACAATAAGTATTCATTGGAAATACTTTTTTTCTGTGTTAATATTATAAAGATAGATAATTTCTCTACTATATAGAATAAAAAGAAGTATTTCAGAAAGTGGAGTGCCATTGTTACTAAAATTAGGCAAGTGAATCAACCTTGTATATACTTTTCTCCACTTACAAGTTTTTTATGAAGACTAGTTTCTGGGGACTTCTCCCCTATCGTCAGTTCTGTGGTTGACTCAGCCCAACTGTGGTTGAGTCAACCACAGAACTGACGATAGGGCAGAAGTCCCCAGAAACTAGTCTTCATAAAAAACTTGTAAGTGGAGAAAAGTATATACAAGGTTGACTCACTTGCCTAATTTTAGTAATAATTTCTCTACTGTTTATGATCTAAACAAATGAGGTGTTTCATATGACCTTCTCTACCCACTCTGCTATCTGTTTCATGTTAATACAGATAAACATTCAGTACAGATTTTGTTGTACATAAAGGAAGTATAGCGGTACTCAGATTTTTAGAAAGCACATTATAACAAGATGGCTTTGAAATTCCAGGCTCTTTGTATGGTCAAGGGAAAAATGAATAATAACAACCACTTGAAGAAAATTCCATGCAGTAACAAAGATAACATCGTAGTAGGCTAACGTTTGCTGCCAAGGAATGCAACCGGGATTGATTCCACCCTTGGGGGTGCACATTTTAAGTCCCGGTTATAGGGCTGGTGCCCACTCAATATCATGACAAAAGTGAGGAGCTACGCTAGCTAGCGACCTTGGTTGCATAAGCCAACTTTCCAGCTGAGGGTGCCGAGATGGTGACCACATCTCTTCCCTATATTCTTTGGACAATTGCCCACCTCTACCTTGCATATGCGAGCGTGAGGCTGGCAATTGGGTTGGCAGGCTCTGGCCCACTAAGGCTGTTATGCTATGGGTTGATTTGAACAAAGATAATTCAGAGTAGGTTAAAGTTCATACAAAATATTTTACATAAATTGTGTCTTTAATAAGATCCACATTTTTTGTGTAGTAAGATTTTGGTTTACCAGTTACACATGTTATACAGAATGAAATGAACTTCAGAGGGCATTCTCAGAACATTCCAAATACACATTTTGTCACAAAAATATCTTCAACTTATATTCACTAAAATCATTAAGAGTCTATAATAAGAAAATATTCATTTTCCATGTAATTGACAGTTTGAGGTGGGGGGAGATGCCCTTGAAAATGTTTGTGGGTTGCATGCATGAAGGTGCACTTTGGATTCAGGGAAACTCAAAACTTGTGCAATACTTCCTCTACCTGATAGTGGTAACAGCGGTGAGAGGTGCACAGTGGCTTTTAAATATCAAATGGAAATTTAATGTCACACGGACTGGTCAGCTTCTTGCTTCTAAACTCAAGATTACATTTATTGTGCATATTCCAAAATTTTACAATTTACAACTTTAGGCTACATTTATTTGTCTTTACCTTGTTGCTACCTTGTCTTACATGACACCCTGGTCTTCTGCTCTTAACCGCCATGTCTCCTTGTTACTTAATTTGTCCCTTTCTTACCCCTCATCTTCCTTTCTTATATTCTTTACATTTATTTGTCTTTACCTTGTTGCTACCTTGTCTTACATGACACCCTGGTCTTCTGCTCTTAACCTCCATGTCTCCTTGTTACTTAATTAGTCCCTTTCTTCCCCCTCATCTTCCTTTCTTATATTCTTTACATTTATTTGTCTTTACCTTGTTGTTACCTTGTCTTACATGACAGCCTGGTCTTCTGCTCTTAACCTCCATGTCTCCTTGTTACTTAATTAGTCCCTTTCTTCCTCATCTTCCTTTCTTATATTCTTCACATTTATTTGTCTTTACCTTGTTGCTACCTTGTCTTACATGACACCCTGGTCTTCTGCTCTTAACCTCCATGTCTCCTTGTTACTTAATTAGTCCCTTTCTTCCCCCTCATCTTCCTTTCTTATATTCTTTACATTTATTTGTCTTTACCTTGTTGTTACCTTGTCTTACATGACACCCTGGTCTTCTGCTCTTAACCTCCATGTCTCCTTGTTACTTAATTAGTCCCTTTCTTCCTCATCTTCCTTTCTTATATTCTTCACATTTATTTGTCTTTACCTTGTTGCTACCTTGTCTTACATGACACCCTGGTCTTCTGCTCTTAACCTCCATGTCTCCTTGTTACTTAATTTGTCCCTTTCTTCCCCCTCATCTTCCTTTCTTATATTCTTTACATTTATTTGTCTTTACCTTGTTGCTACCTTGTCTTACATGACACCCTGGTCTTCTGCTCTTAACCTCCATACCTCCTCGATTACTTAATTAGTCTCTTTCTTCCCAATCTTCCTTTCTTATATTCTTTACATTTATTTGTCTTTACCTTGTTGCTACCTTGGCTTACATGACATCCTGGTCTTCTGCTCTTAACCTCCATACCTCCTTGTTACTTAATTAGTCCCATTCTTCCCCCTCATCTTCCTTTCTTATATTCTTTACATTTATTTGTCTTTACCTTGTTGCTACCTTGGCTTACATGACACCCTGGTCTTCTGCTCTTAACCTCCATGTCTCCTTGTTACTTAATTAGTCCCTTTCCTCCCCCTCATCTTCCTTTCTTATATTCTTTACATTTATTTGTCTTTACCTTGTTACTACCTTGTCTTACATGACACCCTGGTCTTCTGCTCTTAACCTCCATGTCTCCTTGTTACTTAATTAGTCCCTTTCTTCCCCCTCATCTTCCTTTCTTATATTCTTTACATTTATTCGTCTTTACCTTGTTGTTACCTTGTCTTACATGACACCCTGATCTTCTGCCCTTAACCTCCATGTCTCCTTGTTACCTAATTAGTCCCATTCTACTCCTTCATCTTTCTTTCTTATATTCTTTACATTTATTTGTCTATACCTTGTTGCTACCTTGTCTTACATGACACCCTGGTCTTCTGCTCTTAACCTCCATACCTCCTTGTTACTTAATTAGTCCCATTCTTCCCCTTCATCTTCCTTTCTTATATTCTTTACATTTATTTATCTTTACCTTGTTGCTACCTTGGCTTACATGACACCCTGGTCTTCTGCTCTTAACCTCCATGTCTCCTTGTTACTTAATTAGTCCCTTTCTTCCCCCTCATCTTTCTTTCTTATATTCTTTACATTTATTTGTCTTTACCTTGTTGCTACCTTGTCTTACATGACACCCTGGTCTTCTGCTCTTAACCTCCATGTCTCCTTGTTACCTAATTAGTCCCATTCTTCTCCTTCATCTTTCTTTCTTATATTCTTTACATTTATTTGTCTTTACCTTGTTGCTACCTTGTCTTACATGACACCCTGGTCTTCTGCTCTTAACCTCCATACCTCCTTGTTACTTAATTAGTCCCATTCTTCCCCCTCATCTTCCTTTCTTATATTCTTTACATTTATTTATCTTTACCTTGTTGCTACCTTGGCTTACATGACACCCTGGTCTTCTGCTCTTAACCTCCATGCCTCCTTGTTACTTAATTAGTCCCTTTCTTCCCCCTCATCTTCCTTTCTTATATTCTTTACATTTATTTATCTTTACCTTGTTGCTACCTTGGCTTACATGACACCCTGGTCTTCTGCTCTTAACCTCCATGTCTCCTTGTTACTTAATTAGTCCCTTTCTTCCCCCTCATCTTCCTTTCTTATATTCTTTACATTTATTTGTCTTTACCTTGTTGCTACCTTGTCTTACATGACACCCTGGTCTTCTGCTCTTAACCTCCATGCCTCCTTGTTACTTAATTAGTCCCATTCTTCCCCCTCATCTTCCTTTCTTATATTCTTTACATTTATTTATCTTTACCTTGTTGCTACCTTGGCTTACATGACACCCTGGTCTTCTGCTCTTAACCTCCATGTCTCCTTGTTACTTAATTAGTCCCTTTCTTCCCCCTCATCTTCCTTTCTTATATTCTTTACATTTATTTGTCTTTACCTTGTTGCTACCTTGTCTTACATGACACCCTGGTCTTCTGCTCTTAACCTCCATACCTCCTCGATTACTTAATTAGTCTCTTTCTTCCCCATCTTCCTTTCTTATATTCTTTACATTTATTTGTCTTTACCTTGTTGCTACCTTGGCTTACATGACATCCTGGTCTTCTGCTCTTAACCTCCATACCTCCTTGTTACTTAATTAGTCCCATTCTTCCCCCTCATCTTCCTTTCTTATATTCTTTACATTTATTTGTCTTTACCTTGTTGCTACCTTGGCTTACATGACACCCTGGTCTTCTGCTCTTAACCTCCATGTCTCCTTGTTACTTAATTAGTCCCTTTCCTCCCCCTCATCTTCCTTTCTTATATTCTTTACATTTATTTGTCTTTACCTTGTTACTACCTTGTCTTACATGACACCCTGGTCTTCTGCTCTTAACCTCCATGTCTCCTTGTTACTTAATTAGTCCCTTTCTTCCCCCTCATCTTCCTTTCTTATATTCTTTACATTTATTTGTCTTTACCTTGTTGTTACCTTGTCTTACATGACACTCTGATCTTCTGCCCTTAACCTCCATGTCGCCTTGTTACCTAATTAGTCCCATTCTTCTCCTTCATCTTTCTTTCTTATATTCTTTACATTTATTTGTCTATACCTTGTTGCTACCTTGTCTTACATGACACCCTGCTCTTCTGCTCTTAACCTCCATACCTCCTTGTTACTTAATTAGTCCCATTCTTCCCCCTCATCTTCCTTTCTTATATTCTTTACATTTATTTATCTTTACCTTGTTGCTACCTTGGCTTACATGACACCCTGGTCTTCTGCTCTTAACCTCCATGTCTCCTTGTTACTTAATTAGTCCCTTTCTTCCCCCTCATCTTTCTTTCTTATATTCTTTACATTTATTTGTCTTTACCTTGTTGCTACCTTGTCTTACATGACACCCTGGTCTTCTGCTCTTAACCTCCATACCTCCTCGATTACTTAATTAGTCCCTTTCTTCCCCATCTTCCTTTCTTATATTCTTTACATTTATTTGTCTTTACCTTGTTGCTACCTTGGCTTACATGACATCCTGGTCTTCTGCTCTTAACCTCCATACCTCCTTGTTACTTAATTAGTCCCATTCTTCCCCCTCATCTTCCTTTCTTATATTCTTTACATTTATTTGTCTTTACCTTGTTGCTACGTTGGCTTACATGACACCCTGGTCTTCTGCTATTAACCTCCATGTCTCCTTGTTACTTAATTAGTCCCTTTCTTCCCCATCTTCCTTTCTTATATTCTTTACATTTATTTGTCTTTACCTTGTTACTACCTTGTCTTACATGACTCCCTGGTCTTCTGCTCTTAACCTCCATGTTTCCTTGTTACTTAATTAGTCCCTTTCTTCCCCCTCATCTTCCTTTCTTATATTCTTTACATTTATTTGTCTTTACCTTGTTGTTACCTTGTCTTACATGACACCCTGGTCTTCTGCTCTTAACCTCCATGTCTCCTTGTTACTTAATTAGTCCCTTTCTTCCCCCTCATCTTCCTTTCTTATATTCTTTACATTTATTTGTCTTTACCTTGTTGTTACCTTGTCTTACATGACACCCTGGTCTTCTGCTCTTAACCACCATGTCTCCTTGTTACTTAATTAGTCCCTTTCTTCCCCCTCATCTTCCTTTCTTATATTCTTTACATTTATTTGTCTTTACCTTGTTGCTACCTTGTCTTACATGACACCCTGGTCTTCTGCTCTTAACCTCCATGTCTCCTTGTTACCTAATTAGTCCCATTCTTCTCCTTCATCTTTCTTTCTTATATTCTTTACATTTATTTATCTTTACCTGGTTGCTACGTTGTCTTACATGACACCCTGGTCTTCTGCTCTTAACCTCCATGTCTCCTTGTTACTTAATTAGTCCCTTTCTTCCCCCTCATCTTCCTTTCTTATATTCTTTACATTTATTTGTCTTTACCTTGTTGCTACCTTGTCTTACATGACACCCTGGTCTTCTGCTCTTAACCTCCATGTCTCCTTGTTACCTAATTAGTCCCATTCTTCTCCTTCATCTTTCTTTCTTATATTCTTTACATTTATTTGTCTTTACCTTGTTGCTACCTTGTCTTACATGACACCCTAGTCTTCTGCTCTTAACCTCCATACCTCCTTGTTACTTAATTAGTCCCATTCTTCCCCCTCATCTTCCTTTCTTATATTCTTTACATTTGTCTTTACCTTGTTGCTACTTTGGCTTACATGACATCCTGGTCTTCTGCTCTTAACCTTCATACCTCCTTGTTACTTAATTAGTCCCTTTCTTCCCCCTCATCTTCCTTTCTTATATTCTTTACATTTATTTGTCTTTACCTTGTTGCTACCTTGTCTCACATGACACTCTGGTCTTCTGCTCTTAACCTCCATGTCTCCTTGTTACTTAATTAGTCCCTTTCTTCCCCATCTTCCTTTCTTATATTCTTTACATTTGTCTTTACCTTGTTGCTACTTTGTCTTACATGACACCCTGGTCTTCTGCTCTTAACCTCCATGTCTCCTTGTTACTTAATTAGACCCTATCTTCCCCCTCATCTTCCTTTCTTATATTCTTTACATTTGTCTTTACCTTGTTACTACCTTGTCTTACATGACACCCTGGTCTTCTGCTCTTAACCTCCATGTCTCCTTGTTACTTAATTAGTCCCTTTCTTCCCCCTCATCTTCCTTTCTTATATTCTTTACATTTGTCTTTACCTTGTTGCTACCTTGTCTTACATGACACCCTGGTGTTCTGCTCTTAACCTCCATGTCTCCTTGTTACTTAATTAGTCCCTTTCTTCCCCCTCATCTTCCTTTCTTATATTCTTTACATTTATTTGTCTTTACCTTGTTACTACCTTATCTTACATGACACCCTGATCTTCTGCCCTTAACCTCCATGTCTCCTTGTTACCTAATTAGTCCCATTCTTCTCCTTCATCTTTCTTTCTTATATTCTTTACATTTATTTGTCTATACCTTGTTGCTACCTTGTCTTACATGACACCCTGCTCTTCTGCTCTTAACCTCCATACCTCCTTGTTACTTAATTAGTCCCATTCTTCCCCCTCATCTTCCTTTCTTATATTCTTTACATTTATTTATCTTTACCTTGTTGCTACCTTGGCTTACATGACACCCTGGTCTTCTGCTCTTAACCTCCATGTCTCCTTGTTACTTAATTAGTCCCTTTCTTCCCCCTCATCTTTCTTTCTTATATTCTTTACATTTATTTGTCTTTACCTTGTTGCTACCTTGTCTTACATGACACCGTGGTCTTCTGCTCTTAACCTCCATACCTCCTCGATTACTTAATTAGTCCCTTTCTTTCCCATCTTCCTTTCTTATATTCTTTACATTTATTTGTCTTTACCTTGTTGCTACCTTGGCTTACATGACATCCTGGTCTTCTGCTCTTAACCTCCATACCTCCTTGTTACTTAATTAGTCAGATTCTTCCCCCTCATCTTCCTTTCTTATATTCTTTACTTTTATTTGTCTTTACCTTGTTGCTACGTTGGCTTACATGACACCCTGGTCTTCTGCTCTTAACCTCCATGTCTCCTTGTTACTTAATTAGTCCCTTTCTTCCCCATCTTCCTTTCTTATATTCTTTACATTTATTTGTCTTTACCTTGTTACTACCTTGTCTTACATGACTCCCTGGTCTTCTGCTCTTAACCTCCATGTTTCCTTGTTACTTAATTAGTCCCTTTCTTCCCCCTCATCTTCCTTTCTTATATTCTTTACATTTATTTATCTTTACCTTGTTGTTACCTTGTCTTACATGACACCCTGGTCTTCTGCTCTTAACCTCCATGTCTCCTTGTTACTTAATTAGTCCCTTTCTTCCCCCTCATCTTCCTTTCTTATATTCTTTACATTTATTTGTCTTTACCTTGTTGTTACCTTGTCTTACATGACACCCTGGTCTTCTGCTCTTAACCACCATGTCTCCTTGTTACTTAATTAGTCCCTTTCTTCCCCCTCATCTTCCTTTCTTATATTCTTTACATTTATTTGTCTTTACCTTGTTGCTACCTTGTCTTACATGACACCCTGGTCTTCTGCTGTTAACCTCCATGTCTCCTTGTTACCTAATTAGTCCCATTCTTCTCCTTCATCTTTCTTTCTTATATTCTTTACATTTATTTATCTTTACCTGGTTGCTACGTTGTCTTACATGACACCCTGGTCTTCTGCTCTTAACCTCCATGTCTCCTTGTTACTTAATTAGTCCCTTTCTTCCCCCTCATCTTCCTTTCTTATATTCTATACATTTATTTGTCTTTACCTTGTTGCTACCTTGTCTTACATGACACCCTGGTCTTCTGCTCTTAACCTCCATGTCTCCTTGTTACCTAATTAGTCCCATTCTTCTCCTTCATCTTTCTTTCTTATATTCTTTACATTTATTTGTCTTTACCTTGTTGCTACCTTGTCTTACATGACACCCTAGTCTTCTGCTCTTAACCTCCATACCTCCTTGTTACTTAATTAGTCCCATTCTTCCCCCTCATCTTCCTTTCTTATATTCTTTACATTTGTCTTTACCTTGTTGCTACTTTGGCTTACATGACATCCTGGTCTTCTGCTCTTAACCTTCATACCTCCTTGTTACTTAATTAGTCCCTTTCTTCCCCCTCATCTTCCTTTCTTATATTCTTTACATTTATTTGTCTTTACCTTGTTGCTACCTTGTCTCACATGACACTCTGGTCTTCTGCTCTTAACCTCCATGTCTCCTTGTTACTTAATTAGTCCCTTTCTTCCCCATCTTCCTTTCTTATATTCTTTACATTTGTCTTTACCTTGTTGCTACTTTGTCTTACATGACACCCTGGTCTTCTGCTCTTAACCTCCATGTCTCCTTGTTACTTAATTAGACCCTATCTTCCCCCTCATCTTCCTTTCTTATATTCTTTACATTTATTTGTCTTTACCTTGTTACTACCTTGTCTTACATGACACCCTGGTCTTCTGCTCTTAACCTCCATGTCTCCTTGTTACTTAATTAGTCCCTTTCTTCCCCCTCATCTTCCTTTCTTATATTCTTTACATTTGTCTTTACCTTGTTGCTACCTTGTCTTACATGACACCCTGGTCTTCTGCTGTTAACCTCCATACCTCCTTGTTACTTAATTAGTCCCATTCTTCCCCCTCATCTTCCTTTCTTATATTCTTTACATTTATTTATCTTTACCTTGTTGCTACCTTGGCTTACATGACACCCTGGTCTTCTGCTCTTAACCTCCATGCCTCCTTGTTACTTAATTAGTCCCTTTCTTCCCCCTCATCTTCCTTTCTTATATTCTTTACATTTATTTATCTTTACCTTGTTGCTACCTTGGCTTACATGACACCCTGGTCTTCTGCTCTTAACCTCCATGTCTCCTTGTTACTTAATTAGTCCCTTTCTTCCCCCTCATCTTCCTTTCTTATATTCTTTACATTTATTTGTCTTTACCTTGTTGCTACCTTGTCTTACATGACACCCTGGTCTTCTGCTCTTAAACTCCATGCCTCCTTGTCACTTAATTAGTCCCATTCTTCCCCCTCATCTTCCTTTCTTATATTCTTTACATTTATTTATCTTTACCTTGTTGCTACCTTGGCTTACATGACACCCTGGTCTTCTGCTCTTAACCTCCATGTCTCCTTGTTACTTAATTAGTCCCTTTCTTCCCCCTCATCTTCCTTTCTTATATTCTTTACATTTATTTGTCTTTACCTTGTTGCTACCTTGTCTTACATGACACCCTGGTCTTCTGCTCTTAACCTCCATACCTCCTCGATTACTTAATTAGTCTCTTTCTTCCCCATCTTCCTTTCTTATATTCTTTACATTTATTTGTCTTTACCTTGTTGCTACCTTGGCTTACATGACATCCTGGTCTTCTGCTCTTAACCTCCATACCTCCTTGTTACTTAATTAGTCCCATTCTTCCCCCTCATCTTCCTTTCTTATATTCTTTACATTTATTTGTCTTTACCTTGTTGCTACCTTGGCTTACATGACACCCTGGTCTTCTGCTCTTAACCTCCATGTCTCCTTGTTACTTAATTAGTCCCTTTCTACCCCCTCATCTTTCTTTCTTATATTCTTTACATTTATTTGTCTTTACCTTGTTACTACCTTGTCTTACATGACACCCTGGTCTTCTGCTCTTAACCTCCATGTCTCCTTGTTACTTAATTAGTCCCTTTCTTCCCCCTCATCTTCCTTTCTTATATTCTTTACATTTATTTGTCTTTACCTTGTTGTTACCTTGTCTTACATGAGTGAGTGAGTGATGATGAGTATAAGGGCGCTCAACTACAGAGGTCATCAGCGCCCTTTTTAAAAGAAAATCGTCATGGCAAAAGCCAGATATAAATCATTCTAAAACAGTATAACTATGTTAAAAAAAAACAAATATATACGCGTTGAAAAAAAAAAAAAGAATAGAAAAAAAAAGCATCCAAAAACCATAAATTCTATTTGCTAAATCCTAAAATCTAATCTCGAAAAGAATCTAAAAACCTTCTCCACTACTGCGTTATCGTCCGCTAGAATTTCTGCAAAGCTGACCGGCAGCTGCAGAGACGTCCTAAGGTCTGCTAGGTGAAAACACTCTAGCAGTACGTGTCGTACAGACAACGCTTCATTACAAAACGGACATAGTGGAGAAGGCTCCTTTTTAAAAAGAAAACTATGAGTAAAAATGCAGTGCCCAATTCGTAACCGAGCCAAACTCACCTCCTCGCGACGAGATGACCGACAGGAGGTAACCCAGGGAATCGGAAGTTCTTTGACAGATCTAAGTTTATTATTGCGGAGAGCATACCACTCTTCCTGCCAGCAGGTTTGCACAGCTCTCCGCAATTCGGCCCTAAAGTCTTCCGATGTCACAGATGGTATTTTAACCCTGGGCTTCATGATAGCCGTCTTGGCTGCTGAATCCGCCATTTCATTCCCCCGCAAGCCCACGTGACCAGGGATCCATGCACACACCACGTTAACGCCAGAAGCGTGTAAAACGTGGAGGGCATCCTGTATACGCTGCACAATAGGGTGGTAGTTGTAGAGCTGCCGTAGGCTTTGAAGTGCACTGAGGGAATCACTCAGGATTAAGCAGTCCCCCAACTTTCGTCGGCGTACGTGTAAAATGGCCCGGTATATTGCATAAAGCTCTGCAGTAAAAATGGAAGTGCTAGTGTGGAATCCGAATGTATAGGGTTCGGTTCCACACACGTAAGCACAACCAACGCCATTTGAGTTCTTGGAGCCATCAGTATAAATTACAAAATGGTCCTCATATCGCGATAAAAATTCTAAAAAACATGTGCGGATACTAGACATAGACATGGTAGATTTATCATATTTAGTCATACCCAGATCAACCGGGGACGCTCTGCAAAACCAAGGAGGGTATGTCCTCTCCCCCCTAGGATACATCTTGGGCATGTCAGTATCAAGATGTCTAAGGAGCTCCCGGAAACGAAAACCAGGTGGCTTTGGTTTAATAGTAGTGTTCCTATAACGCACGTCCATGAAGGTATTAAAGAACGGCGTAAACGATGGATGTGTGGGCATGCAATTAAGTCCACAGCCATAATTGGCTAATAACATGTTGCGCCTGTACTGCAGAGGAGGTTCTGCAGACTCAGCATACAGGCTTATAACTCGGCTCGTTGGAAATGCCCCAACAGCTATACGTATGCCACAGTTATGGACTGTGTCTAATCTCTTCAGCACAGATGGTCGTGCTGAGCCATAAACGATACTACCATAGTCTAATTTGGAACGGATGAGTGCCCGATAAAGTCGCAATAACACTGCACGATCCGCTCCCCACGATTTTCCACTTAGTACCCGCAAGATATTCAAAGATCGGTCACATCGTGCTTTCAGTTGTGCTATATGCGACGACCAACTAAGTTTTCTATCAAATATTAATCCAAGGAACCTCGCCTCATCTGCAAAAGGTAGTAAATCAGCGCCTAGCCGGAGCCTTGGAGGTAGTCGACTCTGCTGACGCCAGAAGTTTACACAGATGGTTTTCTCAGCGGAAAATCGGAAGCCGTTTTTTAAACTCCAACTCTTAAGGTTGTCCAAGGTGGTCTGAAGACGGCGCTCTAAAAACGGAGTGCGCTGAGATGTACAGTAGACTGCAAAGTCGTCTACAAATAGGCATGACGAGACACCTGGAGGTACACATTTCGAGATAGAATTAATCGCAATAGCAAACAACGTAACACTTAGTACCGATCCCTGTGGTACACCGTTCTCTTGAACAAAAAGGTTCGAAAAAACCGAGCCAACCCTTACTCGGAATACGCGGTCTTTCAGGAATTCCTGAAGGAAGAGTGGTAGGCGTCCACGTATATTCCAGGTGTGCAGAGTACGTAGCAACCCTGCCCTCCAACACGTATCATAAGCCTTTTCGAGGTCAAAAAATATTCCGACTGTTTGACAGTTCTTAAGAAATCCGTTCATAATCTGTGTCGACATGGACACAAGATGATCCACTGTTGAACGGCGTCGTCGGAAACCGCACTGGATGTTATTCAGTAGGTTGTGCGTTTCCAGCCACCATACCAACCGCCCATTTATCATGCGTTCCATCACCTTGCATACGCAACTGGTGAGGGAAATAGGGCGGTAGCTAGAAGGGAGGTGACGGTCCTTGCCAGCTTTCAAGATAGGTATAATGGTAGCTTCTCGCCACTTTTCAGGAAACGTGGCATCAACCCAAACACGGTTATAGACCTCGAGCAGGAATGCCTTACCTTCAGGTGAGAGATGTTGTAACATTTGAACGTGGATTCCGTCCGGTCCTGGTGCTGTCAGTCGCGATGACGAAAGAGCGTGTTCTAGCTCTGCCAAGATGAAGAGGCGGTTATAGTCTTCAAGGTTTCTGGAACTAAACACGAAACCTTGAGATTCTACCTGAGTCTTAATTGAGATAAACTCAGGAGCATAATTGCATGAGCTAGACACCTGAGCGAAAGCACAGCCGAAGGTGTTAGCCACAACAAACGGATCAACAACAACTCCTGCAGTTGTTTTCAGACCAGCGATTGGCAGGTGGGTTGATTTTCCGGCCACGCGCCTTAATTTATCCCATACAACAGATGAGGGTGTACATCTGTTAAAAGATGATACAAATTTGTTCCATGAGGTCTTTTTGCTATCCTTAATTATTTGCCTAGATTTTGCACGCGCTTTCTTATACTCAATTAGATTACTTAGCGTAGGGTGTCGTTGGAATACCCTTAGAGCACGTCTACGAGCACGAATAGCATTCCGGCAGTCGTTGGTCCACCATGGGACAGGAAATCGACCGGGTTGGGTAGCCGAACGTGGAATAGACTGTTCTGCAGCGGAAAGAATTTTCTCTGTGAGATGATCGACTAAATCATTCACAGAATCGTGCTCGTTGTATTCAAAGACAGCCAACTGGGTGTAAAGATTCCAGTTGGCACGATCAAAGCGCCATCTAGGGATACGTGAGGGAGACACATCTTGTGCTAAGAGACTAAGAAGACATGGAAAGTGGTCGCTGGAATGTAAATCAGAGATGACATTCCACTGTAATGATACAGCTAACTGGGATGAACACACTGCCAAATCGATGTGCGAATAGGTGTTAAACGCGTCTGAGAGGAATGTGGGCTCTCCGGTGTTCAGGAGAACCAAGTTATTGCTCTCCAGGAATTTTGCAATGAGGTTGCCTCTCGAACATGCCCGATTTGAGCCCCAAAGTGGGTGATGGGCATTAAAGTCTCCAACTATTAGAAATGGTGTTGAAAGTTGGGAAACCAGATCTTCAAGTTCAACTAACGAGAGGTCATCTGATGGCGGGAGATATACAGTGCAAATGCAAAATTCTATTGATGGCAGCTTAATCCTTACAGCTACAGATTGTAAATCAGACTGTAGCTGTAACGGATCTACAAATATGTCATCCCTGAGGAGCATCATAGTACCTCCGTGTGCAGGAATGCCCTCTTCTGTTTCAACATCACACCTCAGTGGTGTGTAGCGTCTGATTTTAAAGTTGTCTTGTGGTCGTAGCTTAGTCTCTTGTAAGCATACCACTAAGGGGTGATGCTTACTGAGCAAAAGTTCCAATTCTGGTCGATGCGCTCTTAATCCTCGTATGTTCCATTGTAGGATAGCCATTGGAACTATGGGATATAAGATGTAAAGGTAGTCTACATTAAGACGACTTCATGGGTGGCCGAATCAATTTGCCCTTTTTCTTTGGTGTAGGGCTAGTTTCGGCAGGTTTATCCTGCCTCTTCTTTGCTGCAGATGTAGCAGCGTGGTCAGCTGTTTCATGCTCCATATCCTCTATGGAAGAGGACGGTTTTCCTTCTACAACCTTCGATTCGAGGGGCTCGAAGCGATTGGAAATTCCGACCGACGTAGATGACGGTCGCCGGTCGTAGTCCTCCCCAGAAGATGACCCCGACGATGATCTCGGAGACGCTCTAGGGCTACGTTTCTTGGACTTTTCTGGAGCAGACTTTGTGCTTTCTTTCAGGAAGGCAGTTCTATCATACTGCGTCTTGAACTTGATCTCTGGTGCTTGGTATACAATGGGCAATTTCGTCCTGTTGTTAGAAGTGGATGCTTTCTCAGGCGACTTCACTGACCTGATATTTTCAGTAGTCTGTGTTCTCGGAGTTTTAGATGGTGTTACTGATGCTCTTGGTTGCGATCTAGGCACTAGAACTTTCTCGGATATTGTTGCCCCATTTAAATCAGATGTTTGGGTACCAGCCTCCCGTTTCGGTGACGGAGTAGCCGCCACAGAGCTATAGGTACGGGAGGTGGTTGAAGAGGGCTTGAGGATACATAGAAGTTTCCGGGCTTCCGAAAAGGAAACCTTTTCCTTAACCCGGATCTCCTGAATAGCTCGCTCTTCAATATAACGGGGACATTCTCGTGAACTTGATGGATGTTCACCGCTACAATTTACGCATGCTGGAGGTGATGTACATGCATTTTCATGCATGCCGGCTCCGCAGCTGACACATGTAGGTGCGCCTTTACAGAATGCACTAGTGTGACCGAACCGCTGACATTGGTAGCATCTCAGAGGGTTAGGTATGTATGGTCTAACCTCAATCACTTCATATCCTGCCCTGATTCTTTGAGGGAGATCTACCCGATCAAAGGTCAGGAACAGGGTACGAGTGGGAACCATATCCCCTCGTTCTCTCCTTTGGACACGATATACTGCAGTTACGCCTTGTTCCTGGAGGTTCTCCTGAATATCCTCGTTGGACATTCCATCCAACGCGCTAGTGTTTACAACACCGCGCGAGGAATTCAGGGTCCTATGCATCTCCACTTTGACTGGATAACTGCCCAGCATGTTGGCTTTCAGTATCTTTGCTGCCTGGGATGCTGTAGTTGCTTCCACCAGCAGCGTGCCATTTCTAGATTTTGTACATGATTTAACTGCACCAGCTATACTGTCAAGACCTTTCTGTATAATAAACGGATTAACCGTAGAAAACGTTCTACCTTCCTCCGTTCGTTTAATAACTAAGTAGCGAGGACCACACTCAACTACTTGTTTAACACTGTTTTCAAACAGATCCTTTCCACGTTTATTGTTTTTTGGGGGGTGTAGGTTAACCATAAAATTAGGTCTAAATTTCATCCCCCAGTGCTCCCCACCCACCACGGAGTCCAACAAGGGGTCACCCCACTGGGATGACAGGGCTACACAGGGGATATAGCGAGCTCGCCGTCCCACTCACCCTGGAGGTCGGTACAATACCTAGTCCTGGCCGATTGATTAGGGGTGGGTTAGTCCCTAACCTCCCGTTTAGGCGAAGCAGAAGCCAAAGTAGTGTATTAGAAATGCGCACCCTCCCCGAATTCAGAAAAAACTGTTACGAGCTCAGATACGCATCCCTCAACCACCAGGACAAACCTTTCCACCGACACGGGTCTCCACGCACGGCCTACACGTGGGTGGGCCTGTTGACCATCTCCCTCAACCACGAAGAGGAGCCCACTCGAGGGAGACTGTTGGCTCGGGACCCCGGGTTCGCCAAACCCGTACCTACCGAAGTAGGCCCCTGGGGGGATACAAGAGTAAGGAGACAGCACGTTAGCCTATCTCAGCCTGTTAGCCTATCCTCCACATTGTCTTCAAGAGTAAGGAGTCAACACGTTAGCCTATCTCAGCCTATTAGCCTATCCTCCACATTGTCTACAAGAGTAAGGAGACAGCACGTTAGCCTAACTCAGCCTATTAGCCTATCCTCCACATTGTGTACAAGAGTAAGGAGACAGCACGTTAGCCTATCTCAGCCTATTAGCCTATCCTCCACATTGTCTACAAGAGTAAGGAGTCAACACGTTAGCCTATTAGCCTATCCTCCACATTGTCTACAAGAGTAAGGAGACAGCACGTTAACCTATCTCAGCCTATTTACATTTATTTGTCTTTACCTTGTTGTTACCTTGTCTTACATGACACTCTGATCTTCTGCCCTTAACCTCCATGTCGCCTTGTTACCTAATTAGTCCCATTCTTCTCCTTCATCTTTCTTTCTTATATTCTTTACATTTATTTGTCTATACCTTGTTGCTACCTTGTCTTACATGACACCCTGCTCTTCTGCTCTTAACCTCCATACCTCCTTGTTACTTAATTAGTCCCATTCTTCCCCCTCATCTTCCTTTCTTATATTCTTTACATTTATTTATCTTTACCTTGTTGCTACCTTGGCTTACATGACACCCTGGTCTTCTGCTCTTAACCTCCATGTCTCCTTGTTACTTAATTAGTCCCTTTCTTCCCCCTCATCTTTCTTTCTTATATTCTTTACATTTATTTGTCTTTACCTTGTTGCTACCTTGTCTTACATGACACCCTGGTCTTCTGCTCTTAACCTCCATACCTCCTCGATTACTTAATTAGTCCCTTTCTTCCCCATCTTCCTTTCTTATATTCTTTACATTTATTTGTCTTTACCTTGTTGCTACCTTGTCTTACATGACACCCTGGTCTTCTGCTCTTAACCTCCATACCTCCTCGATTACTTAATTAGTCCCTTTCTTCCCCATCTTCCTTTCTTATATTCTTTACATTTATTTGTCTTTACCTTGTTGCTACCTTGTCTTACATGACACCCTGGTCTTCTGCTCTTAACCTCCATACCTCCTCGATTACTTAATTAGTCCCTTTCTTCCCCATCTTTCTTTCTTATATTCTTTACATTTATTTGTCTTTACCTTGTTGCTACCTTGTCTTACATGACACCCTGGTCTTCTGCTCTTAACCTCCATACCTCCTCGATTACTTAATTAGTCCCTTTCTTCCCCATCTTCCTTTCTTATATTCTTTACATTTATTTGTCTTTACCTTGTTGCTACCTTGGCTTACATGACATCCTGGTCTTCTGCTCTTAACCTCCATACCTCCTTGTTACTTAATTAGTCCCATTCTTCCCCCTCATCTTCCTTTCTTATATTCTTTACATTTATTTGTCTTTACCTTGTTGCTACGTTGGCTTACATGACACCCTGGTCTTCTGCTATTAACCTCCATGTCTCCTTGTTACTTAATTAGTCCCTTTCTTCCCCATCTTCCTTTCTTATATTCTTTACATTTATTTGTCTTTACCTTGTTGCTACCTTGTCTTACATGACACCCTGGTCTTCTGCTCTTAACCTCCATACCTCCTCGATTACTTAATTAGTCCCTTTCTTCCCCATCTTTCTTTCTTATATTCTTTACATTTATTTGTCTTTACCTTGTTGCTACCTTGTCTTACATGACACCCTGGTCTTCTGCTCTTAACCTCCATACCTCCTCGATTACTTAATTAGTCCCTTTCTTCCCCATCTTCCTTTCTTATATTCTTTACATTTATTTGTCTTTACCTTGTTGCTACCTTGGCTTACATGACATCCTGGTCTTCTGCTCTTAACCTCCATACCTCCTTGTTACTTAATTAGTCCCATTCTTCCCCCTCATCTTCCTTTCTTATATTCTTTACATTTATTTGTCTTTACCTTGTTGCTACGTTGGCTTACATGACACCCTGGTCTTCTGCTATTAACCTCCATGTCTCCTTGTTACTTAATTAGTCCCTTTCTTCCCCATCTTCCTTTCTTATATTCTTTACATTTATTTGTCTTTACCTTGTTGCTACCTTGTCTTACATGACACTCTGGTCTTCTGCTCTTAACCTCCATGTCTCCTTGTTACTTAATTAGTCCCTTTCTTCCCCCTCATCTTCCTTTCTTATATTCTTTACATTTGTCTTTACCTTGTTGCTACCTTGTCTTACATGACACCCTGGTCTTCTGCTCTTAACCTCCATGTCTCCTTGTTACTTAATTAGTCCCTTTCTTCCCCCTAATCTTCCTTTCTTATATTCTTTACATTTATTTGTCTTTACCTTGTTGCTTCCTTGTCTTACATGACACCCTGGTCTTCTGCTCTTAACCTCCATGTCTCCTTGTTACTTAATTAGTCCCTTTCTTCCCCCTCATCTTCCTTTCTTATATTCTTTACATTTATTTGTCTTTACCTTGTTGCTACCTTGTCTTACATGACACCCTGGTCTTCTGCTCTTAACCTCCATGTCTCCTTGTTACTTAATTAGTCCCTTTCTTCCCCCTCATCTTCCTTTCTTATATTCTTTACATTTATTTGTCTTTACCTTGTTACTACCTTGTCTTACATGACACCCTGGTCTTCTGCTCTTAACCTCCATGTCTCCTTGTTACTTAATTAGTCCCTTTCTTCCCCATCTTCCTTTCTTATATTCTTTACATTTGTCTTTACCTTGTTACTACCTTGTCTTATATGACACCCTGGTCTTCTGCTCTTAACCTCCATGTCTCCTTGTTACTTAATTAGTCCCTTTCTTCCCCCTCATCTTCCTTTCTTATATTCTTTACATTTATTTGTCTTTACCTTGTTACTACCTTGTCTTACATGACACCCTGGTCTTCTGCTCTTAACCTCCATGTCTCCTTGTTACTTAATTAGTCCCTTTCTTCCCCCTCATCTTCCTTTCTTATATTCTTTACATTTATTTGTCTTTACCTTGTTGCTACCTTGTCTTACATGACACCCTGGTCTTCTGCTCTTAACCTCCATGTCTCCTTGTTACTTAATTAGTCCCTTTCTTCCCCCTCATCTTCCTTTCTTATATTCTTTACATTTATTTGTCTTTACCTTGTTGCTACCTTGTCTTACATGATACCCTGGTTTTCTGCTCTTAACCTCCATGTCTCCTTGTTACTTAATTAGTCCCTTTCTTCCCCCTCATCTTCCTTTCTTATATTCTTTACATTTATTTGTCTTTACGTTGTTGCTACCTTGTCTTACATGATACCCTGGTTTTCTGCTCTTAACCTCCATGTCTCCTTGTTACTTAATTAGTCCCTTTCTTCCCCCTCATCTTCCTTTCTTATATTCTTTACATTTATTTGTCTTTACCTTGTTGCTACCTTGTCTTACATGATACCCTGGTTTTCTGCTCTTAACCTCCATGTCTCCTTGTTACTTAATTAGTCCCTTTCTTCCCCCTCATCTTCCTTTCTTATATTCTTTACATTTATTTGTCTTTACCTTGTTGCTACCTTGTCTTACATGATACCCTGGTCTTCTGCTCTTAACCTCCATGTCTCCTTGTTACTTAATTAGTCCCTTTCTTCCCCCTCATCTTCCTTTCTTATATTCTTTACATTTATTTGTCTTTACCTTGTTGCTACCTTGTCTTACATGATACCCTGGTCTTCTGCTCTTAACCTCCATGTCTCCTTGTTACTTAATTAGTCCCTTTCTTCCCCCTCATCTTCCTTTCTTATATTCTTTACATTTATTTGTCTTTACCTTGTTGCTACCTTGTCTTACATGACACCCTGGTCTTCTGCTCTTAACCTCCATGTCTCCTTGTTACTTAATTAGTCCCTTTCTTCCCCGTCATCTTCCTTTCTCATATTCTTTACATTTGTCTTTACCTTGTTGCTACCTTGACTTACATGACACCCTGGTCTTCTGCTCTTAACCTCCATACCTCCTCGATTACTTAATTAGTCCCTTTCTTCCCCATCTTCCTTTCTTATATTCTTTACATTTGTCTTTACCTTGTTGCTACTTTGGCTTACATGACATCCTGGTCTTCTGCTCTTAACCTTCATACCTCCTTGTTACTTAATTAGTCCCTTTCTTCCCCCTCATCTTCCTTTCTTATATTCTTTACATTTATTTGTCTTTACCTTGTTGCTACCTTGTCTTACATGACACTCTGGTCTTCTGCTCTTAACCTCCATGTCTCCTTGTTACTTAATTAGTCCCTTTCTTCCCCCTCATCTTCCTTTCTTATATTCTTTACATTTGTCTTTACCTTGTTGCTACCTTGTCTTACATGACACCCTGGTCTTCTGCTCTTAACCTCCATGTCTCCTTGTTACTTAATTAGTCCCTTTCTTCCCCCTAATCTTCCTTTCTTATATTCTTTACATTTATTTGTCTTTACCTTGTTGCTTCCTTGTCTTACATGACACCCTGGTCTTCTGCTCTTAACCTCCATGTCTCCTTGTTACTTAATTAGTCCCTTTCTTCCCCCTCATCTTCCTTTCTTATATTCTTTACATTTATTTGTCTTTACCTTGTTGCTACCTTGTCTTACATGACACCCTGGTCTTCTGCTCTTAACCTCCATGTCTCCTTGTTACTTAATTAGTCCCTTTCTTCCCCCTCATCTTCCTTTCTTATATTCTTTCCATTTATTTGTCTTTACCTTGTTACTACCTTGTCTTACATGACACCCTGGTATTCTGCTCTTAACCTCCATGTCTCCTTGTTACTTAATTAGTCCCTTTCTTCCCCCTCATCTTCCTTTCTTATATTCTTTACATTTATTTGTCTTTACCTTTTTACTACCTTGTCTTACATGACACCCTGGTCTTCTGCTCTTAACCTCCATGTCTCCTTGTTACTTAATTAGTCCCTTTCTTCCCCCTCATCTTCCTTTCTTATATTCTTTACATTTATTTGTCTTTACCTTGTTACTACCTTGTCTTACATGACACCCTGGTCTTCTGCTCTTAACCTCCATGTCTCCTTGTTACTTAATTAGTCCCTTTCTTCCCCCTCATCTTCCTTTCTTATATTCTTTACATTTATTTGTCTTTACCTTGTTGCTACCTTGTCTTACATGACACCCTGGTCTTCTGCTCTTAACCTTCATGTCTCCTTGTTACTTAATTAGTCCCTTTCTTCCCCCTCATCTTCCTTTCTTATATTCTTTACATTTATTTGTCTTTACCTTGTTGCTACCTTGTCTTACATGATACCCTGGTTTTCTGCTCTTAACCTCCATGTCTCCTTGTTACTTAATTAGTCCCTTTCTTCCCCCTCATCTTCCTTTCTTATATTCTTTACATTTATTTGTCTTTACCTTGTTGCTACCTTGGCTTACATGACACCCTGGTCTTCTGCTCTTAACCTCCATGTCTCCTTGTTACTTAATTAGTCCCTTTCTACCCCCTCATCTTTCTTTCTTATATTCTTTACATTTATTTGTCTTTACCTTGTTACTACCTTGTCTTACATGACACCCTGGTCTTCTGCTCTTAACCTCCATGTCTCCTTGTTACTTAATTAGTCCCTTTCTTCCCCCTCATCTTCCTTTCTTATATTCTTTACATTTATTTGTCTTTACCTTGTTACTACCTTGTCTTACATGACACCCTGGTCTTCTGCTCTTAACCTCCATGTCTCCTTGTTACTTAATTAGTCCCTTTCTTCCCCCTCATCTTCCTTTCTTATATTCTTTACATTTATTTGTCTTTACCTTGTTGCTACCTTGTCTTACATGACACCCTGGTCTTCTGCTCTTAACCTCCATGTCTCCTTGTTACTTAATTAGTCCCTTTCTTCCCCCTCATCTTCCTTTCTTATATTCTTTACATTTATTTGTCTTTACCTTGTTGCTACCTTGTCTTACATGATACCCTGGTTTTCTGCTCTTAACCTCCATGTCTCCTTGTTACTTAATTAGTCCCTTTCTTCCCCCTCATCTTCCTTTCTTATATTCTTTACATTTATTTGTCTTTACGTTGTTGCTACCTTGTCTTACATGATACCCTGGTTTTCTGCTCTTAACCTCCATGTCTCCTTGTTACTTAATTAGTCCCTTTCTTCCCCCTCATCTTCCTTTCTTATATTCTTTACATTTATTTGTCTTTACCTTGTTGCTACCTTGTCTTACATGATACCCTGGTTTTCTGCTCTTAACCTCCATGTCTCCTTGTTACTTAATTAGTCCCTTTCTTCCCCCTCATCTTCCTTTCTTATATTCTTTACATTTATTTGTCTTTACCTTGTTGCTACCTTGTCTTACATGATACCCTGGTCTTCTGCTCTTAACCTCCATGTCTCCTTGTTACTTAATTAGTCCCTTTCTTCCCCCTCATCTTCCTTTCTTATATCCTTTACATTTATTTGTCTTTACCTTGTTGCTACCTTGTCTTACATGATACCCTGGTCTTCTGCTCTTAACCTCCATGTCTCCTTGTTACTTAATTAGTCCCTTTCTTCCCCCTCATCTTCCTTTCTTATATTCTTTACATTTATTTGTCTTTACCTTGTTGCTACCTTGTCTTACATGACACCCTGGTCTTCTGCTCTTAACCTCCATGTCTCCTTGTTACTTAATTAGTCCCTTTCTTCCCCGTCATCTTCCTTTCTCATATTCTTTACATTTGTCTTTACCTTGTTGCTACCTTGACTTACATGACACCCTGGTCTTCTGCTCTTAACCTCCATACCTCCTCGATTACTTAATTAGTCCCTTTCTTCCCCATCTTCCTTTCTTATATTCTTTACATTTGTCTTTACCTTGTTGCTACTTTGGCTTACATGACATCCTGGTCTTCTGCTCTTAACCTTCATACCTCCTTGTTACTTAATTAGTCCCTTTCTTCCCCCTCATCTTCCTTTCTTATATTCTTTACATTTATTTGTCTTTACCTTGTTGCTACCTTGTCTTACATGACACTCTGGTCTTCTGCTCTTAACCTCCATGTCTCCTTGTTACTTAATTAGTCCCTTTCTTCCCCCTCATCTTCCTTTCTTATATTCTTTACATTTGTCTTTACCTTGTTGCTACCTTGTCTTACATGACACCCTGGTCTTCTGCTCTTAACCTCCATGTCTCCTTGTTACTTAATTAGTCCCTTTCTTCCCCCTAATCTTCCTTTCTTATATTCTTTACATTTATTTGTCTTTACCTTGTTGCTTCCTTGTCTTACATGACACCCTGGTCTTCTGCTCTTAACCTCCATGTCTCCTTGTTACTTAATTAGTCCCTTTCTTCCCCCTCATCTTCCTTTCTTATATTCTTTACATTTATTTGTCTTTACCTTGTTGCTACCTTGTCTTACATGACACCCTGGTCTTCTGCTCTTAACCTCCATGTCTCCTTGTTACTTAATTAGTCCCTTTCTTCCCCCTCATCTTCCTTTCTTATATTCTTTCCATTTATTTGTCTTTACCTTGTTACTACCTTGTCTTACATGACACCCTGGTTTTCTGCTCTTAACCTCCATGTCTCCTTGTTACTTAATTAGTCCCTTTCTTCCCCCTCATCTTCCTTTCTTATATTCTTTACATTTATTTGTCTTTACCTTTTTACTACCTTGTCTTACATGACACCCTGGTCTTCTGCTCTTAACCTCCATGTCTCCTTGTTACTTAATTAGTCCCTTTCTTCCCCCTCATCTTCCTTTCTTATATTCTTTACATTTATTTGTCTTTACCTTGTTACTACCTTGTCTTACATGACACCCTGGTCTTCTGCTCTTAACCTCCATGTCTCCTTGTTACTTAATTAGTCCCTTTCTTCCCCCTCATCTTCCTTTCTTATATTCTTTACATTTATTTGTCTTTACCTTGTTGCTACCTTGTCTTACATGACACCCTGGTCTTCTGCTCTTAACCTTCATGTCTCCTTGTTACTTAATTAGTCCCTTTCTTCCCCCTCATCTTCCTTTCTTATATTCTTTACATTTATTTGTCTTTACCTTGTTGCTACCTTGTCTTACATGATACCCTGGTTTTCTGCTCTTAACCTCCATGTCTCCTTGTTACTTAATTAGTCCCTTTCTTCCCCCTCATCTTCCTTTCTTATATTCTTTACATTTATTTGTCTTTACCTTGTTGCTACCTTGTCTTACATGATACCCTGGTCTCCTGCTCTTAACCTCCATGTCTCCTTGTTACTTAATTAGTCCCTTTCTTCCCCCTCATCTTCCTTTCTTATATTCTTTACATTTATTTGTCTTTACCTTGTTGCTACCTTGTCTTACATGATACCCTGGTCTTCTGCTCTTAACCTCCATGTCTCCTTGTTACTTAATTAGTCCCTTTCTTCCCCCTCATCTTCCTTTCTTATATTCTTTACATTTATTTGTCTTTACCTTGTTGCTACCTTGTCTTACATGATACCCTGGTCTTCTGCTCTTAACCTCCATGTCTCCTTGTTACTTAATTAGTCCCTTTCTTCCCCCTCATCTTCCTTTCTTATATTCTTTATATTTATTTGTCTTTACCTTGTTGCTACCTTGTCTTACATGATACCCTGGTCTTCTGCTCTTAACCTCCATGTCTCCTTGTTACTTAATTAGTCCCTTTCTTCCCCCTCATCTTCCTTTCTTATATTCTTTACATTTATTTGTCTTTACCTTGTTGCTACCTTGTCTTACATGACACCCTGGTCTTCTGCTCTTAACCTCCATGTCTCCTTGTTACTTAATTAGTCCCTTTCTTCCCCGTCATCTTCCTTTCTTATATTCTTTACATTTATTTGTCTTTACCTTGTTGCTACCTTGTCTTACATGACATCCTGGTCTTCTGCTCTTAACCTCCATGTCTCCTTGTTACTTAATTAGTCCCTTTCTTCCCCCTCATCTTCCTTTCTTATATTCTTTACATTTATTTGTCTTTACCTTGTTGCTACCTTGTCTTACATGACACCCTGGTCTTCTGCTCTTAACCTCCATGCCTCCTTGTTACTTAATTAGTCCCTTTCTTCCCCCTCATCTTCCTTTCTTATATTCTTTACATTTATTTGTCTTTACCTTGTTGCTACCTTGTCTTACATGACACCCTGGCCTTCTGCTCTTAACCTCCATGTCTCCTTGTTACTTAATTAGTCCCTTTCTTCCCCCTCATCTTCCTTTCTTATATTCTTTACATTTATTTGTCTTTACCTTGTTGCTACCTTGTCTTACATGACACCCTGGTCTTCTGCTCTTAACCTTCATACCTCCTTGTTACTTAATTAGTCCCTTTCTTCCCCCTCATCTTCCTTTCTTATATTCTTTACATTTGTCTTTACCTTGTTGCTACCTTGTCTTACATGACACTCTGGTCTTCTGCTCTTAACCTCCATGTCTCCTTGTTACTTAATTAGTCCCTTTCTTCCCCCTCATCTTCCTTTCTTATATTCTTTACATTTGTCTTTACCTTGTTGCTACCTTGTCTTACATGACATCCTGGTCTTCTGCTCTTAACCTCCATGTCTCCTTGTTACTTAATTAGCCCCATTCTTCCCCCTCATCTTCCTTTCTTATATTCTTTACATTTATTTGTCTTTACCTTGTTGCTACCTTGTCTTACATGACACCCTGGTCTTCTGCTCTTAACCTCCATACCTCCTTGTTACTTAATTAGTCCCTTTCTTCCCCCTCATCTTCCTTTCTTATATTCTTTACATTTATTTGTCTTTACCTTGCTGCTACCTTGTCTTACATGACATCCTGGTCTTCTGCTCTTAACCTCCATGTCTCCTTGTTACTTAATTAGCCCCATTCTTCCCCCTCATCTTCCTTTCTTATATTCTTTACATTTATTTGTCTTTACCTTGTTGCTACCTTGTCTTACATGACACCCTGGTCTTCTGCTCTTAACCTCCATACCTCCTTGTTACTTAATTAGTCCCTTTCTTCCCCCTCATCTTCCTTTCTTATATTCTTTACATTTATTTGTCTTTACCTTGCTGCTACCTTGTCTTACATGACATCCTGGTCTTCTGCTCTTAACCTCCATGTCTCCTTGTTACTTAATTAGTCCCATTCTTTCCCCTCATCTTCCTTTCTTATATTCTTTACATTTGTCTTTACCTTGTTGCTACCTTGTCTTACATGACATCCTGGTCTTCTGCTCTTAACCTCCATGCCTCCTTGTTACTTAATTAGTCCCATTCTTCCCCCTCATCTTCCTTTCTTATATTCTTTACATTTATTTGTCTTTACCTTGTTGCTACCTTGTCTTACATGACATCCTGGTCTTCTGCTCTTAACCTCCATGTCTCCTTGTTACTTAATTAGTCCCATTCTTCCCCCTCATCTTCCTTTCTTATATTCTTTACATTTATTTGTCTTTACCTTGTTGCTACCTTGTCTTACATGACATCCTGGTCTTCTGCTCTTAACCTCCATGTCTCCTTGTTACTTAATTAGCCCCATTCTTCCCCCTCATCTTCCTTTCTTATATTCTGTACATTTCTTGCCCATTTTTCTTTTACTTTGTGCAAGAGCTCACCAATACTTCTTACTTTTATTTTCTCCCTGCCCGTTAACATTTTTATACCTACTATCCTCTTCTCTACTTTCTCCCATTTTTCCTCCCAAACCTTTTTTCTCCACATTGCAACCTCTGCGCATTCCATTACATAGTGCTCTGTACTTTCTTTTCCACCACACAACACACAAATTCCCTTTTCCCTACCTCTTATCCCTCTTAGGAATATTGTCCCTGTTCTCATCCAAGCTAACCCTTCTCTCTCTTGCCTATTGCAGTAATCTACATATGCATCTCGTTCCCAATTTATTTTTATTTGCTTGTAAAATTGTAATGATCTCATATTTTCTAGACTTCTCCATATTTCCTGTCTTTCTATATATTCTAGTCTACATTTTACCAATTTACCGACATCGCTTGTATTCCTTTCCTCTAATCTCCATATATCTCTCATTCCTATTTTTTCCATAATTCCTCCTATCTCTGCCCACCAACTATTTGAGTTTGCTAATCTTTTTTTGCTTATAAATTCAGAATTTTAAGATGCAATTCCTACCATAGCACCAAATTACTAAAATACGTACAAAAACATAGTGAACTCGTCATATGGGAGAGAATATACATAGAAAAACATAAAAACCAACTAATGAACTTTGAAATCCTGCCAGAAGACAACATCACATTTAAATTCATCACAAAATCAACAGATGGCAGCAGCAACTCCAGAACTATCCACACCACTGCATCAAGCTTTAGTCGCATTAGAGCTGATGATGAGAACGATGGTTCGTGAAACATGTCCCCAATATAGGTACGTAAGTGAAGCTGAAGTGTAATAAACACGACTCATCTATAATTTAATAACTTACAGTGTTTGGAATTGCTCAGCTCAGTAAAGCTGAACCTGGTTGTCCAACCGTGAAACTTGCAAGCAGAAGCATTAACAGTGAAGTATTCTTCATTTTTGAGTTTGATTTATGAGTCACTATGTTTACACTAAACTTCACTTACTATGTTGTACAATAGAAACGTTTTCAAGATCATTCCATCTCACCAAAGTCTTTCTTAAGGAATGTCATAGCTTATTAAGCTTCAACTATAAAACTACCCTTAATTATAGAGGAGTTGAAATGACAGTGTTTATGTCCTTTTAGAAGAACAGTTAATTACCTCAGTAGCTTTCTCCTTGGTATCCTCCAGAGTCTGCACCAGTTCTGTATTGTCCAACATGTTCCCTTTAGTAACTGACAGCTCTCTCAGTAAAGAGTTCTCTAACTCATTCAGGAGGTTTTTATTATTCATAGTTTCAATGATGAGATTCTCTCGCATTTCCTCTAGGTCAGGCCTCTCATTCCTTACTACTATACTAAGCAGCTGGTCTTCCAAGCCCTGTCAAAACATTCACATTGAGTATTTACTTCAAGGGGTGAGCATAAGGACATCATTTCCAACACCTTTTGTGACAAAGGTATGTGATTATTGCAATTATAATTTGCATGATAAACCTAAGAGCTACAATTTAATATTCAATATGCCAGCAGTGTGCCTTCTGTGGCAGCCAGTAAAAAATGATGCGCTGTATATGCAGTTCATAAAGAAATAAAAAGCTTAGCACAACTTGAGGAATTAAAACAGTAATGGAAATGTCCTTTTACTGTATTGGATTTTGAAGTTGATTACATTATATTAATTGAACTGGTAGCATGTAAAAAGTTATCAATGTTAGTTAGGTAAAAAATGAAATGCCAATGCACAAAAAGTTCATCTGTGAGTCTATTGTTATGAATCAGGTAATACTTACAGACACAGCAACAGTATAATTGATGACGGTAGCTTTAGTGTACACAGCAGCACTGAAAATGGGGTTGGCCATTTTTGTAGTCAGATAAAGTCTAAAGTTTTCATCATAGTCCACTTCCTTGCCTCCCAGCTCCACATAAACTCTGCCTTGTAGTCCTGAAATCATATTTGTCATACAATATCATCTCCACCAATTCTTACCAAAGCTTATTCTTCAACTTTATCTTAATATATTTGTAAAGATGATTTTATTATAGGTACAATGAAAATAGGAAATATGGTAGACTTAAGGGTTAAGTTAAATTTGATATATGATGCCTCTGACATTGTTTGCTTTGGATGACCAGAAGAAAAAATTTCCCATTTGAGAAAAATATAAGAATTTGAAAATTATATCCAATAGGGAGGAATGTTTCAGAAAAAGTTAAAAATTGTGCTTTAATGATATGAAAATGTGAAACTACGCTATTCATTTATTTAATATGAGGGGCAATCAAATATTAACATGCCTTTGTTTACTGCAGTGAGGTCCCTGGAAGGGGACAGTGGCCTTGGGAACTCGTCTGGCTCTGTCCCTCAGCTACTGAGAGTGAGGTGCATCCAGCTGTTGTGCAACGAGTAATAATCAAGTTTCTTATCAATGAAAATGTCAGTGCAGTTGAAATACACCATCGGTTACTCACACAGTTTGGGGAAACAACCCTTTCATTGTCCAGAGTTATTGGTGCCATGAGTTTAATGAAGGACGTGACGTGTTGAAAACTTGGCCCACCAAGTACCCGCCACCCATGTACCAGCATCAATCCAGAAAACATCCAAGCTGTTCAAGACATCATTGAAGGGGATCGCCACATCACAGTGCTTGAGATTTGTCGAGTGAGTGAGTGAGTGATGATGAGTATAAGGGCGCTCAACTACAGAGGTCATCAGCGCCCTTTTTAAAAGAAACTGGTCATGGCAAAAGCCAGATATAAATCATTCTAAAACAGTATAACTATGTTAAAAAAGACAACAAATACATACGCGTTGGAAAAAAAAAAAAAAAAAAAAAATAGAAAAAAAGGCATCCAAAAACCATAAATTCTATTTGCTAAATCCTAAAATCTAATCTCGAAAAGAACCTAAAAACCTTCTTCACTACTGCGTTATCGTCCGCTAGCATTTCTGCAAAGCTGACCGGCAGCTGCAGAGACGTCCTAAGGTCTGCTAGGTGAAAACACTCTAGCAGCACGTGTCGTACAGACAACGCTTCATTACAAAACGGACATAGTGGAGAAGGCTCCTTTTTAAAAAGAAAACTATGAGTAAAAATGCAGTGCCCAATTCGTAACCGAGCCAAACTCACCTCCTCGCGACGAGATGACCGACAGGAGGTAACCCAGGGAATCGGAAGTTCTTTGACAGATCTAAGTTTATTATTGCGGAGAGCATACCACTCTTCCTGCCAGCAGGTTTGCACAGCTCTCCGCAATTCGGCCCTAAAGTCTTCCGATGTCACAGATGGTATTTTAACCCTGGGCTTCATGATAGCCGTCTTGGCTGCAAATCCGCCATTTCATTCCCCCGCAAGCCTACGTGACCAGGGATCCATGCACACACCACGTTAACGCCAGAAGCGTGTAAAACGTGGAGGGCATCCTGTATACGCTGCACAATAGGGTGGTAGTTGTACAGCTGCCGTAGGCTTTGAAGTGCACTGAGGGAATCACTCAGGATTAAGCAGTCCCCCAACTTTCGTCGGCGTACGTGTAAAATGGCCCGGTATATTGCATAAAGCTCTGCAGTAAAAATGGAAGTGCTAGTGTGGAATCCGAATGTATAGGGTTCGGTTCCACACACGTAAGCACAACCAACGCCATTTGAGTTCTTGGAGCCATCAGTATAAATTACAAAATGGTCCTCATATCGCGATAAAAATTCTAAAAAACATGTGCGGATACTAGACATAGACATGGTAGATTTATCATATTTAGTCATGCCCAGATCAACCGGGGACGCTCTGCACAACCAAGGAGGGTATGTCCTCTCCCCCCTAGGATACATCTTGGGCATGTCAGTATCAAGATGTCTAAGGAGCTCCCGGAAACGAAAACCAGGTGGCTTTGGTTTAATAGTAGTGTTCCTATAACGCACGTCCATGAAGGTATTAAAGAACGGCGTAAACGATGGATGTGTGGGCATGCAATTAAGTCCACAGCCATAATTGGCTAATAACATGTTGCGCCTGTACTGCAGAGGAGGTTCTGCAGACTCAGCATACAGGCTTATAACTCGGCTCATTGGAAATGCCCCAACTGCTATACGTATGCCACAGTTATGGACTGTGTCTAATCTCTTCAGCACAGATGGTCGTGCTGAGCCATAAACGATACTACCATAGTCTAATTTGGAACGGATGAGTGCCCGATAAAGTCGCAATAACACTGCACGATCCGCTCCCCACGATTTTCCACTAAGTACCCGCAAGATATTCAAAGATCGGTCACATCGTGCTTTCAGTTGTGCTATATGCGACGACCAACTAAGTTTTCTATCAAATATCAATCCAAGGAACCTCGCCTCATCTGCAAAAGGTAGTAGATCAGCGCCTAGCCGGAGCCTTGGAGGTAGTCGACTCTGCTGACGCCAGAAGTTTACACAGATGGTTTTCTCAGCGGAAAATCGGAAGCCGTTTTTTAAACTCCAACTCTTAAGGTTGTCCAAGGTGGTCTGAAGACGGCGCTCTAAAAACGGAGTGCGCTGAGATGTACAGTAGACGGCAAAGTCGTCTACAAATAGGCATGACGAGACACCTGGAGGTACACATTTCGAGATAGAATTAATCGCAATAGCAAACAACGTAACACTTAGTACCGATCCCTGTGGTACACCGTTCTCTTGAACAAAACGGTTCGAAAAAACCGAGCCAACCCTTACTCGGAATACGCGGTCTTTCAGGAATTCCTGAAGGAAGAGTGGTAGGCGTCCACGTATATTCCAGGTGTGCAGAGTACGTAGCAACCCTGCCCGCCAACACGTATCATAAGCCTTTTCGAGGTCAAAAAATATTCCGACTGTTTGACAGTTCTTAAGAAATCCGTTCATAATCTGTGTCGACATTGACACAAGATGATCCACTGTTGAACGGCGTCGTCGGAAACCGCACTGGATGTTATTCAGTAGGTTGTGCGTTTCCAGCCACCATACCAACCGCCCATTTATCATGCGTTCCATCACCTTGCATACGCAACTGGTGAGGGAAATAGGGCGGTAGCTAGAAGGGAGGTGACGGTCCTTGCCAGCTTTCAAGATAGGTATAATGGTAGCTTCTCGCCACTTTTCAGGAAACGTGGCATCAACCCAAACACGGTTATAGACCTCGAGCAGGAATGCCTTACCTTCAGGTGAGAGATGTTGTAACATTTGAACGTGGATTCCGTCCGGTCCTGGTGCTGTCAGTCGCGATGACGAAAGAGCGTGTTCTAGCTCTGCCAAGATGAAGAGGCGGTTATAGTCTTCAAGGTTTCTGGAACTAAACACGAAACCTTGAGATTCTACCTGAGTCTTAATTGAGATAAACTCAGGAGCATAATTGCATGAGCTAGACACCTGAGCGAAAGCACAGCCGAAGGTGTTAGCCACAACAAACGGATCAACAACAACTCCTGCAGTTGTTTTCAGACCAGCGATTGGCAGGTGGGTTGATTTTCCGGCCACGCGCCTTAATTTATCCCATACAACAGATGAGGGTATACATCTGTTAAAAGATGATACAAATTTGTTCCATGAGGTCTTTTTGCTATCCTTAATTATTTTCCTAGATTTTGCACGCGCTTTGTTATACTCAATTAGATTACTTAGCGTAGGGTGTCGTTGGAATACCCTTAGAGCACGTCTACGAGCACGAATAGCATTCCGGCAGTCGTTGGTCCACCATGGGACAGGAAATCGACCGGGTTGGGTAGCCGAACGTGGAATAGACTGTTCTGCAGCGGAAAGAATTTTCTCTGTGAGATGATCAACTAAATCATTCACAGAATCGTGCTCGTTGTATTCAAAGACAGCCAACTGGGTGTAAAGATTCCAGTTGGCACGATCAAAGCGCCATCTAGGGATACGTGAGGGAGACACATCTTGTGCTAAGAGACTAAGAAGACATGGAAAGTGGTCGCTGGAATGTAAATCAGAGATGACATTCCACTGTAATGAAACAGCTAACTGGGATGAACACACTGCCAAATCGATGTGCAAATAGGTGTTAAACGCGTCTGAGAGGAATGTGGGCTCTCCGGTGTTCAGGAGAACCAAGTTATTGCTCTCCAGGAATTTTGCAATGAGGTTGCCTCTCGAACATGCCCGATTTGAGCCCCAAAGTGGGTGATGGGCATTAAAGTCTCCAACTATTAGAAATGGTGTTGAAAGTTGGGAAACCAGATCTTCAAGGTCAACTAACGAGAGGTCATCTGATGGCGGGAGATATACAGTGCAAATGCAAAATTCTATTGATGGCAGCTTAATCCTTACAGCTACAGATTGTAAATCAGACTGTAGCTGTAACGGATCTACAAATATGTCATCCCTGAGGAGCATCATAGTACCCCCGTGTGCAGGAATGTCCTCTTCTGTTTCAACATCACACCTCAGTGGTGTGTAGCGTCTGATTTTAAAGTTGTCTTGTGGTCGTAGCTTAGTCTCTTGTAAGCATACCACTAAGGGGTGATGCTTACTGAGCAAAAGTTCCAATTCTGGTCGATGCGCTCTTAATCCTCGTATGTTCCATTGTAGGATAGCCATTGGAACTATGGGATATAAGTTGTAAAGGTAGTCTACATTAAGACGACTTCATGGGTGGCCGAATCAATTTGCCCTTTTTCTTTGGTGTAGGGCTAGTTTCGGCAGGTTTATCCTGCCTCTTCTTTGCTGCAGATGTAGCAGCGTGGTCAGCTGTTTCCTGCTCCATATCCTCTATGGAAGAGGACGGTTTTCCTTCTACAACTTTCGATTCGAGGGGCTCGAAGCGATTGGAAATTCCGACCGACGTAGATGAGGGTCGCCGGTCGTGGTCCATGAGTTTAATGAAGGACGTGACGTGTTGAAAACTTGGCTCACCCCCGCCACCCATGTACCAGCATCAATCCAGAAAACATCCAAGCTGTTCAAGACATCATTGAAGGGGATCGCCACATCACAGTGCTTGAGATTTGTCGACAACTGCTCATAAGCTATGGGGGAGTGCCCAATCAATCATTTGAAGGGAGCTGAAATTGAGAAAAGTGTCCGCTTGTTGGGTTCCGTGGTATCTCACTGCAGAACAGAAAGCAGTGCGAGTTCAAATGTGTTGCATGCTTCTCACGCATTACGAAGAGGAAGGTGATGCTTTTCTGGACAGAATCATCACTTGTGATGAGACATGGGTGAATCATTACACACCCATATCAAAGAGGGCCAGTCTGGAGTGGAGAGCAACTGCCGGTGAAAGCCAAGTCACGACTGTCAGCAGGGAAAGTTTTGGCCACAGTTTTCTGGGACTCGAATGGTGTCCCCATTTTTTTTTTCCTTGAATAACAAGGACAACGACAGCAGACCATTAATTCTGCCTACTACTGTGACCTTCTCAGTCAAGTCCGAGTTGCTTTCTGGTCAAAACGTCACACTAGCCCAATCAGGAATGCATTGATTCTGCAGGATAATGCCAGAACACACACCGCAGCAGAAACGCAGCAAAAATTGGCCGAAATGCACTGGACTGCCCTTCCACATCCACCCTACAGACCAGACCTCTCACCATCTGACTTCTTCATGTTTGTTCCACTCAGAGAAACTCTTGGAGGACATTGTTTCACAACCAATGAGGAGGTGAAAGACCATGTGCAACTGGCTCTGCACTCGTCCTCATACTTTCTTTGAAACTGGCATTAAAAACTGCCAGTTCATTGGAAAAAATGCATAGAAAAGATGGGTCAATATGTAGAAGAGTAAGAAAAATGTTAATTTCAATTATTCTTCATTAATAAATTTTCCGGAACGAAAGTCCTGTTCATATTTGATTGCCTCTCATATAATGTAAAAAACTGAAGCTAGTAACAGTGAAGCAATACAAACTACAATAAAATATAATAATTTGTTATAAATAATATTTACCTTAAATAGGTAAATGTATAATGAATTTTGAAATACTGCAAATCGATTCCGTCACTAAGTTTGTTTTACTTTCAGAGGTTGGTAATAAATACAAAAGTAATGACCCCTAGCAGCAGTAACGATAACACAGACAATACAAATAAGTATTTGCAAAACTAATTTTGTTAATTGTGAAGAATTTACAATTTCTTAAAAGGACAAGGGAAGTTTGTAACAACTTATTAGAAATGACATGTAAAAGAACGTCTAGAGGACAAAATGCTAGCACACCAGCAACGATGGTGCGATGCCGGCAAATAATAGAATTTTTCAGTCTGACTCTACGTTTCCACAATTTAGCCTACACACGGCCAGCGTGAAAGAACAATTAATTTCAATTAATTGACCTAATAGTGGTTAACTATAAAGCCCGGGCCTTAAAGTACTTACAATATAGTAAGTCGCCATTAAGGTAGTTGTCTCATGTATTTATGAGAACTCCTAAGTGGTTTACCGGGAAAATACGAGTCAGTTGAAGAATTTAATGTCATATCGGCACGTTGGCCATAGTAGCACAATGGTAGTGCGGCTGGACGGAAACCAGAAGATGCGTGGTTCAAATCCCGGATATGGCATTGAATTTTTCAGTCTGACTCTACGTTTCCACAAAATAATAGTATTGTTAAAGAAAATATTTAAAGTATGTTCAAGTTATAACACCTCCTATTATTTTTGCAGGATTGGGACCAAATGGGAACTTCTGTTTTCTTTTTAAAAAAATACACATAGATTGTTTGTGAATGCCTGACTGAGATGGCAGCACTGTCGAGTGCACAGAACTCTAGTGGTAGTGAAGAGAGTTAGGACTGTTTTTGATACTTAAAATGGTGACTGTTTTCATTGCAAGAACAGCATGCAATCATTTGTTTTCTCCATTTTCGTGGTGTGACACCTATTGAAATTCATCGTCAGTTGAGTGAGCCATGTGGATTGTACCATGGATGTGTGTAATGTGACTCCTGAGTGTGACAGTTCAATGAAGGCAAGAACATCATGTGACAACAAACCAAGACAGTCATGGCCTCGCACTAGCCGGTCTGACGACATAATCCAGCAAGTGGAGAACGTTGTTTTGGAGGATTGCCGATTGAGCATTGCAGACACTGCCTCCAAAATTGGCATTTCTGTGGGACCTGTGCACACAATCCTGCACGAAGGTCTGAAAATGCGAAAAAAGTCTTCCAGGTGGGTGCCACAAATGCTGACGGCTGATCACAAGGCTGCGCACATGGCAAATTGTCAGGCAATGCTGATGCATGATGACGGCATGAATGGAGGTTTCTTTCAATCAATTGTGACAATGGATGCCCTTTTTCAATCCTGAAATGAAGCGTCAGTCAGCTCAATGGAAGCATACAGACTCACCGCCACCAAAACATGTTGGGTTGAGCACCAGTGCTGACAAAATGATGGTGGCCATCTTCTGGGACAGCAGTGATGTAATCCTTACTCATTGCATTCCAAAGGGCACTACAGTGACAGCTGCATTCTACCAAAATGTTTTGAAGAATAAACTCCTCCCAGCATTGCGTGAAAAACGGGCGGAAAAGATTGGATGTGTGCTTTTTCATCAAGACAACGCACCAGCGCATGAGGCGAACGCAACACAGGAGTTTCTTTGTGACAACTTTGAAGTGATTACACATGCTCCCTACTCACCTGACCTGGTTCCTAGCGATTTTTTGGCTGAAAGACACTCTCCGTGGTCGTGCCGCTATTGCCTCAGCGATTTTCCAGCGGACAAAACACACTCCTAAAGAAGTGCTTGCAGTGGCCATTGAGTTATGATGTCGACATTGTGAAAATGTGTACGGCTAGAGGGAGATTACGTTGAGAAGTGACACTAGTTTCACATTTTTCTTGTGATTACTTTGTGAGAAAAAAAATAGTAGGTGTTATAACTTGAACACACCTCATGTGCTAACTGATACATTATGTTGCTAATATTTAAATAACGAGATCAAGTGAACATGTTAAATAAAGAATGTTAACATATGGTGACAAATAGATATAATTGTTTGAAATCAAAGGGAAACTTCTAATATATGCAATTTTTAATACTATTGCAAATGCACCTAAGTGTAATGCTACATATACTTCTTTAGTGTTAAGACCTACAATAAATGAATGAGTGACAAACTAAGAAAAAGGAACACTTACTTATTATCTTTTTCTCCAATACATTATCAATAATTGGATCAATATAATCATCTACGTCCTGAAACAGTACTGGAGTTCCATAACGAATAGCCATTTCCAACTGATTAATAAAATCTTTATCAATGAATGTCAATATTTTTAAATTTGACTGTTCTTCTTTCCTTTTTATCCAATTCAAGGCCTGAAAAATGAAGAAGCAATGCTTTTATTTACTCCATTTTAAAAATATTCTGGATTTGTGATTCAAATTTTATGATATCGCTTTATTTATAATAAACTAATTTAGGTAATAATTTGCATGTGTAGTGGAATGCCAAAGTAATCATTTTACTGGTAATTCAAGGAGAAAATATGAGCCCATCATTACATACAAAAAAGGAAAAAATATTTCAATGGTAAAGAAATTACACTCACTCCCCACTTGCATAATGTGCTTTCCCTTCAAGTTTTGTTCTCTTTCTGTTTTTCCTCAAACATTATTTTTATTTTGATCACAAGATCTGCAATATTTTCAAAGTAAGTGAAAATCAAAAAACTGTGTCAACATATCAATAATAATGATCACACCATAGTGTACCATATTCCATCTAGGCAGAAACGTTTATGATATCCTCATTAGCAAAATCTGGATTTAATTCAATATCAGCTACGTGAATGGCTGCATGTGACAATTTCAATGCTTCTGTTGTGATCGTCCAAAAGACTTATAAACTTTGAGAATACTTTAAAACTACCTGGTCCACTGATACATATTGCTAAAGAAATCTACTGAAGTACCTACTTGAATTTGTGGATCTATGCAGAGAGGAAAGCAGCCTGCTCTTGTGGTTAGGATTCCATTCTGTACCGACAGGTCATCTGGAGGCAGACCTTGGGCATTCCATCTGCACACAGAAACATCAGTTTTCATTTAATATTTCATTATTATAGTAAAATAATAACATTCAAACTAAGATAAACGATCATTCTTATGTTCTTTATCATATGGCTACCTGCAATCCACCCAAAAATTCAATGTGGAGATTTCACCATAACTACATTATGTTTCAAGCTCTCTTAAATAAAAAGAGGTGCTTTTAGTGAGAGAGGTAGACAGAATAGCATAACCCAATTGTATGAATACCAAGCATGGTTAATGAGTGTTATTGCTGCATGAGAGTCACAAGGGGCTACTGGATGATAACTCTTAATTCTCAGCTTCCAGGTATTATGTATATCTGTAAATAAAGGTCAGTCCCACAAGCTGTTATACTCCTTGTATCTAGATAACAGGTTGCTGTTGAACAACTACCCAATTTTTGATCCCTTGATGGACGGATCAATAATGAAATGCTGTTCATGCTTGAAGTCATGCTATTAGGGTTTTCCAGCACCACCCTACAGAGGATGATGATGATGATGATGATGATTGATGATGATGAAGATGATGATGATGATGATGATGATGATGATGATGATGATGATGATGATGATGATGATGATGATGATGATGATGATGATGATGATAATAATAATAATAATAATAATAATAATAATAATAATAATAATTTTATTGTCGTTGAGCTTTACAGCAATGGATGTCAGAAGATACAATACAAATTACAACAATATCATACAGAGTAAGTACAAAGTCAAGCTTAACAGCAATTGATGTCAAAAGATAACATAAATATTACAATACAATACAAATCTTTCTATTCTATTCTATTTTACAGAATATGAGAATAATACAAATTAGAAAATAATGTTCAGTGAATAAGTGACACTACTTACAATTCAGATGCATTTTCAAAAAATTCCTGTAAGGAGTAGAATGGGTTGATTAATAATCTGTCATAAAGCCTATGTTCAAAGCTGCTATTTGGCAGTCGAATTACATAATCTGGAAGTGCATTATACATTCTTATACCTAATATTTCAAAACTATTATGTGATTTTGCAAGCCTATGATAAGGTGTATCAATTTGGTTTGTATACCTAGTATTATATTTATGGATATCCTGTCTATAGTTGTAATCAGATAAATTCTTTTTTATATAAATTAGGACGGTATAGATGTATAAGTTTACTACTGTCATTATTCTTAATTTAATAAATAATGGCTTACAATGTGCAAATTTGTCTGTATCAGATATAATACGGATAATCTTCTTCTGTAATAATAGGATATTACTAACGTGGCTACTATTACCCCAAAGTAAGATACCATATAATATAATGCTATGAAAAAAAGCAAAGTAAGTAGATCTAATGTATGTATTCGGTACACAGCTTTTTAAGTTTTTGATGAGATATATGACTCTTGAGAGCCTCGCAGTGATGTAATTAATATGTGGTTCCCAGGAGAGTTTATTGTCAACTATTACACCCAAAAATTTGACTTCTTTAGTATCATTTGAACTTGTCAGGTCCCTTAAGCTAAATACAAGTTGTTGTGTTTCTTTTCATTAAGCAAGAAGCCATTTGCCCTAAACCATATGTCTGCCTGCCTCAGGGTGTCCTCGGCAATTGTTTTAAGTTCTCTAATGTCTGAGCTGGTATTAAAGAAAGTAGTGTCATCTGCATATAATATTGTATGGGTATTTACAAAGGAGGGCAAGTCATTGATCATTAGTACAAAAAGTAGAGGTCCCAGAACAGAACCTTGTGGCACCCCCCACTTTATTTCTGTCATTTTCGATCTCTCACTATTGACACATACGACTTGATAGCGATTACTTAAGTACGACTGAAAAAGTTTCAAGGCTGTATCACCTATACCATAAAATTTAAGTTTATTTATAAGGTGTGTATGATTCACACAATCAAATGCCTTACTCAAATCGCAAAAGGTGGCCTCAGCTATATTTTTGGATTCAAAAGCAGTGAGTATCTTTTTTACTAACGATACTATGGCATCTATGATAACCTGATCCAATAAAAGAAAAGTGTGTCAAGTCTAGACAGGTTACTAGGGATAGCGACAATAGTTTGCAGCCTCATTTAATTGACATATATCCTCATGTCATATGTAATGTCTTAAAATTGCTGTTGGAGCTGCTATTGATATATTTGACAACTTTTGCAGTGCTATCGCTCCAGTAAATATTGACAAAAATGACAAAAAACAAAAGCTACCCCAAACTCCTTTATTTGTCACCAAAATTGTTACCACAATGCTAGCTTACAATAACATTCTTTCCTACACAAATACAAGCTTTGAGACGTCTCTTCAATGTTTCCTGATGTCTTTATTGCATGCCCAATTTGTGCTGCTGGCAATCCCTGATATACACAAAGGTTTTGCCAGGCCTCGCATAGCTATTATACAGTCCTCTTAGGTGTGGGAGATTGTTCTGGTAGTCCAATGTTCTTGACTTATACAAGGGGCGTCCAGAAAGTAAGTTCTGTTTCAATTTATCTCCGCTGCAGCGCTGCGATCGCAGTTCCGCACATGCACGATAGACCCTCTGTATCAAGGAGAAGAAACGTGCGCCATTGTGAGATCGCTGTCAGCCACGTACACTTTGTTGTGCTTGTTTACAATGTCGGTGTTGATTGAAAATCCCACCGCTTGTGAAATCAGATATGTGATTCGTTTTCTGAATGCTAGGAAAGTGAAACCAATTGAAATTTATCAGCAAATTTGCAATGTCAAAAGGTGTTGTGTTTCTTCACGACAATGCACGACCACACACTGCAAATGCAACGAAAAACATTCTACAGGGATTTGGCTGGGACGTGTTTGACCAACCACCATGCAGCCCTGACCTCGCTCCTAGCAACTTTCATCTGTTTTTACATCTCAAATCTTTCCTTGGCAGTCAACACTTCAACAATGACGAAGAGCTGAAAGAAAATGTTTCCAACTGGTTGAAGACACAGGCGGCAAACTTCTATGAAGAAGGTATACAAAAACTTGTGCCTCGCTATGACAAATGCCTGCAAAATTTCGGCAGTTATGTAGAAAAGTAGTTTAAGAGTTGTAGAATTTTGTGCAATAAATAATTTTTCTATATCTGTACACAATTTAATTTTATTACCAAACAGAACTTACTTTCTGGACGTACCTCGTATTTCTATAATGGTCTCAATGGTATTTACACAGTAATAATACGACTTGACACCAGCTAGTGATCATCAAGTAGGCCACATCTCTCCCACAAATACACAACAGAGCCAGAGAAACTACCCCACCTCCACTCCCTCCTACATGGCAAAACTGCAATGGCAGCAATGTGACAACATCCATCAAGTTCCTTTCAATTTAAACTCAGGTAGAATCACAAAGTTTCTTTTTGTTTTCTGTAACCTTCAAGATTTGGAGGAAATAGGTATAATAATACTCTCAGGAATCTTTGCAGCATTTAAATCGATTGTTTGGGTGGTGATCTCCATTCTTGGTACCAGCCTTGTTGCAACTGAGCTATAAGTACTAGATTTCGAGATAGATGGTTGGCAGATGCACAAGAGTTTCTAGGCTTTCGAGAACATCTTCTCTGTATACCAGATCTCTTGGACTCCTTTTCCTCCATGAAAGACAGGCATTTTCAGGAGCTAAATGGAAGTGTACCACTGCAATTTACACATGTTGCAGGTGAAGTGTATGCAACATTATTTAAGACTTCCCCATAATAGCTACTCCATTACAAAATCACTAGTGTGACCAAAGTGCAAATCTTCTAACATCTTATTGGTTTTGGGATATAGGACCTTACTTTAATGGCTTCACACCCAGCCTCAACTCTTTGCAGAAGGTCTATACCGTCAAAAGCAAGGAATAAGGTATGAACAGGCGTTGAACCTGATATGATTTTAAGATTTGATGGTATTCGTTTTGATATTCTTGCTGGCTGAGAGGTAGATTTACTAATCTGTGTGTCAGACTGTTGATGGTTGCATGTTTGTGTGGAACTGGGTTGAAACTATTTGCTTTGATGTAATTATCTGTGTGTGTTGCTTTTCTATGAATGCCAAATTCTAGTTTTTCATTGCCTTTTTTGATTTTAAGGTCTAAAAAAGGTAGAGTACAGTCCTCTTCAGTTTCTACTGTGAATTGTATGCTGGGTTCTTGCAGGTTGAGTAGTTTCAAAGCATCATCTATTAGTTTGTAGGGCACTATTGCAAAGATGTCGTCTACGTATCTGTACCATGTTTTAAACATATGAGGGAAACATGGTACAGATACGTAGACGACATCTTTGCAATAGTGCCCTACAAACTAATAGATGATGCTTTGAAACTACTCAACCTGCAAGAACCCAGCATACAATTCACAGTAGAAACTGAAGAGGACTGTACTCTACCTTTTTTAGACCTTAAAATCAAAAAAGGCAATGAAAAACTAGAATTTGGCATTCATAGAAAAGCAACACACACAGATAATTACATCAAAGCAAATAGTTTCAACCCAATTCCACACAAACATGCAACCATCAACAGTCTGACACACAGATTAGTAAATCTACCTCTCAGCCAGCAAGAATATCAAAACAAATACCATCAAATCTTAAAAACTGCAATTAAAAATGGATATGGAAAAAACCTTGTAGATAAAAAACTAAAATTATTCAAACTTCAAAAGAAATTTAAACAGATCACAGCTCTCACACCAATAAAACAAGAAACTAGATTTGCTAAATTTACTTACCACCCCTGGGCCACAAAAAAGTTCCAAAAAATATTCAAGAAATACAATATAACATTGGCACCAAAAAACAATTACAACATTAAAAACCTACTTCACAGTAATAATACTGATAAGATAAAACCAGAGGAAAAGTCAGGCATTTACAAAATTAAGTGTAAAGACTGTGAAAAAATTTACATAGGAAGGACAAAAAGGAACATAGGCACTAGAAAGAAAGAACACTTCAGGCACTTAAGATACAAAAATATTGATAAGTCCGCAATAGCAGCTCATTTCTGGTCTGAAAATCATGAAATTGAAGATAGCACAGAATTACTAAAATACGTACAAAAACATAGTGAACTCGTCATATGGGAGAGGATATACATAGAAAAACATAAAAACCAACTAATGAACTTTGAAATCCCGCTAGAAGAGAATCCCACATTTCAGTTCATCACTAAATCAACAGATGGCAGCAACAACCCCAGAATTACCCACACCGCTGGATCTAGCGTCAGTCGCACAAGAGCCGTAGATGCAAGCGAAGATTTGCGAAACATGTCCTCAAAATAGGTACGAAAGTGAAGCAGATGTGTTAAAAAATGCGACTCATCTAAAATTTAATAATTTTTCACTTCACTGTGGTGTTCCAATACAGTTGAATCTCGAACTCTTGGTTAGATTATGGGAGCTCAGCTTTTGCTGCTGCTGGATTTGCTTCGTGGTTACCTCAGATGCCCGCAAGCCATGCAGGGGACTCGGAATAGTCGTCTGGTTGGATCATAATCACCAAGAAACCAGGGCACTTCTGTGCGATGGTAAATTTGCGTACAATTTTGTAGCCCGGCCCCTAATTTCATCCTCCACAATGGAAGCGATGAGGCTTCTTGAAAGAACCTTACTGGGAAGAATCGACCTACTGAATAGATGGACCTTAGTCCTCTAATCTGAGCGCGCTGAAGATATATCAGCCAGGAATCTGCAGTCATGCCCCAGACCTCGCAGGCATATAGCAACAACGGACTATGAGTGCTCGAAAGAGATATAACTTCACGCGGACTGGCATCTATCGAGAACCCAGCATAGGGTACAAGGAAGCAATAGCTCCCTGAACCCTCGCCGAGAGTTCCCTGATGTGTCGGCGAAAAGTCAAACCTCTGTCTAACTCAACTCCAAGGTATTTGATAAAGGGTACCCATTCTATCCTTTGACCTTTGAAATTGAAATTTGGACAGTCTGAGGGGGTGTGGCACTTAGTGAATAGTATGGCTGGCTTTTGTCTGGGTTAACGGATATCCGCCAATGCCGGCACCACTCTTGTGTGAGACAGAGGTGTATTGGGTTGAAGGCTCTGAGAATGTGCCTGTCTTTGCAGAATAGCAGCACGTCGTCAGCATATTGTGCCATTTCGACGCGCGGCTCGGTTGGAAAGTCTGCCATGTATATACTGAACAGTGTGGGAGATAGTACAGAGGTTTTCTCAAAAATGGATCGAGACTTTATGTTCACCCTGTATAAAGTTTGGTAGTTATCTAACATTTTGTTTCTGAGTCATACATGTACACATACACACAGAAACCTTTTTGTAAAACTTTTTTTTTTTTTTACTGAAGATTCAAAGGACATACAAAACTAGTCCTACTATAATATATATAAACACCAAAGATAAGTGAAGTTTAGTCACTAATTATTATAATTTGTTGAAACATATTAGCTGTTTAACAAAAACCATTTTATGCTATTAAAATGTAAACGTTGAAGTGTTGCTTACAGTAAGACCACTTTGATACATACTTGCTGACTTCCACATCATTGGACAGATATTTTTCCACTTGATACACAGCAGACATTGGCACTTCCCTAGATCGCAAATCTTTCTCCCAGTCTTCGTACAACATTCGACGTCTAAACTCAAAGGTAAAGGCGCCAGTATATGAAAGAAAGGCTCCAGATATTAGACAGTCTCCTATACTGTACTCTTTCTCTTTGTGAAGTTCTTCCAATTCTATTGTCCATCTGTTTTAACAGCAATTAATTAGTGTAAGATTGTTATATTAACAATGTGATATTTAGCTGTGAATTTATAACAGTGAAAGTATTGAGAAATACATTTAGTAAAATTCCAATTAACTATCATAATGTAGAGAGTGGTGTTGACAGTTAACTAAAAATGATGGGTAGTTCATCTTATCTAAACAAGTTTAATGAGCAATTATGCATTAAACAAACAATCCTATAACACAAATAAAAATATTTGTTGATTAATGTCCACTTATCTTAAGAAGTTGATGTTAATACTTCTTTCTTCTTTTTAAGATTGATTTCACGAACATTTGCTCGCATCGTCAGTTAACATACTTCGTCGTCTTGTTTACTTCATCGTCAAGGATACTATGTTTTTTCGTATTACCAAAATCTGAAGACGAAACAAACCTAAAAACAAAATCAATTGCCGGTATGTCAAAATTCATTACGCGATTTTTATTTTTTAAACTAAATATTTTTCCCACACTATTAAATCTATGGGAACATTTAATTTTTTTAATAATTTAACTTCGGGATTTATTTCATGGTTAAATGACCAAAAATGTTATTATTAAACAAATAAATATAATGTTAAATTATTAAAACAATTAAATGTTCCCATAGATTTAATAGTGTGGGAAAAATATTTATTTAAAAAAATAAAAATTGTGTAATGAATTTTGACATACCAGCAATTGATTCTGTTTTTAGGTTTGTTTCGTCTTCAGATTTTGGTAATACGAAAAAACATAGTATCCTTGACGATGAAGTAAACAAGACGACGAAGTATGTTAACTGACGATGCGAGCAAATGTTCGTGAAATCTATTTTTTAAAAAGAAGAAAGAAGTATTAACATCAACTTCTTAAGATAAGTGGACATTAATTAACAAATATTTTTATTTGTGTAATATTTATTATTCCACTGTAACTAGTTTCATTTTCTGTGTAAACAATCCTATGTTATATTTAGAAAACTGGAAAAGTCCATTGTTGTCAAACTTCATCAGTAGTCACTCATCTGTTTAACCAGATATAAAAGTGAATGTTTACAACCGTATAATTAAACCATTGTTGTGTGGTAGGGTTATGGCTACCAAGGTTCTAGTCAGTCGACAATTTCTTGATAATGTCTTTAAGTGGAGCAGAAACGCATTGAAAGAAAATGTATGGTATATGAATAGAGAGTGTCTTAGTCAACTCATAGTATAATTTTAATTAATATATGTTATTTATCCAAGACTGACAAAACAAACAGTTACCTCGCTTTTTCAGAACTCAATCCTGATATCAGTTTTCCTGCTGCAATGAATCGTCTCTCCATAATGTCTGTTTCTTCCTGTAGAACCTGCCGCTCATTCATAGCAGAGTCGTATTTCTTTCCTAGCTGATTGAGATCATCTTCTAGACGATTAATTTCCTTGCAAACTCTGCTATACTCATCTTGAGCCTGCACAAATGTTCATGTTTTACTTTAGAGGTACAACATACTTTCAACCACTTTGTATCACAGATTTGTTCAAAAGAGTTACAGCCCATTCACAATACACATACACTTATTTTATAGTATCTTAATGTATGCTTTCACACTGACTGACGCTGACATAAACTTAGAGGTTTGAATATACCTTTCTAGATAGTAAAGGGGAGTAATTAAGTTTAAAAAATATTGACTGAAGATCAGCCATTCAGGCTTCTCCATTTCCATCAAACAGAAAAAAATATTAGAGATACTACACAGGTATTACAAAGCCCCCTACCCCACCCCCCCCAAAAAAAAATATCATGCAAGTACCTGAAAGTGTGTTTATGCTTCTCTGTATATGAGAGAGTCTCTACTATATGCGCAAGATTTCTTGAGCATTGGCTCCCAAGTCCTCACTTGGTAGGTTTCACCTATTTCCGTAAACACAGATGATAACTTTGAAACAGGAAATGCGCTACACACTGCGAAATCTAGTGGCTAATATGCTAAGCTTTCACACATACGCCACTTCATTTTGAGCAATTTTGAGGTTAATTATTAGCTAACCAGTTTACAACAAATCATATGTTGTCAATGTTATGGCTGTCAAAAGGGGACACACTATTATTTGTCTACCTGAATGCAATTGAGCTGGCCTGGGCAAAAGTAAAGAATGTTTTCAAAGTACACAATGTTAACAAGAGCCACAAATGTGCGGAAACTTGCTATAGAAGCGACGGATTGGGAAGGACACTGCAAGAAGGTCCAAGAGTTGGAAATGCAATATTGGAGAAACAATGGTGTAATAGAAAATGCAATTGATAAAATTATTAACACATTAGAGAATACCAGCGATGAAAGTGACGCAGGAGACTTGGAAATCGAAGAATCACAAAACAAGTGAGTGTTTATAGCTGTCATAATATTTGTTTTCTACTTTTCTGTGTTTCATAACAGTAAATATATAAGCATACAGCATATTGGTTGGAGTTCAACTGTTTGTTGACACATCTCATACCTTCGGTGCATATCTTCGCTTATCTTACTGCAGTCTGGCTGAATTGTGTTTTTCTAGGTTGACCACACTGCAGGTACAAGAGCATGTTAGATCTTTCTTCTTTCCCTCTGCCTGCACCACACCGTAAAACCAGCACTCAAGAAATTGTGCGCATATAATAGTTACCTATATAGTGAGTGTCACCAGGTGGCATTGTTGTGCTGCCACCACAGGCTTGGTGTCAATATCATGGAGTGAGTGATGATGAGTATAAGGGCGCTCAACTGCAGAGGTCATCAGCGCCCTTTTTAAAAGAAACTGGTCATGGAAAAAGCCAGATATAAATTATTCTAAAACACTATAAATATGTCAATATAATGACAAAGAAAAAATATACATGTAAAAAAAACAATAGAAATGTCATCTAAAAAGCCATAAATTCTATTTGCTAAATCCTAAAATCTAATCTCGAAAAAAATCTAAAAACCTTCTTCACTACTGCGTTATCGTCCGTTAGCATTTCTGCAAAGCTGACCGGCAGCTGCAGAAACGTCCTAAGGTGTGCTAGGTAGAAACACTAGCAGCACGTGTCGCACAGATAACACTTCGTTGCAAAACGGACAAAGTGGAGAAGGCTCCTTTTTAAAAAGAAAACTATGAGTAAAAAAGCAGTGCCCAATACGCAACCGAGCCAAAGTCACCTCCTCGCGACGAGATGACCGACAGGAGGTAACCCAGGGAATCGGAAGTTCTTTGACAGATCTAAGTTTATTATTGCGGACAGCGGACCACTCTTCCTGCCAGCAGGTTTGCACAGCTCTCCGCAATTCGGCCCTAAAGTCTTCCAATGTCACAGATGGTATTCGAACCCTGGGCTTCATTATAGCCGTCTTGGCTGCTGAATCCGCCATTTCATTCCCCCGCAAGCCTACGTGACCAGGGATCCATGCACACACCATGTTAATGCCAGAAGCGTGTAAAACGTGGAGGGCATCCTGTATACGCTGCACAATAGGGTGGTAGTTGTACAGCTGCCGTAGGCTTTGAAGTGCACTGAGGGAATCACTCAGGATTAAGCAGTCCCCCAACTTTCGTCGACGTACGTGTAAAATGGCCCGGTATATTGCATAAAGCTCTGCAGTAAAAATGGAAGTGCTAGTGTGGAATCCGAATGTATACGGTTCGGTTCCACACACGTAAGCACAACCAACACCATTTGAGTTCTTGGAGCCATCAGTATAAATTACAAAATGGTCCTCATATCGCGATAAAAATTCTAAAAAACATGTGCGGATATTAGACATAGACATGGTAGATTTATCATATTTAGTCATGCCCAGATCAACCGGGGACACTCTGCTCAACCAAGGAGGGTATGTCCTCTCCCCCCTAGGATACATCTTGGGCATGTCAGTATCAAGATGTCTTAGGAGCTCCCGGAAACGAAAACCAGGTGGCTTTGGTTTAATAGTAGTGTTCCTATAACGCACGTCCATGAAGGTATTAAAGAACAGCATAAACGATGGATGTGTGGGCATGCAATTAAGTCCACAGCCATAATTGGCTAATAACATGTTGCGCCTATACTGCAGAGGAGGTTCTGCAGACTCAGCATACAGGCTTATAACTCGGCTCGTTGGAAATGCCCCAACTGCTATACGTAAGCCACAATTATGGACTGTGTCTAATCTCTTCAGCACAGATGGTCGTGCTGAGCCATAAACGATACTACCATAATCTAATTTAGAACGGATGAGTGCCCGATAAGGTTGCAATAACACTGTACGATACACTCCCCACGATTTTCCACTTAGTACCCGCAAGATATTTAAAGATCGGTCACATCGTGCTTTCAGTTGTGCTATATGTGACGAACAACTAAGTTTTCTATCAAATATCAATCCAAGGAACCTCGTCTCATCTGCAAAAGGTAGTAGATCAGCGCCAAGCCGGAGCCTTGGAGGTAGTCGACTCTGCTGACGCCAGAAGTTAACACAGATGGTTTTCTCAGCGGAAAATCGGAAACCGTTTTTTAAACTCCAACTCTTAAGGTTGTCCAGGGTGGTCTGAAGACGGCGCTCTAAAAACGGAGTGCGCGGAGATGTACAGTAGATGGCAAAGTCGTCTACAAATAGGCATGACGAGACACCTGAAGGTACACATTTCGAGATAGACTTAATCGCAATAGCAAACAACGTAACACTTAGTACCGATCCCTGTGGTACACCGTTCTCTTGAACAAAAAGGTTCGAAAAAACCGAGCCAACCCTTACTCGGAATATGCGGTCTTTCAAAAATTCCTGAAGGAAGAGTGGTAGGCGTCCACGTATATTCCAGGTGTGCAGAGTACGTAGCAACCCTGCCCGCCAACACGTATCATAAGCCTTTTCGAGGTCAAAAAATATTCCGACTGTTTGACAGTTCTTAAGAAATCCGTTCATAATCTGTGTTGACATGGACACAAGATGATCCACTGTTGAACGGCGTCGTCGAAAACCGCACTGGATGTTATTCAGTAGGTTGTGCGTTTCCACCCACCATACCAACCGCCCATTTATCATGCGTTCCATCACCTTGCATACGCAACTGGTGAGGGAAATAGGACGGTAGCTAGAAGGGAGGTGACGGTCCTTGCCAGCTTTCAACGTAGGTATGATGGTGGCTTCTCGCCACTTGTCAGGAAACGTGGCATCAACCCAAACACGGTTATAGACCTCGAGCAGGAATGCCTTACCTTCAGGTGAGAGATGTTGTAACATTTGAACGTGGATTCCGTCCGGTCCTGGTGCTGTCAGTCGCGATGATGAAAGAGCGTGTTCTAACTCCGCCAAGGTGAAGAGGACCTAGACATAAAAATTACATTAGCTTACCTGTTTATATTCTTTTTCTAAAGCTGCCACTTTCTCTTTCTTAGGTTTGACATCCTTAAACACAGCACAATACTCCAGGACAGCTTCGACGAACTTGAGCAGTCCATAACCAGCCTTGCTAATGGATTTCATCTGGTCCAGCTTCTTACTGAGCTGTGCACAAAAAAATATGAAACATCACATTTAATCCTCTAACTATATTAACAATACTAACTCATTTGCAAATGTTATTAGGGAATACATTTTTAATAAGTTTCATTATATAAATCATTAATCTTTGAAATTCATTAATCAATCTTTCGAAATCCCTCCAGTTGATAATTTAATTAACAAGTTCATTGTTCCATCGCCAGAGAGAAGACTGCTGGAGTCATATTGGACGATGAATGGAATGGGTGAAATGATGCTCAAATGAGCCCAGAGTCCATATAGCTTAGAGTTACCCGACATTCGTCTTTCAGGATAAGGGAAAACCCCAGAAAAACCTTATCCAGGTAACTCACTCTGATCGAGATTTGAACTCAGGACCTCTTGAACGTGAGGCAGACACGCCACCAAGGCGGGCAATGCAAACCTTTTCATTACATCCTGTATTTATGTGGATCTCGCATCCGAGATACATCGTTTGTGGCGACTCACTATTGTAAGTACTTGAGTCCCAGGCTTCATCATTTAACTCTTATTATTTCAGTTAATTGATGGAAATTAATCACCTCTTCACATCAGCCCCTAGTGCTTTACCAGGGAAATATATGAGTCAAATGAAGAATTTAACGTCAGGATGGCATGTTGGCCATGGTAGCTCAATGGGTTAGAGCGAACAGACGGAAACCAGGAGATCCGTGGTTCAGGGCATTGAATTTTTCATGGTGACTATCTATCAAAGACCTTAGCCTGTATGTGGCTAGTGTGAAGAGGTGATTGGTTTCCATCAATTTAAAAAAAAATGGTGTTTATCAGTTTAGCTGATTTAGATTAAGACTGTGTTTACACTAGAGTAAAAGGAACATTTTAAAAATATTAAATACAAGCAATTGATAAATCAGCTGTGGCAAATCATTTTAGGCCATTTAATAATGAAGTAAAATATTTAGTTTCAAGAATAGAGATCGCATAATGAATTTTAAGAACCTGTCATAATGAACTGGTTAAGTTTGTTCAAGAAACTTTCTTTTGTCCTATGCAGGAATATTTTCCAAGTCCAAAGGTACACGTAAACGCATGTGCAAGCAGACAACTAAGCTGGTTCTGGCGTTGCAGCCAACATGAGAAAGATATGTAAAACTTGTAGCCAACCTCTACAAAAATGCACCAGACATGTGACGCAGTCCGTGTGCAAAGGAACATGGTTTAAGCAGGCTAAATTATCTCCCGGTCAAATTTTGTTATGCACTGCTTTGCACATAAACAATCCTACGACACAACGATAATGGAGTGCTCCGTAGGAAATACATGTATGAGCTCACGGACTGTATCGGACTGGTTTGGCTACTGCCGCGAAGTGTGCATGATGTCAAATGATACCAAGTATACTGCAAGGGAGAAAATTGGCGGTCCTGGTCACATCGTTCAAATCGACGAATGCAAAATAGGATGATGCAAGTTTCATCATGGGCGCATCGTAGAGGGCAACTGGATCTTGGTAATGATCGACGTGGAAACAAATGAGGTGCGGATGACAATATGTCCCAACAACAGGAGGGATGCAAATACACTCTACAGTCTAATTGCAGCACCCACGACGAAACTTGTGTCGTCCTATTTTGCATTCGTCGATTTGAACGACGTGACCGGGACCGCCAATTTTCCCCCAGCATATCGTTTAGTGGAGAAACAAGCATAGTTTGGCTGCACTGAATTCTTCAATATGGCTACATTACGCAGTAAGTAAATAAACAAACAATGAATAACATTAAAAGAATGCCCTCCAACACGAAATTGCACTACAAAGTAAAGAAATTATATTAAAAATTATGGTTCTATATAAAAACATCAAAAAGTGTGAAGGAATTAGAAAAAAAATTGCAGCGTGGCATATTAGAAAGAAGAGGCAATTTGTTTTTCTTATGGCAGTTGGTAATATAATAGTAAACAAAAGACAGCAATAACTGTATCGGTGTAAGCAAACACTGAATGAACAAGGAATAAGAGGCTAAAGATGCAAATGACTGACTACAAAGTATGTCCTTTTGTATTTGAATTTGTATTTTAAAAGAGGTAATTGAAAAGGGGTACTATGGTTGTAGTCTTGCTCACCTTCATGTGATCCTTGATAGCCTGCACCTGTCTGCCAGTTATAAGGTCACAGTTAGTTTCCATGAGTGTCTTTAGAAAGTTGGGATCGGCCATCATGCCCTTGGCTACTTTCCAGTTGACTTCCTTATAACCTCTGACAATGGCCACACACTCACATATTACCATTACTGGCTCCGGTGGTGTTGCAAAAGATCTGTAAGCATTCCATTCTAACATTACAACTAGACTTCCCAACATAACATAAAAATAATATGCTCAAACATCAAAGATATCATTCCCATCTAACAAAAGATCTGGTATATACCAAATTGAATGCTGTTACTGCAGTCAAATTTATATTGGAAAAACCAACAGAAATTTAGAAACAAGAGCAAAAGAACACTTTAGGAAGATAAGATACAAACAATTAGAGAAATCGGCAGTTGCAACGCATTTTTGGGAAAAAAACCACAACATAAATCCAGAACCAAATCTACTAAAACATACATCAGGAAAACAAGAACTGTCCACATGGGAACAAATCTTCATTTCAAAAAATAGGAACAAAGTATTCAACTTTGACATTCCCCAAAAAGATTTGTTCAGCAAGTTCCTCTAACTTCCACTAGAGGAGACCTATGACAAAATATCGCCAGCTACAACACTGAGAACCAGTCAATGTCCGGTTGACAATGGAGGCAAACAGTCTCTGAAACATGTTCCGGAAAAATTTAAAAGTAAATGTTGTTTAGTGTCATTAATCAACTCCCTTTAAATTTAATTTATCACAACAAACACTTCCATGAAAGGAAATTATAGAAGCAAATAATTACATGAAAAATGAATTCAACATTGAACACTGTTAGTGCTCCACTTACCAAATTACTGACAGTTTGGGACATGCATGTTTTGTTTTTGCAATAAACACAATTTGCTAAACATTTTCCTGAAATACTTCTTGAAATACCTAACACCTTGAAAAATAGATACATACTCCAAATTCATTTTTCTTCTACTTTCCCAAACAACTGCTATTTTGATTTGCATAGTTACAAAAAAAGCGTTGTTAACAGTGAAGCTAATTTCATGCATAAAGACTAAAGTTAAGTCATACCTTTTAAAACTTGTAACTTCACTCACGTCCTTTTACAAAATCAGGAACATTTTCAAAACTGTTGTAGTCTCACCCTCAGCTGATTAAGCGACTCATCACACTTGGTTGTTGTCTGGATCTCTTGTAACTGGCACCCTCTGTCGGAAGATTCTTTACATAAGTTCAGTAGACCACATGGGAAACAATTATTAAAAACATTCCACATATTCTAAATTTTGATGTGCCATCAGTGAGGGGTCTATTGAACTTCTGTAAAGAATCTTCCGAGAGAGGGAACCAATTACAAGAGATCCAGGCAACAACCAAGTGTGATGAGTCGCTTAATCAGCTGAGGGTGAAACTACAACAGTTTTGAAAATGTTCCTGATTTTGTAAAAGGACGTGAGTGAAGTTACAAGTTTTAAAAGGTATTTTTCTTTTCTTCTTTTCCTGTCAAAATTTTCCTCCAAACTAACTAATGTTAGTTCCTTACATTCTATGATGTAACTAACATTCACACATAAATCAAAGATTTATTTTTCTTTGCCTTTCCAATTGCAACGTCATGCAGGCTAATCCACAGTGGTCAATATGCCTTTCTCTATTGCACTCTTATTAATGTATGAACCTTGGTGATTTTAAATTTCTTTCTTTTTTTTTTTTAAATTTTCCAAGCTTTCCTGAATTTGTTGTCTATGTCTTATAGCTATTTCTGTCTTCCAAAGCCATAACATTTCTTTCCCCTAGCTTTCATATATTTTCCATTCCTATTCTCTCCATAATTTTTTCCATCCCTATCCGTCATACTCCTTTGTCTTGCAAATATCTTTTAACTAAATGAAGTTTATTTAAAATCCTTAATAGCCATTTTTCAGAAAATAAAAAATTACAAAAAATGTCCATGTGAAGGGAAGTTTAGGGTAGAGAAATTTTCTTGAATTGTTCATGCATGCACACAATTTTTCTGAAATGAAATGTTAGGATCCAGGATTCCTGAAAACATGAAGTTCTAATGAGACATTAACATCAAGTATTTGGATGGAATGCAATACTTCCTCTAGTTGGTGCAGATAAACAGTAGAGATAATAAAATGTATTTATAGGATAAATGTAACGAAGGCTGGAAAGAAATAAGCGGCAACACTGTTGTCTCCCTGCACAGGGAGTTTTGTTTGCATTCAGTCAGCAACCCATATACAGGATGGGTAGAATGATGACACTAGTGTATGTGCTGCAGTGATAGCGTAGACTGTCAAAGCACGCCACTCTAAACATGATGTTTTCCAAGTTAGAACAATGTACGTGGATAAAAATCAAAGTGGCCCATGGAAAAAAATGCCAGGGAATGTCACTCTCGACTATGTGAATGAGCATTGCCATATAGGACTGTGGAACATTGGGTTGCAGCTTTTCGTGCAGGACATGAAAATGTGCATCAGGAACTAGGTGCAGGTTGACATAGGATTGAAAATAGAGCCATTGAACTGATTCAATCTTTGCTGCATTTGGACAGGAGGTGAACTTCCAGGGAATTGGCTAACGAGGTAGGAACAACCCACACTACCTTGTTGAATGTGTTGCACAATGTCCTTGGTTACTGAAAAATTGTAGCGCAGTGGGTAAAGAACCACCTTCAGATACGTCCCTGCCGGTGATCACTTGGCACATTACAGATCAGAAAGCAATGCGTTCCTGGACAGGGGCATGCTCTTATGAGCCAGAACTTAAACGCCTATCAAATAATGGCACCACCCATCATCTCCTTGACCCAAGTAGCTGCATAGGAACCAGGGAATGTGAAGGTGATGCTGATGGTCATGTATGACATATCATTATTGTTGTGAGCGCATTGTTGAAGCGAGGCGACATGAGTGATGAGTTCAAAGAGACAGGCAGTGCAATGCGGAGATAAAAGCTCGCCGAAACGGTGGGGGCAAGGAGGCGGATTTCTGGAGAGTTCGTCTTTCTTTTAGCACCATCTTGATTGAGAACATTCCACAAATTTCACGAACCCACAAAGTCACATTATACAGAATTCAGTTCCCCCAAAACCAAACCACAGATGGAGTGTATTACTGCAGGTTTTTGGAATGTCATCTTCGTCCTGCACTATGAAGGAAATGACCCAAATTTTGAGTCAGCAATCCAACCATTGTTTTGCATGACAATGCCCACTGTCACGATGCAGTTGCTGTACGCAATCTGTTTGCACAATGGGGATGGGAGCTTCTACAGCATTAACCCTATTCACCAGACATGAGTCCGAGTAACTTTCACCTGTTCCATAACATGAAAAAAACCCTGCAAGGGATGCGTTGCCGTACTTTGGGTAGTAGGGAGCTTTCTTGCAGACATTAACAAAGAGGGCACCGACTTCCCCACATATGACAATGTGTGCAACATGTACAGGGAATTATTCTGAAGGCCTGTAAAGGTCTCACTTCACTAAAGGTTTATCTATTGCTACTTATTTCTTTCAACCCTCATATTCTGACATACAAGGGGTGTCCAGAAAGTAATTCTGTTTCAATTTATCTCTGCTGCAGCGCTGCGATCGCAGTTCTGCACTTGCATGGTAGACGCTCTGTACCAAGGAGAAGAAATGTACGCCATTGTGAGATCGCTGTCAGCCACGTACACTTCATTGCGCTTGTTTACAATGTCGGTGTTGATTGGAAATCCCACCGCTTGTGAAATCAGATCTGTGATTCGTTTTCTGAATGCTAGGAAGGTGAAACCAATTGAAATTTATTGGCAAATTTGCGATGTCAAAAGGTGTTGTGTTTCTTCACAACAACACACGACCACACACTGCTAATGCAATGAAAAACATCCTACAGGGATTTGGCTGGGACATGTTTGACCACCCCCCGTACAGCCCTGACCTCACTCCTAGCAACTTTCATCTGTTTTTGCATCTCAAATCTTTCCTTGGCGGTCAACACTTCAACAATGATGAAGAGCTGAAAGAAAATGTTTCCAACTGGTTGAAGACACAGGCGGCAAACTTCTATGAAGAAGGTATACAAAAACTTGTGCCTCGCTCTGACAAATGCCTGCAAAATTTCAGCAGTTATGTGGAAAAGTAGTTTAAGAGTTGCAGAATTTTGTGCAATAAATAATTTTTCTGTATCTGTACACAATTTAATTTTATTAGCAAACAGAACTTAACTTCTGGACGTACCTCGTATATCTATAAATAAAGAAAATAGAGTACAGCACCTGATCTCTGTGATGTCATTCTTGTTAAGATCCTGCAGTGCATCTCTAGCAGCTAAGAGTGCTGGCATGGCTGCTGCTAGAGCTTCTTCTGCTTCACCCTTTTCAACTTGAATAACTTGACTCTGCTCATCAATTTCTTTGCTCTTCACAGTGGCTGCTTCCTTCATTACATTTGCTTTTAAAGTTGCTGAAAACAGCACACATCTTTAGCATCACTATACTCATATACAAAATATACAATTAACTATTTTTAGGATAATTACCTTCATTGATTTCTACCAGCAGTTCTTCACAAGCAACTGTTTTCTTAGCCACAGCAACTCTCTGCACATCAAGTTTCTCATTCAGCACTTTCAGCTCTTGACTTGCTTCCAATATTTTGGTCATCCCTCCTGCCAATCTCTCACACTGCACACAAATGACACATTCCATAACTAAGGTTAAAAATTACATAAACCGTTTCATTGTACAAGAGCAATTTTGAAAGTAATCTCTGTTGCACAGGAAGTAGTGAGTGTAATGTTTAAAATACAGGTCTGCATAACTTCCATACCCTTTCCACAAGATTTGGAATGCAAACAACATGGTGACTTAATGCTTCAAAAAAAAAAATATATAAAATATTGTAAAATTCAAACTAATAATGAATATTCAGTAATATGTATGCACATATCCATCATCATCATCATTGACCAAGCACGATGACTCAGGATGTTTGGTCTGTGGCCTGCATTAGGGAGGTCTGGGCTCAAGTCTATGGCTGATGTGGATGACATCTGGGTGACAGTAAATAAGAAACAGGTGAGCAACGCATTACTACTAGTACAAAAGTGAATCGAGAAGATATTGACACATTGCTTCACTCACACTGTTTATTCACAGGACATGTTTCAAGAGCTCTTGCTCCTATCCTCAGCTGATACTCGACTAGTGCAAGTTGTAGTGGTTTCTTCTTTCTCCGTATTGTCAATAGATGGCGTGATGTACTTGTCAAAGATGTCCGGTGGTGGAGTTTCAAAATTCATGACTCTATGACGATTTTTGTTAATGAAGATTTTTTCCCATACGGAAAGGTCTATGGGGTGATTAACGTATTTTATTAGAGATGTTTCCAAATTGATGTCATGTCTAGTATTCAAAAAATGAAAAGCCACTGCTGATTTTTCTGTTTCAGCATTTTTAATGTTTCTTAGATGTTCTTTAGTTCTGATGTTAATATTTCTTTTTGTGGGCGCCGGGGTAGCGCGGTGGTTTCGTTCGCGGCTCCCGTTCTAAGGGTCCCGAGTTCGATTCCCGGCTCTGGGGTTGGCGATTTTAAGTCGGCCCTATCCACGCCTTCACCTCTGTCTAGCACACGTGAAGTATCCCCTATGCCCAACGTGGTTCGGAGTCCACGGTAAAAACTGTAGGTCCTCTCACCTCACCGCCATCTTCACTATCACCCTATCATCGGAGGTAATGGACACCGCCCTCTGGGTGCCTCCACCTGAGAAATGGGTCCGGTCATCACTTGGTGGGGTGAGGTTACCCCGAAGGCCAAGGTTGCCATTTGGGGAGTGTTAGTAACTAACTATATTCCTTTTTGTTTTTCCTATATAAATTTTAGGGCAAGTTTCACATTTGATCTCATAGATTCCTGGTTTTTCTTTGGTATTGATTGAATTTTTGGGAGGGCCTTTTAACAAATTTCTGATATTAAACCTATTTTGAGGTTTTCTAAAATTTTCTATAGAAAAAGAGAAAAACAACAAAATCCCTTTCTTAGACTTGAAACTATTCAGAAAACATAAAAAACTGGAATTTATCATATATAGGAAATTTCACAATATATTATAGATTAAATTTAAAGGGAGTCGATTAATGATACTAAACAACACTTACTTTCAAATTTTCCCGGAACATGTTTCAGAGACTTTGCCTCCATCAACCGGACATCGACTCATGTCCAGTTGACAATGGAGGCAAAGTCTCTAAAACATGTTCTGGGAAAATTTGAAAGTAAGTGTTGTTTAGTATCATTAATCGACTCCCTTTAAATTTAATCTATTATAAACAACACTGTTTTCAACACTTCCAAGAAATGAACTGTAATATTATAGATTATTATTTATTTATTTATTTATTTCACAATATATTATAGAATTGATACCTGTGCTGCTATGAATAGCCTTTTTTCCTCCAGGAGTAACAGATAGCCATGAATAAACATCAAGTAATGTTTTGGAGTTATATAAATCTTGCGACGAAAAAATGCCAGAAATTCCTCTACATAATCTGTAGCACTTGCATGGACATGAACAATGTGTTCTACAATAGACTCCTGATACTGTTCAGGCACTTGCTGATCCTGTAACACAAAAGTCGTCAAGATATGATTATGAGTGACATTCTAAAGCTTCTTGACTTACCCATAAAAGTCAACATTTAAGGGACATAGTGTACACCAATGTATTGGCCCAACTGTTGAAATTTATAGTACCCTCAGAAAAATATTTGTCTCAACTTCAGCCCTATTTCTTCAGGTTGAGAACAAAAGGTAATTGCTCGGAACCAAATCCAGTGAAATGTGTAGTGTTTAACGCCCGCTATGTTTTTGTACGTATTTTAGTAATTCTGTGCTATCTTCAATTTCATGACCTTCAGACCAGAACTCGTCATAGTGAACTCGTCATATGGGAGAGGATATACATAGAAAAACATAAAAACCAACTAATGAACTTTGAAATCCCGCTAGAAGAGAATCCCACATTTCAGTTCATCACTAAATCAACAGATGGCAGCAACAACCCCAGAATTACCCACACCGCTGGATCTAGCGTCAGTCGCACAAGAGCCGTAGATGCAAACGAAGATTTGCGAAACATGTCCTCAAAATAGGTACGAAAGTGAAGCAGATGTGTAAGAAATACGACTCATCTAAAATTTAATAACATTAAGGTTATTAATTTTTAGATGAGTCGTATTTATTACACATCTGCTTCACTTTCGTACCTATTTTGAGGACATGTTTCGCAAATCATCGTTTGCATCTACAGCTCTTATGCGACTCACTGTGGTGTTCCAATACAGTTAAATCTCGAAACATTAAGGTTAATTTTGGAATACGAGGTGTGTCCGTAAAATAAGGTCTCCAAGGCACTAGAGTTGTGAGGAATGCTACTACGCGAGATCCGGCAACACTGGCATGTAGCTTGGTTTCACCCCTTCAAATCCCCACTACAACCAACCCGTTGCAACCATTAGTCTTGGCTGGGCAGCCATTTGCGATGGAGCTTCCTATCACTTCCGCCGCCAAGTGCGAGTTGTGTGCAGTGATCCTTATTTTGAGTGCCAAGAGCACTACCCGCACTGAAATTCATCGTCAGTTATGCAAAGTCTATGGGCCACAGTGTATGGACGTCAAAAACGTGCGAAAGTGAGTCAGAGAGTTCAAAGATGGCTGGCCATGATGAACAGCGTTCTGGTTGGCCTTCGGTTTCAGCCGAAACAATTGCAAAAGTGGAGCAAGAAATGCTTAAAGATCGGCGTGTGACAGTTCATGAGCTGTTTCAACTTATCCCTGAAGTCAGTAAGACTACGATTGACAGGATTTGAAAAACGAGGTTGAGCGTTATGTGCGCAACTTGGCGGGAGAGTGCTATGACAAGGGTATACAAAAACTGGGACAGCGCATGCAAAAGTGCATCGATCGCTGTAAGTTCCACCTTTCCATTAATGTAACATTCATTTATCATGTGTGTTTGGAGGAATTTAGTAACAGTGACGTCAAAATTAATATAAAAATTATTTGTGGTTGGTTTATTGACACTTATATATGAAAAAGTAAGTGACGAGTGTCAATAAACCAACAACAAATAATTTTTATATTCATTTATCATTTAACTTGGGCCCTACCCATCCTTTATACAGGCGCATTTCACTGCAGTTGTCAAGATTCAAGCTCACAAACTCTGGCTTTGAATGACATTATTATTGCTTTAACAATCATGGCTATTCGAATCGATTGCACTGAGGCACCGCAGAAAGTGGTATGAGTACCGGTTTAGGAATGACAGCAAGAGCGGCATTAATAGCAAAATAATTCATGCATTTAAGGCTTAAGATTTAGAAGGAATCTAATTATTCCAGCAGTCGAATTTTCCTGTTGACAAAACATATGTACTGTGTAAAGGTTAGTGAAGCATTAAGCGTTAATTTGACCCCATGTTACTTATAAAAGTTATCATGTCACTTCACTCTATACCACTTCAGTTTTGTTATTTATCATATACAAAGTCTTTTGTTTACATCACATCTGGTTCTAAAGTTGTATCAAATATATTCTTCTTATTTCTCTGTTTATCTTCCTTGTATGCAGGACCTACAAATGGGCCATGGGGTCAAGAACAGACAAACTCTGGATCAGAATTAATAATCAGGATGGGTAGTCTGGTCTGAGAATGAGGAAGGAGATGATAAAAGGAAAATTGATGATGATGATGATGATGATGATGATGATGATGATGATGATGATGATGATGATGATGATGATGATGATGATGATGATGATGATGATGATGATGATGATGATGATGATGATGATGATGATGGTACAGTTGGTGGAATGAATGGTGGAGAAAGCTAGAAAACCTGAAAAAAATCCTTCCAGATGCCCCACCAGAAATACTACTCATGTCTCCCTAGGATCAAACTCAGCCCACCTTGGTGAAAGGCAAGCAATTTAACCAGTCGTCACAGTACCACCACTGGATTGACTATGTTAAGTAATTAAATTGTTTATATTAATATTTAAATAAGCTTATGAGTGATGGAATATGAATTTATGGTTAAATTGAGTTAGATTATTCTAACAGAGTGCCACTAACAGCTACTTTTTATAATGGCAGCAATATCTCTTGAAACCATTAAAGTCAAAATTTAGTGCAAGTGGTGTATTATAATAAATTAACTCAATTTAACCATAAATTAAATTCTTAATTAAGTTTACTAATTTTTTGTAGTGTATTGTTTGTAGAAATAGATATTTTTCAAATGAAATGTTGACAAAGCCATGAAATTGTGACACATTTTCAGCAGTGAATAAAGGATTCTTCCCCTTGGTACACAATTTTTATATACAAGGGGCGTCTAGAAAGTAAGTTCTGTTTCAATTTATCTCCGCTGCAGCGCTGCGATCGCAGTTCCGCACATGTGCGGTAGATGCTCTGTATCAAGGAGAAGAAACGTGCGCCATTGTGAGATCGCTGTCAGCCACGTACGCTTTGTTGTGCTTGTTTACAATGTCGATGTTGATTGAAAATCCTGCCGCTGGTAAAATCAAATCTCTGATTTGTTTTCTGAATGCTAGGAAAGTGAAATCAATTGAAATTTATTGGCAAATTTGCGACGAAAAACATCCTACAGGGATTTGGCTGGGACATGTTTGACCACCCCCCGTACAGCCCTAACCTCACTCCTAGCCACTTTCATCTGTTTTTGCATCTCAAATCCTTCCTTGGTGGTCAACACTTCAACAATGACGAAGAGCTGAAAAAAAATGTTTCCAACTGGTTGAAGACACAGGCGGCAAACTTCTATGAAGAAGGTATACAAAAGCTTGTGCCTCGCTATGACAAATGCCTGCAAACTTTCGGCAGTTATGTGGAAAAGTAGTTTAAGAGTTGTAGAGTTTTGTGCAATAAATAATTTTTCTGTATCTGTACACAATTTAATTTTATTACCAAACAGAACTTACTTTCTGGACGTACCTCGTATTTTGGATTATGTTTAGACTTATGCTATGACATTAACAGCTCACCACATGAATCAACTTGGTGGCTACTGCTTTAAGGGCTTCTCTAGGCCACGAGAACATCCAGTCAATGTATGTGTTGTTAATTAGCCCTGGAAATTTGCGACAATAGTTCCTCAGATCATCACCAGATGCAGACATGCACAATATTACGTGTAGGTTCTTATTGCAGGTTTTCACAAAATACAGCCACAGAGATTCTCTGAAAAAAATGAAAACAGTGGAATGTCAAAACACCAAATGCCATTGCTATATTGAATTTTTCTCACTATGTTAACAGAATTTTAGCCTACATAAGATTAACTTAAATGCTTTTCTAATAAACCATTTAGATTTTCATTACTAAATAATGTTACTACATTACTAAATAAATAACTGCTCAGCAAAAATGAATTGTATTACACAATTATACAAATAAAAATATTTGCTAATTAACTTACACTTATCTTAAGAAGTTGATGTCAATACTTCTATCTTCTTTAAACGAACAACTTCTATTATGTATCTCCTTTATACAACTTGTATTACACAAGTTGTTGCCAGTGATAACCAACAAGATTATAGAATTAGGTTTCAAGTAGAATTGCAATATTTTGTGTCTTGCTTTCTGGCACAAAATGGACAATTTAGCAAACAATCATAAAAATTATACATTTTAGCTATTTCCATATAAACAACATTTCCAACAAGGTAATATCCAATGCTAGTTAATTCAACTAGCATTTGTTATAATCGCGCTGTTCAAATGCTTACCATGGACTTATCTTTGGTAATACATACCGCTCAGATAATGCATTGATTACTCCACGTGGAGTGAACATATTGTCGTGGCTGCAGCGACGCACACAAAAGGTTCGGCGCAGAGAGATAAGGGACACTTAGTGCCGGGCAATGATAAACAGCTTGCCTAAGCAGATAAACATAGGGCGGAGATAAAAAGGTCTGCAGAAACAAATAAAGAGATAAATTGAACATTCTAGTGACATCTTGATAGAGGACACTCTGTTTCTTGTTTGTTTGAGAACAGTCCAGAATTATCAATGCAGATACATTTAAGAGATTGTGACATGCCAGCAAACAGTTGTAAACAGAGGCGAGAGTTGTAATGAAACTGGTGTGTTTGGAAAGTGAGTTCTTTGTTGTGGTCAACGACCTTGGTAGATTGTGATTGTGTATGTGATGTAATACTGCTACTGTAAGTGTATTTCTATGCAAATAAAGAACGTTTTGAATTTCTGCAACTCAGACTTTTAATTCTACGAACCCACAAAGTCACAATATATCTGTCATTTGTGATTCCTGTGAATTCCATTGACTGAAGTGATGCGTTCATTGGTACTTAGCACATGTCCGGGAAGTGCGGCAGATCACCTTTCACTCTTAAAAGAATAATCAGTGTGTTATCTGAGAGGTTTCTGTAAACAAAGATAAATCCATGGTAACCGTTCCACCAGTGGGACTATAACAGTCTTTATTCATCACCTTATCTTATTATATCATTTTAAAAACAGACATTGCATACATCAGTCTACTGACACAAAGGGGGTTTTACTGAGGGGGGAGTTTAACAAGATAGCCTCTTGCTCCCAAGGTCGCTGGTTCAAACCTAACCTACACCAGCACGAACAATAGTGAGCATGCCTACCAAGTCCAGTCCTAAGAAGAACATTTCAGCCAACACAGTACCAAAAGCATCTACTTCAAGAACGACATGTGAACCATTAATATATAATGTATCACCAGAGAAATTCAAGACCTCATATGAAAGAACTGACTTCCTTAGGGAAAATAGTAAGAGCAGTAAGCATTCAGCTAGTGAGCGACTAGACCACAACCATCTCGTCTGAGAACATCTTCTGAGGAGTCTTTTGGAGCAACTATCATCTTCGTCAATTGCAGTTTCTGATCAGTTCGAGGATCTCGAACCGAAATTTGAGTTGGAAAGTGGTCCATCTCCATAGAAGATATGGGGCAAAAAAATTCTGCCCTCACTGCCAGAAGGAGAGTGAAAAAAAAAAAGACAGGATGAACCTGCTGAAAGGAGTGTTGGCTCATTGCCTAAAAAAAGAAACAAATTGATTCGACCACAGCTGGGCAGGTAGTTTTAAAAGTGTTTTGCTGTTATAGAATTTAATAAAGAAACAGGTATAAATAGTCAACATGAAAAATTCAAAGCCATGGCCGGGATTTGAACCACGGATCTCCTGGTTTCCATTCAGTCACTCTAACCCATTGAGCTACCATGGCCAACGTGCCGTCATGATATTAAATTCTCCATTTGACTTGTATATTTCCCCGGTAGACTACTAGGGGCTCTCGCATCTGAGATACACCGTTTGTGGCGACTTACTATCATAAGTACTTGAGTCCCAGGCTTCATCATTTAACTCTTATTATTTTAATTAATTGATGGAAATTAATCATTTCTTCACACTAGCCGTATACCACGGATCTCCTGGTTCAAACCCTGGCCATGGCATTGAATTTTTCATGTTGACTCTATTTATACAAAATCTTAGCCTATATATGGCTAGTGTAAAGAAATGATTAATTTCCATCAATTAACTAAAACTAGCAACTGACACTTTGCTGGTTTTTATACCTCCAGTCATTGTTCTATAATTCTCTTGGTCGTTCAGTAACAATCGCGATGCAGCCAGAAAGACGAAGCTATCTGTCTCTTTCTCTCTCTCAGCAAGCGTCTAGCTACGCACCCACGCACCAGCTGCAGCTCAACAATGCCTCAGTGACAGTATTGTCTGATAATGAAAAACTCGTTTCTTTTAATGTAACTGCTTTATTTACAACTATCCCTAATGAAACATTTGATGTTTTTTAAAGTGATTTTAAGTAATATAGAGTTGAATGATGAATTAATAAATGATTTTGTTAAGCTTATCAATCTTGTTTGGATCAATATTTTAATGGAAAATTCTTTCAACAAACTTGTAATGTGTAGTGTTTAACGCCCACTTTTACTACATATGGCACCGCAGGCGATGACAGTAATGATACATGAGATGAAGATGGAGCACCGGTGGAATAAGATGGCGGGGGAAACTGGACGTCCCGGAGAAAACCCACCCCAGCGCCGTGTTGTCCATCACAAATCTCACTTTGCGGTCGCCTGGGATCGAACACGGGCCGCCTTGGTGAGAGCCAAGCGGTCTAACCACTGAGCCACGGCGTGGCCACTCAACAAACTTGTGATTTAGTAATGTGTGGTAATCCACTTTCAGCATTCTTGCTGATCATTTCATGATTTTTGAAATACACATCATTACTTAGTCCATACTTTTCCATGTTAAAATGTTCTCCTACATCAGTTTATTTTGGTTTATCACGCCTTTTAATAATTTTAAATTTGGGTCAATGTCATGATTTTCGCTCCAAAAATTTTATGCTACTTGCTAACTTATCTTCTTGTTACAATTTGTTATTTCTAAAATGCTCTCAGAAACTATTTGTAGTTGGTTTATTAATACTCGTCACTTACTTGTTTATATTAATGAGAGACTAGTTTCAAATGCATTCGCCTCCATTTTCAATCTCTTTCCAACTGGAAATGTAGGCAAATGCCTTTGAAACTAGTCTCTCATTAATATAAACAAGTGACACGCATTAATAAACCAACTACAAATATATCGAGATTCAACTGTATTGGAACACCACAGTGAAGCGAAAAATTATTAAATTTTAGATGAGTCGCGTTTTTTACACATCTGCTTCACTTTCGAAAGTGAAGCAGATGTGTAAAAAACGCGACTCATCTAAAATTTAACAACTACAAATAGTTTCTGAGATTAATTTTGACATCACTGTTACTAAATTCCTCCAAACACATATATTCTAAAATGCTGTTTAACTATGGTTTTCAACTTTTTTTTAGTTTTCCCTATGTAGCATTTTTAACAATTCTTGCAACTTATTTAGTATATTTTGGATCTGTTGATTGATGCGATTTCATCTTTTGTGTTTGAATTTAACAACTTTAAAACTTGTGGAAACGTTGAGTCAGACTGAAAAATTCAATGCCATAGCCGGGATTTGAACCACGGATCTTCTGGTTTCCGTCCAGCCGCACTACCATTGTGCTACTATGGCCAACGTGCCGATATGACATTAAATTCTCCAACTGACTCGTATTTTCCCGGTAAACCACTTAGGAGTTCTCATAAACACATGAGACAACTACCTTAATGGCGACTTACTACATGTAAGTACTTTAAGGCCCGGGCTTTATAGTTAACCACTATTAGGTTAATTAATGGAAATTAATTAACTTTAAAACTATCTATTTGTAGGTGGTAAGACCTATTAAAAGATAATTACAAGCGAGTGGAAACCAACTCATTAAATTACTGCATTGAATCTAGAAATAAAGCTTCAAAAGGAAGCAGATTAATCAATAAGAAACAATTATACAAAATTAGAGTAGATAACCCAACATTACCTAGAATATATGGGTTACCAAAAATGCACAAAAGAGGAAAGGCCATGTGACTTATTTCTAGTAGCATAAATGTCCCCACATATAACTTGGCCAAATGGTTACTAAACAAATTCAACTGCTTCATTTTTTGATTGCTAAAAATGACAATAATCCAAAAATTACATTAACAAAAGTAAGCATATTTACTAAACTAAACTTTGTTTTAAAAAAAAATCCACATCTAAAAGGAGGAGCATGTAATTACATTCCGAACTCAACCCTTAATTCAGGAAACCAAATGATGACATTGGACCAATTCTGAAGATGGAAGTAACTGCTTCTGAAGCAAAGGTAAAGCGTTTTCAATATACGAGGGCTGTTCAATAAAGAATCATCATAATTTTTTTATGGTCATAATCTTTCGCACTAAAATTCAATCTTCTTATATTCTGTTAGCTTAATGTGAAACAAACACGCCGTAGTAGTTTCATTGTTGGTACTCCTGGTTCCCGCCTGTAAGAACCAGGCAAGATCAGACATGATCAGTATCGCCTACCGCTACAATGGAGGTAAAACGCGAGGAACAATATGCAGCTTTGAAATTCTGCTTTCGTCTCAACAAATCTTCAGTTGAGGCCTATACAATGTTACAGGAGGCCTATGGCCTTCCCTACAGCACAGCTCGAAGGTGGTTTAAAATGTTTAAAGAGGCGAGACAATCAATTTTAAAGGATGGTGAACCCGGTGCTCCAGTTACTGCTCTTACAGAAGAAAACATCAACACTGCTGCTGCCATTGTGAGAGAGGATTGACAAATTACCTTAAGATCACTTTCTGAAATACTGAACATTTCATTGGGTGCCACCCACACGTTACTGACAGAAACATAACACATGAGACGTGTTTGTGCGCGATGTGTTCCAAGACTGTTCATTCCCGAACAAAAGGACATTCACATGCAGGTCTGCATGCAGTTAAAGTTGATGTTAGAGGAAGATCCGGAGTTTCTTTCAAACATAATCACTGCTGATGAAACTTGGCTACATCATTTTGATCCTGAGAGCAAACAGCAAAGCTCAGTGTGGAAATCTCCTTCATCACCAACCCCCAAAAAAGCAAAAGTGGTTGCTTCTGCTGGGAAAGTTATGGTCATCTCATTCTTTGATATTCATGGAATGGTTTATCAGCATGTTGTACCTGCACACACATCAGTAACTGGACAATACTACACGGATGTCCTGAAAACATTGCAAGTCCATATCAGGCACAAAAGACCACATTTAAGTGAAGCAGGCTGGATGCTGCACCACGATAATGCGCGGCCGCATATTGCCAATGTTGTTGTTGAATATCTTGCAAAACTCAACGTGAAGTACATCCCTCACCCTCCCTATAGTCCGAAATTAGCCCCATGTGACTTTTTTCTATTCCCTAACTTGAAGAAACGCCTTCGTGGGAGACATTATCCATCATCAGAAACAGTGGTGAAGGCTACGGAGGCGATTTTGAAGGATCTCTCAAAAATGGTTTCCAGAATGTCTTTGAAGACTGGCAGAAACGCCGGGACAAGTGCATCACATTCAGGGGAGACTATTTTGAGAAGCACCATCAAAATTATGAGGATGAGTAAAGGTACGTTGTCAAAAAAAAAAAAAAAAAAAAAAAAAAAAAAAAAAAAAAAAATTGTGATCATTCTTTATTGAAGAGGCCTTATATTGTCCATGAGATTACAAAATCTATGTTAGTATTTCACTTCACAGTATACATACTTTGATAATTCATATCCTTCACTTTTTGCTGCATTTGTACAACCACTGTACACCTCTTCCTTATCTTCCTCAGAGAATAGAGCTGGTACCATACCAATCTTCAGCATGTTGTTAATAACTTCCAGGAAACCTAACATTATCAAACAGTATTAACATTAAGTATTACTTTCTGCTCAACATAATTAGCCAAATAGATGTAAATAGGTACACAGAATGTGACAGGATTTTGGCTGAAATAGAGGATTGTTCTACCTCCAACAAATGCTAAGTGGGAAATAGCACAGAAGAAACTTGTGTTAATTCTAACTTCGGCCATGAAAGCTTCTGAATACACAATAGAGACCATATTATTTCATAATTGTCATCTACAAGGGCAGTCCAGAAAGTTACAGACATTTTGGCCTATTGTGGCTATGAATAGAGCTAGAGCTGCCATCTTGGTGTCAGAACATTCCTACATTCAGTACACATCCAGCTGGGGTAGCGTGAGAACTGTGCTCTCTGTGAGTTGTTAAAATGTGTGCTGCAATAGAAAATCCTGCCACTTGTGAAGTGTGATCGATGATTACATTTTTGTTGGTTAAATCAATTGAATATAATTTTGAGTCGAACTAATACTCAATGCTCCACTAATTGCTAGTATTTACCTAGAACGCATTTCATTAGGCTCTTCCTAACATCATCAGCTGTTGTCGACTAATGGACGTTGGTTTGTTGAACTCCTTGGAGGCAATAGGTGTGTCTGTCGGTACCTTGATGAACTTGAAGTTTGGGTTTTCATCAAAGGTAGTGTCAAAATTAAACAGTTTTCTTTCATATTTCTTTATGAAGATTTTTTCCTATGTGGTTAATTGCAGCTGGACCTTGGACACTTTTTAATAAGTGGATTTCTCATTCTATATCATAATTCTCCTTCCAGAAATGGTACGCTACCGCTGATTTATCTATTTCTTTGTTCCTGATGTTCCTAAAATGCTCTTTAAGCCTAATGTTCAAGTTCCTTTTAGTTTTTCCAATGTAAAAGTTGTCACAGCCTTTGCAGTTTATCGAGTACACACTTAAAAAGTGTCCAAGGTCCAGCTGCATTCACCACGTGGGAAAAAATCTTTGTAAAGAAATATGAAAGAAAATTGTTTAATTTCGACACTACCTTTGAAGAAAACCCAAACTTCAAGTTCATCAAGGTACCGACAGGGATGCACCTATCGCCTCCAATGAGTTCACCAAACCAACATCCATTAGTCGACAACAGATGATGATAGGAAGATCCTAACGAAACGTCTTCTAGGTAAATACTAGCAAAAGTGGAGCATTGAGTATTCGTTTGACTCAAAATTATATTAATTTTGCACTTCATTGTATCATAGTCCTTACACATTGAATGGGAAAGGAATTGGAATTTATCAACTTTGTGATGTTTATGGAGGGAATAATGAGTGAAAGCAGAGTCAGGCATGGTGCATTGATTTTAAAAATGGCCATACCAATGAAGATGAAGATTGCAGTGGTAGGCCTAGCTTTATGACTGATCAACTGCGATCCTTGTCACACTTCACACAAGTGGCAGGATTTTCTATTGCAAACTCACAGAGAGCACAGTAAGGAAGACACTACCCTCACGCTACCACAGCTGGATGTGTACTGAATGTACAAATGTTCTGACCTAAGATGATAGGACAAATCTTCTGGGACTGCCCTTGTATATATTAGGCTAATCTCAAAATCCACTCAAGTGATTTTGATATATGTGCTGAAGTTTATGGATGATAAAATCCATTGTAGCAACTCTCATGTAAGAAATTTTTTGCTTATTTCCTTTGTACTTATATTATAATCAAGTTTGTTAGCAGGATATGTTAAATAACTATGTATAAAGAGAAAAAACTTAACATTAGAAATCAATAAACTGATTTTTAGATAGTAAAAGTGAGTTATTTTAAGACACTAGATTGCTTACAGGACATGTTTGGAGAGCTTAATTACTGCTCGAGTCCTGTTATCTTCTGATGTCTTTTCAAGGAATTTCTTGCTGAGATTTCCTTGGAGGTAACTCAAAACTGAAAACCTGACCTTTGTTCTTCAAAATGAAATGAAAATATTCTTCCAGACTTGTTTCAAGTTTGAGACGTTATTTAAAAGTGCACGATAAGAACCAACTCACAGTTTTCTAGCCAACTGACTGCCAACTTTTCTTCTTGATTATATTTTAAATTCCTGAAATATTTGTTTGCACTAGTTTTCAAAATAAATTTTCTTACAGTTAAGTTGGTATATTCCTGATCACAGTTCTTTTAGTTTAGAATGTAATAGATTTTGAGCAGAGTATGGAGCTTTGGGTGCCTGAGAGGTGTTGTACTCTTTGAATATTTTCTGAACTAGGCATGGTCTTTGCAGTAATACATAAACTTTGTGCATATGCACTTTTCTTTTACTGCTGAGTTTGGCATTTTTTGTACCACATTCACTTTTTGGATATTTTGTATGTTGTTTTTCTACTAAAACTGTTATTTACTGCTACTCTACATATTGTCTGTTTTTCTTTGTTAAATGCTGCTATATTGAAAGGTAGGTGTATGAAACTATTGAAGACTGCATACTTAAATGGTTTTGGATTATAACTGTTGGATGTTATACAGTGGCTGCAATGGAAATCTTTACGTGTAATAAAAACAACAAACACTGGCTTTACATGGTTTTATTTTGAACTTCTCCATACAATTAGTACTTGGTCATATTTCCCTTAACTTGTATCACCTTCATGAGTCTCCTGGCCATCAAATCTGCTAGATTTTCAAAATATTTGCTGTCCATTTCCACCCATAACTTCAACACCTTCTGCAGCTCCTTAATATTTAATGGTTGCAGCTCTTCAGTTTTATTTTTCATTTGATCCCAAGCATTTTCTATTGGATTTAGGTCCGGAGAATTACCAGACCAGTCAAGTACAGGTATATTATTGTCTTTTAGGAACTTCTGAACCATCTTTGTTCTGTGAGCAGGAGCACCATCATGCATAAAGAAGTGACACTGATGAATTGGCCAAAATGTGATCCAATGCTGTTGCAACACTTCTAAATAGTTACTTCCCTTCATTGTTGCATTTTTAGGGAGAAAGTACAAGCACCTCTACCACAATTACCGTTAAAGGAACCACATACCATCACACTTTCTGGATGTTTAACAGTTTTGACAGTAAACTTTGGATCATACTATAACACATTTTTTGGCCTTATCACCTTTTTGGACTTCCCTCTGACCAATTTGAAAGTGCTTTCATCAGAAAACATTACTTTGCACCAGTCCTCTGATGTCCAGTGCTGATATGTTTTGCAGAAATATACTCTTTTCTTCGTCATAGCTTCAGTTAGAAGAGGCTTCTTGGTAGCACACCGAATTGGTAAACCTAAGTCTTTTTGAAGCCGATGCTGAATAATCCAGATTGCAACACTTTTGAGCAGTTCTGGATGATTCTTTTTTAAAACTGCTGCTGTAATCCATGGATTAGCTATCACTTGACGTTGAGGTCATCAGTCCTTGGAGAAGTCTTTCTTTTACCACCTGAGCCTGTTTTTTGAGTTGGTATGGTGCCACATGGCAAAGGTGCTGCTGCATTTTTTAGGTCGTAAATGGCTTGTCCTGAAACCTTTAGATCAGCAGCTATACAAATTACAGAGGTACCTGCCTCTAACAGAGTTAAAGATGAGTCTTCTCCTCACAAGCGAGCTTCTTGCGTCCCATTTTGCATATTGGATGTAGAATTACACACCTTCAAAAACAGCACACAGATTAAAAATTGGATGACAACGCATAGTAAACAACTTGCTGTATGCAAATACTAGAGGCAAATTGAGACCTGGGCTGCTAATGAAAGGAAGTTGCTTCTGTGCACTCGAGAATTACGTGATTTGTAGCTCTGCCCGCCTTTTTTGTAGTGGTAGGAGAAGAACAAACTGAGCGCATTGTGTATGTAAACGTTTTCCTTGTTTTTAAAATGTAAAGATTTCCACTGCAGTGACTGTATAAGTGCTTGTGTGTGCATTTTCTATATATGCAAGACGTTTATTGGATTTTGAAGTGTACGAAAGGTAAAAAACTACTAAAGACCTCCACCATCAATACAACTATTCAACTGTCAGCTGATGATGGGAGTAAACATTCCTGAAACCTGTTCCAATTTACAAAAGTGAAGTAGTGTAAACATAACCAATATTTAATTAAAAATAAACAAACAGTTTATATGTAGCATTAACTACATTTTAAAAGACAAATGAAAAAGTAATATTTGGCATTTAAAATGTTACAACCTGTACAATAATAAATTAAAATGTTATTTAGTTTTTGTAAAACTTTTCTTCAAAATATTCAATTTGCTGTGTCCAAATATTTTTTTAAAAGTGTGATAATTTTAGTTTTATTTGCATTCTTTCTTACAGCTTGCAACTTACTCTCCTCAGCAATCTGGGCAGCAGTGAACATAAACACGGTTGGCTTTCTCTCAATTCCAGCCATTCCATAAAGGGTCTTCAGATCTTCCTTGAAACTGTCCTCATTGTAGCCTCGACTCAGCTGTATCATGAATGTCTCACAACCTAAACAAACAACAAAGTCAACTGTCTACACATGGCTAAATTAATAGCTCACAATGTACATATTCCATGCAATAAGGCTAAAAATAGACAACTGAAAAGCGACTTATACAAGCGTCATCCAGAAAGTAAAGAACAATTTAACATGGTTTTAGTTAATTGATGGAAATTAATGATTCATTCATTCATTCATTCATTCATTCAAGCAGCTGGCGGCTGACTGAGGGTCAGCACGACGTGTGTCATTCGTGTACTGTGCTACACGGACTTAACCACTTAATGACAGGATATGAGGGGTTTTGCAAGGTGGTGGTTTAAATTTAGGTGGATGAAAAAATGGGAGGTAGCCGTAGCTCCTCATGGTAGCCAACTCGCGTGCAACGCTTGTGTGCACCGCTGGTGTAAGAAAATTTAGGAAGAGTTTAATTTAGTATGATTAATCAATTTTCAAATAGTAATAATTTTGAAGTTGTGATAACAACTTTATTGTTACCGGGTGTGCCCGCATGCCATGCGGGGAAGCCGGAAGAGCTTGAAGCGTCTTTCTGAGGATCGATAGTTCCCTAGAGACCTAACCATGGCGCTCTGATGTTGAGGCAAACTCGCGTAGAGTTTGTGGCCCGGCGCCTAATGACATCTTCCACATAGTGGAGAGATGAGGCTTCATGAAGGTATCTCACGGGAAACCTCCAGCACACAGAATAGATGGCCCTAAGGCATCTATTTTGTACACGCTGGAGTTGTCGCAGATTGGTTCCTGCGGCCATGCCCCAGATCTCACACGCATAAAGCATAATTGGAAGGATTAAAGCCTGAAAAATGTGCAACTTAAGGGGTGTCGGCATCCCTGACCGCATCATGGGGTATAATGAAGCCGAAGCTCTGCATGCCCGATGAGCTACCTCATGGATGTGGCCCCCAAAAGTTAGGCCTTGTCCAACTTTACACCCAAATACTTGAGAGAGTTTGTCTACTCTATCCTTCTGCCAGAATAATTAAAGGAAGGGAGGTTGGCGGGAAAATGACGGTTGGTGAAGAGTATGGCTTGGCTTTTCTCCGGGTTGATGGACAATCGCCAAAGCCTGCACCAGTCGTAAATGAGGCTTAGGTGTCGCTGTATTGGGTTGAAGGCTCTGTGTGCGTTTCTATTGTGTTGTATAGCAGCACATCGTCTGCATACTGGGCTATGTTGACATGTGGCTCCGTGGGGAGATCCACCACATACACGCTAAAAAGTGTAGGGGATAAGACAGAGCCTTCGGGGACTCCGCCTCTGATGGGTCTTCTGGTAGATAGCTCTCCCGCCACAGTTACTGTGAAATGTCTGTGTTTAAGGAAAGTGTGTAGAAGATGTATCATATGTGTAGGAAGCCCCAGGGTGATTAGCTTATGTAGGAGACCTGCATGCCAGGTGGTAGAGAAGGCCTTCTCGACATCCAGAGACACTGCTGTGGTGTATGCCCTTTCCTGGAAACCCAGGGCAGCGGCCTCCACCAAACGGAGCAACTGCTGTGATGTCGAGTGCCCAGGACGAAAACCAAACTGATGGGGAGGGATAGCTTAAATGTCCCCCAGGAGGGGCGACAAGCGGACTAAAACAAGCCTCTCGAAAACTTTCAAGAGGACTGACAGGAGGCTAATGGAGCAGTAACTGGCGGGGAGAGCCGGATTTTTACCAAGCTTCAAAATGCAAATCACCCGAGCCTCCCTCCACTGTGGTGGAAAGTAGCCCAGGGTGAGACACACGTTAAAAACCCGAGTAAGAAAGAGCACGGCTTTGAAGGGAAGGTGATGGAGCATGACAGGGGTCAACCCATCAGTTCCTGCCGCCTTTTTTTGGGATTTAGACGCCGGAGTGCGCCCTGGAGCTCACTGGGTCTAATAACAGGAAGTCGGTCCGCCTCAGCAACAGGACGTCGAAGGAAATTAATGATTTCCTCATACTAGCCGTATATAGGCTAAGGTTTTTGATAGATCAGTTTGAAAATAAAGAAAAATTAAATACAGTTCAGTCCAAAGTGAGAGAAGTTAAGCGAGGAGTCCCATAAGGATCAGTCCTGGGCCCCTTGTTATTTTTGTTGTATATAAATGATTTGCCAATTGCCATTAATTCCACGGATGTTATTTTATTTGCAAATAAGAGACAATCAAGAAAGCGTACAGACCAAACTCAATGATGCTCTATGTAAACTGCACACATGGTTTCAGACAAATGAACTAATTATAAATAAGGATAAGACTATTGCCATTTCATTCCATACTTGCCAAAATAGAAATGTGGTCAAACCTCCAACAGTCTTTGATAAAACAGCCATTAGCTACAATAATGAAACAAAATTTCTGGGATTGCATATAAATGAGAACATGAAATGGACCACAAATATTCAACATTTAATAAATAAACTGAGTTCCATTTGTTATTTGCTTAAACATTTAAAAAGCTTAATAAATTTAGCAGCATTGAGAAATATATATTATGGTTACTTTCACAGTCAGTTACAATATGGGATAGTGTTCTGGGGGGGGGGGGAAGGCAGATAGAGCCTTTAAACTTCAAAAAAGAGCGATAAGGATACTAAATGGGGTGGATAACAGAACATCTTGCACAAAACATTAAATATTACCTCTAGCATGTATGTATATTTTGGAATTAGTGATCCATGTAAAACAAATTAACTACAAATACAAAATTACAAAAATGCTGATATTCACAAATACAATACACGTCAGAAAGATGACTTTCACATTCAAAGTTGTAGAACGGAAATCTTCAGGTCTAGTACTATCAATAAAGATATAAGATTATACAACAGGCTACCAGAAAATATTAAACAAATGAAGAGCCTTATACATTTTAAAAGGGGAGTAAAACTCTTTTTACTGCATCATTCATTTTATTCTGTAAACGAGTTTTTAAATTTTAGTTAAATGATGGAAATTAATCATTTTTCCACACTAGCCGTATATAGGCTAAGGTTTTTTATAGAGTCAACAGGAAAAATTCAATGCCATGGCCGAGATTTGAACCACGGATCTCCTGGTTTCCGTCCAGTCGCTCTTAACTAACCTTTGAGCTACCATGTCCAACGTGCCGTCCAGCCATCAAATTCTCCATTTGACTCATATTTCCCTTGTAGTCCACTAGGGGCTCTTGCATCCGAGATACATCGTTTTGTGGCAACTTTTTAAATGTTAATTAGTTTTAAGTGATTGTAAATAATGACAATAGCCATTAATGTAATTTTTATACTATGACATGTCTGATATCAGTGTATGATCAAAAGGACAAAATAAACTGAATTGAATTGAATAGAACTGTCCATCTGAGAAATTGAAAAACAAAATTGCCAAAAATGTTGATATTTCAACAACAGTTAACCTCAAGTTCCTAACATACTCTCTGTAAAGCTAGGTACAGTTCTATCTACTGCAATTACAAACTTACCTGCTGTAAAACTTGCTAATCTGGCAATACTTTGTTTGCCACTGCCTGAAAATCCAACAATCATAACATTACCACGATGTATTCTCAACATTCTATGCACTCGTGTTGTGTGTTCCAAAGCAGCATCAAACAGCACAACATCCATGTGGGTATTTTTGTCATTATACTCTTCTACTATCTAGAAATGGAACAGAACATCATTCTTTAAAGCTATAATATGAATTAAAATTAGAACTGATATGCAGTAAAAGTTAAATGATTTCATAGAACACTATTGACCAGTTTCACCAACCAATGTTGAAAATACTCTATTATGTTTTTCAAATGGGAAGAGTTCTTAACCATGGCAAATCAGATCATTTGCATGCTCGGCATTGCCACCTCGTAACCCCCACTGTTTTCACATTTCCCTCTTGCTCTCCCACACAAGTGCAAGTCACCTTAGAGCTAGACGTAAGGGGACCCAAACTGAATTTTCCAAACTTTTACAATAATGCAGTTGTATAAAGACTAAAATTGAGTCATACCTTTTAAAACTTGTAACTTCACTCATGTCCTTTCACAAAATAAGGAATGTTTTCAAAATTGTTACAGTTTCATCCTCAGCTGATTAGCGACTCATCACAATTGGTTGTTGTCTGGACCTCTTGTAATTGGCTCCCTCTCTTGGAAGATTCTTTACATAAGTTTAGTAGACCACTCACTGATGGCACATCAAAATTTAGAATATGTGGAATGTTTTTAATAATAATTTTTTTTTCCCATGTTGTAAGTTCAAGTTTTGTTGACAATGGTTTTAGTAGTTTGATCTTCTCTCCGATGTGGTGGTTATCATTCCAGAAATGAAAAGCAAATGCCAATTTTTCTGTTTGTTTGTATTTTATGTTCCTATGGTGTTCTGTTAATCTAGTTTTTAAATTTCTCTTTCTCTTTTTCTTTGTTTGACAAAGTTAAGTGCATAAATTTAAGTGGAGTTAAGAGCATAAATTTGACTCATTGTTCTATAAAATAAACTGTAAACTTTATATCTGTTCCAACAATGCATTAAAGTAAATTTAAGTGACAATGTCAATATAATACTTGCAAGCTTACCTCAGTAAACAAAGTTCGAACATTGTCATAATCAATTAAGTCCTCATAAACACGTGGTTCATCTTCATTAAGTGCATTTCGGAAGTCTCCAAAAAGCAATGGATCACGCAACACTTCTTCAGCATCATCTGGAAAATTATCTTGTACTGCCTTAACCACATGTCCGCTCACTACTTCTTCATCCTGTAACATCAAACAATCTCGCACTGTGTATAAGGTAATAGTGTAAACCTTTTTATTGCAATAATAATTCATTAGCAGGACTTCCTTCAGAAGGAAAGTAAAGCTGGTGGTCCTGTGTTGTAGATTTATGGTATGTAAAAGAACTTCAAGTCTTTTAAAGAGGCCTCTAAGCAAAATTTAAGTGCTCTTTCACACCCTGTATAGAACTGGATGCTGATAACCACAGCACTTCAAAAACATCCTAAATAAAATTACAATTTTAATTTTGTGTCCTAACAATTGTACTCTATTGTTGCAAATGCATTGTTGCGACGAGGCGGCACGAGGGACAAGTTCAAAGAGATGGGCAGTGTAGTGTGGAGATAAAAGCTCACCGAAATGGCGGGGGGAAGGAGACGGATTTCTGGAGAGTTTGTCTTTCTTCTAGCATTGTCTTGATTGTTTGAGAACATTCCGGATAGTGAGTAAGCTATAAAAAAGGAGCCACCGCCCGCCACTGGGAGTCAGTCAGTTGGTAATTGGACGCATGTGCGTGAACAGCTGTAAAAGTAAACTCTTTTGTGGTCAATGACCTTGCAAGTCGTATGTGTTGGTGATGTAATTCTGGACTGTCAGGTTGATCAAAGTGTGTTTCTACAGAAATAAAGAGCAGGTTTTAGTGTTTGTAACCTGGACTTTTAATTTCACAAACCCACAAAGTCACACTATCATATAAAAATGTTCACAATGAAATAGGAGTTTTACTATTCTTACTTTCTCTATCACCTACTTACAGCAGGCAGAAGTAGTGTACTCCCAAAGGTACATATATTTTTAGTATCGCGACTTTGTGAATGTAAAATACAAAATTGGATGAATAAACTAAAATTCATATTTAAATTATTCATTACATTCTGCATTTTTTGTAACTAGTGTCCAAAATGCTCCTGATTTTCAATGAACTGTATACAATATGTTAAACTAGGAAGCTGTAAGAGATAAACAATAACCTACTTTTAAAAATATGCAGGACTATTTAAAGTATACTGGTTATTTCAAACATTTTTCCTAACAGCATTTGCAGTTTTAGAAAAAGGAATTCTAATGTTACATTCATATAACTTTCTCTACAATCTGTCATTTATACAAAACAATTGGTAAGAAAGCTCATTTTCCATGCATTTGTCTTAGCATTTCACTAATTTACAAATTCTTTTTGCATAAAATTCAGCAAAGCATTCTGAAGGTCATTGTTATCAAAATGCTACATTACATTTGTGTTACTGAAGAGCTGAAAATCACTTGGTGCCAAGGGAACGATCAAAACTGATCTGTTCAAGCTTGTTCATTATTTTCCTAGCTTTTTCAAGTGCTGTGAGGTGAAGTATTGTCATTGGATGTCACCTTACTGTGACGCTTGTTTTTTCTTTTGTACTTACACACTTTTTTTGAGCTCTAATTTGGCACTGTTGCCAGAAATAGCAACAGCAGTTTTCATGTCTTTTATGCTGTCATAGCTTAAGCTATACCAGTAAAAAAATGTGTTGTCTACAACTATCCGCTACAACCTTTTGGCAGACAGTTGTAGTTTCCACCAAATACAGAAAGTAAGTGTCCAAAAATTAAGTTCTGTTTCAATTTATCTCCGCTGCAGCGTTGCAATCGCAGTTCCGCACATGTGCGGTAGATGCTCTGTATCAAGGAGAAGAAACGTGCGCCATTGTGAGATTGCTGTCAGACACGTACGCTTTGTTGTGCTTGTTTACAATGTCGGTGTTGACTGAAAGTCCCGCCGCTTGTGAAATCAGATCTGTGATACATTTTCTAAATGCTAGGAAAGTGAAACCAATTGAAATTTATCAGCAAATTTGCGATGTTTACGGACAAAATGTGATGAGTGATACAATGGTGAGAAGATGGGTCCGACAGTTCAATGAAGGACGTAGTGAAGTGCACGATGAAGAACGAAGTGGGCGTCCATCTTTGGTTACAGAAGAACTGGTTCACGTGATTGATGACAAGATCCAGGAAAACCGCAAGTTTACAATTAGTGCTCTCGCTATGGAATTTCCCCAAATTTCTCACGATCACTAGTTCATGAAATTGTTACCAAAAAGCTGAAATTTCGTAAACTTTGCTCACGTTGGTGCCAAAGATTCTTATACTGAGCAACTCAAAACAAAATGAAGGGGTAGTGCACTTCAGTTTTTGACCCGTTATGATGAAGGCGGTGAAGAATTTCTGATACAGATAGTCACAGGAGATGAAACTTGGGTTCTTACAATACCCCTGAAAGTAAGCGTCAATCAATGGAATGGAGGCACACCTCATCCCCAGCAAGGTTAAGCCAAAACAAATCTTGACACCTCGAAAAATGATGTGCACAATGTTCTAGGACAGGAAAGCATCTTACTCATTGATTTCTTACTGCATGGTCAAACAATGAAAGCATGTTTCTTGCGAGACACTTAGAAAATTGCGCCACACAATACAGAATAAGTGCTGAGGAATGTTGTCAAAAGGTGTTGTGTTTCTTCACGACAACGTATGACCACACACTGCAAATGCGACGAAAAAAATCCTACAGGGATTTGGCTGGGACATGTTTGACCACCTCCCGTATAGCCCTGACCTCGCTCTTAGCGACTTTCATCTGTTTTTGCATCTCAAATCTTTCCTTGGCGGTCAACACTTCAACAATGACGAAGAGCTCAAAGAAAATGTTTCCAACTAGTACAAAATTGAATCGAGAATATATTGACACATTGCTTCATTCACACTGTTTATTCACAGGACATGTTTCAAGAGCTCTTGCTCCTATCCTCAGCTGATACTCGACTAGTGCAAGTTGTAGTGGTTTCTTCCTTCTCCGTATTGTCAATAGATGGCGTGATGTACTTGTCAAAGATGTTGGTCCTCCATCTTGGTTGACAATATGAAGATAACACTATCGAGATTTGGATGCTTCTCAGACTTGTAGGCCTAATCACTCAAAGTATAAACTTGAAAGAAGCGTAGGGACAGTGAAGCACAAATTAGTACAAAATTGAATCGAGAATATATTGACACATTGCTTCACTGTCCCTACGCTTCTTTCAAGTTTATACTTTGAGTGATTAGGCCTACAAGTCTGAGAAGCATCCAAATCTCGATAGTGTTATCTTCATATTGTCAACCAAGATGGAGGACCAACATCTTTGACAAGTACATCACGCCATCTATTGACAATACGGAGAAGGAAGAAACCACTACAACTTGCACTAGTCGAGTATCAGCTGAGGATAGGAGCAAGAGCTCCTGAAACATGTCCTGTGAATAAACAGTGTGAGTGAAGCAATGTGTCAATATATTCTCGATTCAATTTTGTACTAATTTGTGCTTCACTGTCCCTATGCTTCTTTCAAGTTTATACTTTGGATGTTTCCAACTGTTTGAAGACACAGGCGGCAAACTTCTATGAAGAAGGTATACAAAAACTTGTGCCTCGCTCTGACAAATGACTGTAAAATTTTGGCAGTTAAGTGGAAAAGTAGTTTAAGAGTTGTAAAATTTTTTGCAATTAATAACTTTTCTGTATCTGTACACAATTTAATTTTATTACCAAACAGAACTTACTTTCTGGACGTACCTCATATTTTTTCACATTACCCAATGGCTGAACAATTATTTAATAAATTAACCATTACAATTTAGATTGTTTCATTGACAGTTGATAAAGCACACTTTAAGCATTTTATGTGATGCTAAATGGAATTAACAGAGAATAACACTTGATGTATAATAATGGTTATAAATCAAGTTCTTTATAACTTAAAAGTTCTTGCACTGCATGTTGGAAAGTTGAGCCTCTCTTTTGTTAATGTGAGCATATAAAATCTTGTTCATAATTACTCTTTGAATAGGTTAAAGACAAAATGAATTTCCTAGCGAACTGAAAGTGTAGCTTACCTCAACATTGATGAGCCTATCATAAAAGACACGCATTACTTCATTTCTCCAACATCTTACAAAGAGACCTGGGCTTGTGATGTACTTGTTTGTCGTCAGTAACATGCCAGCACACACCATGGATAGATCTCGCAAGTTGAATATGTAGTGGAATCTCTTTGGTGTGGGGGGCAGCTGGATGGTGATCAGCTGCAACATAATGCAATTAGTTAAATCAACTAAAACTTGTCATTTACTACCACACTACTGCATTAACATTTTTGTATTTGTACATGTTAAAATTGATTTGCTTTCATTAGCTTTTACATTTAATTTTTTTTTTAACATGATTAAGTTATTGCGTTGGTTGTTCACACTACTTGTTCAAAATTCTAATTGACATATTTCAGTTTCTCAAAATGCATTATCCAGCTAATCTATTCCTTGTGTTGGCAGCATTGTACGTTCTTTGATCTGAATGGTTATTGTGTTATTGGTATGTACATATAAGGATGCCATGTAATTCCACTAGCCAGAAGAACACTGCAAAAGGTAACAAAGAGTATGATAATCACTTGGTGTAAAGTAAATACTGCAACAAAACATCTAAATTCTCCACGTTCATCTCATTTCTTTTAGCTGTACATGGGCCTCTAATCAATATAGTATTCTTTTATTATTTTCAGGACATTTAGAAAATAATGAACGTGCTACAAGAAGTGATTTTATTTTGCTCCCACTGACCTATGGTCTCATTTCGCTAACATTCCTACTAACAAAACAAAACCCTATTTTTAACATTAGTATCATAAATGACTATTGGTTGTTGGATCACTGATACTACATCACTTACTTTTTATAAAATCAGGAATATTAGGGAAAAAATTAAAAACAAGGATAGAGGAAAATCTCAGGAACCTGAAATATAAACATGAACAAAAACCTGCAGCAGCAGCAGCAGCAGCAGCAGCAGCAGCAGCAGCAGCAGCTCATTTTTGGTCAGAAAAGCCAAGAAACTAATTCAGAACCAGTTCTTTTAAAAACCTTTCAAATGAAACACAATTATTCGTTGAGAGAACACACTCATTTTGAAAAACAAAGATTGGCTCTTTAATTTTGAATTACTACAAGGGCTGTTCAATAAAGAATAATCACAATCTTTTTTGACAACATACCTTTACTCATTCTCATAATTTTGATGGTGCTTCTCAAAATAGACTCCCCTGAATGCGATGTATTTGTCCCAGCATTTCTGCCAATCTTCAAAGACATGCTGGAAACCATTTTTTGAGAGATCCTTCAAAATCGCCTCTGCAGCCTTCACCACTGCTTCTGATGATGGATAATGCCCCCCCCCCCCCACGAAGGCGTTTCTTCAAGTTAGGGAATAGAAAAAAGTCACATGAGGCTAAATCCGAACTATAGGGAGGCTGAGGGATGCACTTCATGTTGATTTTTCCAAGATATTCAGCAACAACATTGGCAATATACGGCCACACATTATCGAGCCTGCTTCACAGAAATGTGGTCTTTCCACCTGGTCTTTTGCAATGCTTTCAGGACATCCCTGTAGTATTGTCCAGTTACTGATGTGTGTACAGGTACAACATGCTGATGAACCATTCCATGAAAATCAAAGAATGAGATGACCATAACTTTCCCAGCAGAAGCAACCACTTTTGCTTTTTTGGGGGTTGGTGATGAAGGAGATTTCCACACTGAGCTTTGCTGTTTGCTCTCAGGATCAAAATGATGTAGCCAAGTTTCATCAGCAGTGATTATGTTTGAAAGAAACTCCGGATCTTCCTCTAACATCAACTTTAACTGCGAATGTCCTTTTGTTCGGGAATCAACAGTCTTGGAACCCATCGCGCAGAAACATGTCTCATGTGTAATGTTTCTGTCACCAATGTGTGTGTGGCACCCAATGAAATGTTCAGTATTTCAGAAAGTGATCTTAAGGTAATTCGTCGATCCTCTCTCACAATGGCAGCAGCAGCGTTGATGTTTTCTTCCGTAAGAGCAGTAACTGGAGCACCGGTTCCACCTTCCTTTGAAACTGACTGTCTCCCCTCTTTAAACATTTTAAACCACTTTCGAGCTGTGCTGTAGGGAAGAACAGACTCTCCATAGGCCTGCTGTAACATTGCATAGGCCTTAACTGAAGATTTGTTGAGACAAAAGCAGAATTTCAAAGCCGCATATTGTTCCTCGCGTGTTACCTCCATTACAGCAGTAGGCGATACTGAACATGTCTGAACTTGTCTGGTTCTCACAGGCGGGAACCAGGAGTACCAACAACAAAACTACTACGGCGTGTTTGTTTTACATTAAGCTAACAGAATATAATAAGACTGAATTTTAGTGCGAAAAATGACCGTAAAAATTATGATCACTCTTTATTGAACAGACCTCGTATGTACCAACAAAAACAATATCAAGTTCTGACAGTCAGCAACACACTCAAAACATGTCACTTTTTTGTAATGTAGGTGATGTAACTCGTTTAATACATGGAAAGGAAAATACCTTATATATTTCAAGTGTAATGTTTATTAACACAGGTACAATCTCCTTCACCTCGTCCATGTAATTTTGTGTATGGCCAGTGAGGATAGACAGATAGATGTGTTTAACATTTGCATCAAGTGGGAAAGTCACGTTGAACACACTGAACAGTGTTACAAAACGTTTGTCCACCTCATTTCTGCCACCTCCAGGCTTACCCATTGCAGCCATATAACCTGAAACAAAAATATCTGTCATAGATCTGAACAAATCCAGGTTTGCTTTCCCTATTATTTACCTCAACTAAGTGAGAAAGTATTGTATTTCATTCCTTACCAGTTTTGCTGAATATGTTTTGGAGAACTTGAATTAAAAAACCTGTTTTAGAAAACAGTATGTATGTGTGTGTTCATGTTCATGATCTGTAGAGCACACATGCGATGATCAATCAATAAATTAGTTTAAAAAAAAAAATTTAAAAATGTTTACAAGTTTCATTTGCTTTTAGAAAGATGGCATTTTGAAAGTATTCAGAGTTGTCTTTGTATTTGCAGGGTGTAAGTTCAGGAGAACTGGGAAGGTGAATTTTCCTAAGCTTTTAAGTTTACAGAAAATGACACCAAAAGCATACCAAACAGCTGAGGATGAGATCGAATGATCTTGAAAACGTTTCAATTATACAACAACAAGTAAGTGAAGTTGAGTGTAAACATAGTGACTCATTAATCAAACTCAAAAATGAAAAATACTTCACTATTAATAATGCTTCTGCTTTTAATATTTACATATTCCTATGTCATAAAAGCTATTTGTAGTCAGTGCTTATATGTTTAATCTCTATGACACCCAGCAGCTGCGTAGATGGCTTTACAGAAACAACTGAGGCACTCAGAACCATAAGGGCCTAAAGCACAACATTGTCAATTTTGAGATTTTAGCATGTATGCATACTCCTGACATTTGCCAACCATGTGGTCAAAAGATTAGCTGTGCTTTACGCCCTCTTTGATTTAATGAAACTCATAATAAGTTGTCTCACCAGTTTTTGCTGATATTCAGTTACAAAAGGGCCCAAAGCATAAAGTATCATTTTGTTTGCTCTGTGATGTTCAATTTTTGCAAGTATCACATTCGCATATAGTACTTCCTAATGGAAATTTTGATTTTAACAAACATCTATTTTTCTCAAAACTATGTTTCTGAACTTTGGGCCCTTATGGTTCTCAGTGCCTCAATTACTAACTTGGTGTTTGAGCACATAATTAAAAAAATACAACTTATACTCATATTTACTGTTCACTATATTTGTCAAATATTTTACTGCCACATACATATATAATAATTTGTACTGTCCTGAGTGTGGGGGCTACACCTTTATGTAATTAAATAACTAAACAAACTCCAGCTGATTATTTCATTTAGCTTCCTTTATTCCTTATTGTATAAAATGTTTATACAAAGTTTTTGAAACTAAATTTTCCCTGTGGAAACGTAGAGTCAGACTGAAAAATTCAATGCCATAGCCAGGATTTGAACCACGGATCTTCTGGTTTTCGTCCAGCCGCTTTACCATTGAGCTACTATGGCCAATGTGCCAATATGACATTAAATTCTCCAACAGACTCGTATTTCCCTGGTAAACCACTAGGAGTTCTCATAAACACATGAGACAACTACCTTAATGGCGACTTACTATGCTGTAAGTACTTTAAGGCCCGGGTATGACATTAAATTCTCCAACTGACTCGTATTTTCCTGGTAAACCACTAGGAGTTCTCATAAACACATGAGACAACTACCTTAATGACGACTTACTATGCTGTAAGTACTTTAAGGCCCGGGTATGACATTAAATTCTCCAACTGATTCGTGTTTTTCCCGGTAAACCACTAGGAGATCTCATAAACACATGAGACAACTACCTTAATGGCGACTTACTATGCTGTAAGTACTTTAAGAACCGGGTATGACATTAAATTCTCCAACTGACTCGTATTTTCCTGGTAAACTACTAGGAGTTCTCATAAACACATGAGACAACTACCTTAATGACGACTTACTATGCTGTAAGTACTTTAAGACCCGGGTATGACATTAAATTCTCCAACTGACTCGTATTTTCCTGGTAAACCACTAGGAGTTCTCATAAACACATGAGACAACTACCTTAATGGCGACTTACTATGCTGTAAGTACTTTAAGACCCGGTTATGACATTAAATTCTCCAACTGACTCGTGTTTTTCCCGGTAAACCATTAGGAGTTCTCATAAACACATGAGACAACTACCTTAATGGCGACTTACTATGCTGTAAGTACTTTAAGGCCCGGGTATGACATTAAATTCTCCAACTGACTCATGTTTTTCCCGGTAAACCACTAGGAGTTCTCATAAACACATGAGACAACTACCTTAATGGCGACTTACTATGCTGTAAGTACTTTAAGACCCGGGTATGACATTAAATTCTCCAACTGACTCATGTTTTTCCCGGTAAACCACTAGGAGTTCTCATAAACACATGAGACAACTACCTTAATGGCGACTTACTATGCCGTAAGTACTTTAAGGCCCGGGTATGACATTAAATTCTCCAACTGATTCGTGTTTTTCCCGGTAAACCACTAGGAGTTCTCATAAACACATGAGAACTACCTTAATGACGACTTACTATGCTGTAAGTACTTTAAGACCCGGGTATGACATTAAATTCTCCAACTGACTCGTGTTTTTCCCGATAAACCACTAGGAGCTCTCATAAACACATGAGACAACTACCTTAATGGCGACTTACTATGCTGTAAGTACTTTGAGACCCGGGTATGACATTAAATTCTCCAACTGACTCGTGTTTTTCCCGATAAACCACTAGGAGTTCTCATAAACACATGAGACAACTACCTTAATGGCGACTTACTATGCTGTAAGTACTTTAAGACCCGGGTATGACATTAAATTCTCCAACTGACTCGTGTTTTTCCCGATAAACCACTAGGCGTTCTCATAAACACATGAGGCAACTACCTTAATGGCGACTTACTATGCTGTAAGTACTTTAAGACCCGGGTATGACATTAAATTCTCCAACTGACTCGTGTTTTTCCCGATAAACCACTAGGAGTTCTCATAAACACATGAGACAACTACCTTAATGGCGACTTACTATGCTGTAAGTACTTTAAGACCCGGGTATGACATTAAATTCTCCAACTGACTCGTGTTTTTCCCGATAAACCACTAGGAGTTCTCATAAACACATGAGACAACTACCTTAATGGCGACTTACTATGCTGTAAGTACTTTAAGACCCGGGTATGACATTAAATTCTCCAACTGACTCGTGTTTTTCCCGATAAACCACTAGGAGTTCTCATAAACACATGAGACAACTACCTTAATGACGACTTACTATGCTGTAAGTACTTTAAGACCCGGGTATGACATTAAATTCTCCAACTGATTCGTGTTTTTCCCGGTAAACCACTAGGAGTTCTCATAAACACATGAGACAACTACCTTAATGACGACTTACTATGCTGTAAGTACTTTAAGCCCCGGGTATGACATTAAATTCTCCAACTGACTCGTATATTTCCACAATTTAACCTACACATGGTCAGTGTGAAAGAACACTTAATTTCCATTAATTGACCTAATAGTGGTCCGAACTATAAAGCCCGAGCCTTAAAGTACTAACAGCATAGTAAGTCGCCATTAAGGTAGTTGTCTCATGTGTTTATGACAACTCCTAAGTTGTTTACCAGGAAAATATGAGTCAGTTGGAGAATTTAATGTCATATCGGCACGTTGGCCATAGTAGCTCAATGGTAAAGCGGCTGGACGGAAACCAGAAGATCCGTGGTTCAAATCCTGGCTATGGCATTGAATTTTTCAGTCTGACTCTACGTTTCCACAATTTAGCCTACACACGGCCATTGTGAAAGAACAATTAATTTCCATAAATTTTCCCTTTTCTCCTTAGAACTGTAATTCTGAAAATTCTCTGTGACGTTCCTACTATGAATTAAAAATCTGGTTAATAATAGAAATTAGTATAAATTATCTGCATGTGCACTTCCGATTTCCTTAACCTCCCCTCACAAGTCTTCCAAATTTGGGAAATGTATAACTTGCATCATTTGGCAGTGAAACAACCATCTGTCACAAGGCAGTAGCTTCAGAGGTGAGAGCACTGAATTCCCTTCAACTATATGTTATAATTTGTGTATTCTAGTACAAATGTAAATCTTGAGGAACAACTAACGAGCACACACATACACACACACACCTTTCTCTAAAAATATATTTTTTTGGATTCAAGGAGTTTCAAAACATGTAGTTTTGGAGAAATCTCTTGGATAGGATGCAAACTTTTTCCTACCTATTGTAATAATGTAGTACAGGGAAAGTAAAAGTCATGCAAAGTTTCTATATTAGTACATTAGAAATAAACTCTAAATTACTTACACGTATCTTTTACATGTTTCCAACCCATGTCTTTCTGCTGATCATAAAATCCAGCTTTTTCTATCAGAAGTCTCAAATAAGCAATAGGCTGCTGTGTGCCATACGTGTCTACCTAAAAAGAAATAATTTATTTTATTAATGATGTCTGAACATAAAATGTGTTATTACATTTTATTGTTTAATAGGATATGCTGTCCTCAGAGAAACTAAAAAATAACAGTTTTAATTATTCAACTACTGAAATTGCTGAAAGTATCGAGGCATATGTGAAATAATGCACAAAGTAAAAAAAAAAAAAAAAAAAAAAAAATACAAAACCTACATTCACAGACACTCTCTACTCATTTTACAACAAGCTTGTTCTACCAAGACACCCAAAAGCATCTTGGGAACCTATCCATCACTTGCCGTAGTTCACGTTGAGAAATGCTGGCAACTTTCTAGGGATATTTAGTTTTAATCCTGCAGTTGTATCAATTTATTTATAAAAACAAATATTATATAGCAGATTCTACTTTACACTTTCAGGACTGTCTGACTAAGATGTTGTAAATACCCTAAGTGTATGCTTACATATTGCATCATCAGAAACAAAAGCTGATTGTACACACTAAAAAATATAAAAGTATTGGAAAATGCAAATTAATAATAAATATTTATAATTCAAAAAGAAAGCAAAAACATGGAGGATTTTAAAAGATGTATATATGGTACCTGTGGCATGTTGAGGTCATCAATAAAGCAAATCAACTTCTTCCCCATGGGAGGACCAAAGATATCCTTGGTGCGCTTATCAAGGACAGATTCAACTGCCAGTTGTACATCTGCTGCCGTAGTTCTGGATGAAAAGTTGATGTTCATGATTTTCTACAATATAAAACACAGCATGAGAAAATGCACATCTAAAGAGCAATTAGTTCCAATTTGGCATTTCATTGCAAAACTTACAAACTGTTCTTTGTTTATGGTTCTTAGAAATTCTTCTATTATTGCAGTTTTTGAAGCTCCAGTTTCACCAATAAGAATCACTGGTCGTTGCACCTGAAATGTTAAGTGATAAGTTAAAAGTGGATTTTAGTTAATTGATGGAAATTAATCATTTCTTCACACTACCCATATATAGGCTAAGGTTTTTGATGGATAGTCAACATGAAAAATTCAATAAAGATAATAATATAATATCAATAATTTAATAATGGAGAGCCGTGGTTCAAATCCTGGCCATGGCATTGAATTTGTCATGTTCCATACATTAAAAGTGGATTTTCATAATTAACAATACTATAAGGCATTTCCTGGCTGTATACTGATGTTAGAAGTTTCTGTGAAAACTGAGCAGCCTTTATGTTGGAACCTAAAAGTTGTAAAACTTTTTAATTACATCTACTGTGATTATCCACAAAATTATTCATCATTCAGATAATTTTTCATTATCATTAAAATACGAGAGGGGACCCAAAAGAAACCGAACTCCGAGGGCGCTGCCACTCGTAGACGTAGTGCATGGTTCTCATGCTAGATGGTGTTAGATGAAACAGCTGTGCAGACGGCGTCAGTGTAGAGCTGAACGTGCAAGTGTGGTATTGTGTTTCTCTGACTGTTGGCGGGTTACCTCTGCAAAGTCGTTATGGCAACTTTAAAAGAACAAAGAGTGTGTGTGACAATTTGTTTCCTTAAGTTAATTGGGAGTCGATTAATAACACAAAACAACACTCACTTTTAAATTTTCCCGGAACCGGTTTCTGAGGCCTTCCCTCTATCTTCAGCCGGAGACACACCAAATGCTTCAGGAAGCTTTCCAGGAGGACGCTATGAGCCGCACACAGCTTTTCGAGTGGTTTGGGCGCTTTAAACGTGGTGAGATGTGTGTTGAAGACCAAGCTCGTTCTGGACGCCCTTCAACATCGCGAAATGAGGAGAACATTGAAAAGATCTGCCAAAAGATCAACGAGGATTGTCACCAAACGTTCGACCAAATGTCAGCAGCGACAGGAATCAGATGGAGCCCGTGCCAGCAGATTTTGAGGGAGGATTTGCACATGAGACGTGTTGCTGCTATATCTGTTCCGCGCCTTCTCACACAGGAGCACAAAACCATTGGCATGAATGTGTGTCAGGACTTGAAAACAGAGATTGTACGTGATCCAAACTTCTTGAACAAAGTCATTACAGGGAATGAGAATTGGTGTTACGGGTATGACCCAGAAACCAAGTAAGCGTCAAGCCAGTGGAGGACTCCCAACTCTCCCAGACCAAAATAAGCAAGGCAAGTGAGGTCAAATGTGAAGATGATGATCATTGTCTTTTTTGATGTTCGTGGAATTGTGCATTGGCAATTCGTACCTCCTGGCCAGACTATTAACCAGCACTTTTACTTGGATGTTTTAAGGCGTCTGCGAGAGGATGTGAGGAGGAAACGCCCGGAACTTTGGCGATCAGGTGACTGGTTTCTGCATCACGACAACGCTCCAGCACACACGGTCTTACGAGTGACCCACTGTTTGGCATCTCAGAGGTGGTCTGTCATTCCCCATGCTCTGTATTCGCCGGACCTAGCCCCGTGCGACTTTTTCTATTTCCACGAATGAAAAAAACGCTAACAGGGGAGCGTTATGACAATATGGAGGCAGTAAAAACAGCTTTGCAAAGGGCACTGGACAATATCAAACTTGAAGAGTTCCAAACATGCTTCCAACAGTGGGAAAAGAGACTTGACAAGTGTATCGCATGTAATGGAAAGTATTTTGAAGGTGACTGAAGTAATTTTGTAAACAGTTTCATTAATAAAGCTTTTATGACAACAATCTGGTTTCTTTTGGGTCCCCCCTCGTAGGCTGTACAACATTTTCAGAACTTTCACGGATGTTAGGGGAAATTCAGCCAATATTTAAAACACATTTCCATGGAATGGCATAGGACTGTATGAGATTACAATTGAAAGGGGTAACAATAAACCATAAAATACTTGCACAATAATTAAGACCATCCATATCTAAAATTTCTAAATCTTCTAATTTGTATCTAAATGTTTTGATAATGTTGTCACAGACTGCTAATTGTATTTTAAAATTTCATACAGATGCCTTTAATATTTGTTGAAGGGTGGAAAGATTATGGCATGAGTAAAAAGTATTGTTGCTGACAGCATTGTTGCGAGGAGGCGCAGCCGAAGCGCACAAAGAGACAGATAGTGCAACACAGAGATAAATACTTGCCGAAACAGATAAAGAGTCAGGTAGCTGACTGGAAAGTTTGATTTCTTGTTTGTTACAGAACATTCCAGAATGTCTAGAAATATGAATGGTCATATAAGAGGAAGCCGCGGTTAGTTGAGTGGACAGTCGTAATGAGACAGTCGAATTGGAACTTGAGATTCGTGTGCGTACAGCTGTGTTTTGAAAGTGAACTCTTTTGTTTGTGGTAGACGACCTTGACGATTTTATTTGTGTATGTTACATAGTTCTGCTACTGTAAGGGTTGACCTCAGTGCATTTCTATAGAAATAAAGAACATTTTGAATTTCTGCAAACTGGACTTTTAATTTTACGAACCCACAATTTCTAAAAATTGTATTTCTGAAACAATGCTATATGAAACAATGCTTCTAACTTTGGTGTTATAGTTTTGTAAAGTGATATTTTTTAGAAAAGCTTAAGATATTATTACTATGATTGTGTTCAGGGCATGACTTTAATGGCAACTGTTTTTTTATTTGTTTTTTTTTTTTTTGTCCTCGGGTCTCGGGACGTACAGGTAGATGCTTTTTTGAACTGTAATTTACATTTATTAGGATGTATTACAGCACATGAAATTTAAACCAAGAAAACAGATTCATAACAAATGCAGTGGTGCTATGTTGTAACACATGATGAATTCACTTCAAAAGTTGCTCAAAATGACCTCCATTTACTGCAAAGCCTGTCTTTGGAATTAGTTAATGTTTGCAGCAACACTGTTCACCTGATCAGCTAAATTTCTTGCCCAATTCTTCGCTTTAACTCTTCAAGATCTCTTAGTTGGTCCTTGTATACCCTCCACTTCAAATATCCCGACAAGAATATGTCTAAGGGGTTCAAGTCAGGAGATCTTGATGGTATTTCAATTCATTGTCTTTCTGTAAGTTGTGTCATGACTAATTACTTTCAGCAAGATTTGTTGTTTTATTAGCTTAGCTTTTGTCTGTACTAACCACACATTGAAGTAGCCTACTGTATTGTTTAATACAAAAGCTACTGAGTTTGTAGTAATGATGCATTTTCCTTTGCTCGGTACACATGCAGTAAGGTCGTAATAAATTTAAATTGTGTTTTGAAAGGGATTTGTAAGTTCTGACTGGAGGAGTGTAGAAAAAAGAAATGTTGTGCCATTTAACACAAAAAAAAAGCTCACACCCTTTATTTCTAATCATAGTAATGAGGGCGTGTTGATATCTTACAGCTTTTCTAATATATATATCACTTCAAGTTAAAATAGCGTGGTTACAGGCATTGTTCCAGACTTTTTATTCATCCAGTATTACTTTTATTGTACTAAATAATCAGGTGTTCAAGAAGTAAAAATTGTAACTTTTAAAAAATAAAAATAATGATGCATTATTTAAATATTCATACAGCAAACCACTACATATAATGTTATTAATTATTTTGATTGTTTGGGAAAAGAAATGTTTAAATCTTTAGATATTTTTGTAATAGCTTATGCTCAGTGATGTCACATGCTACATAGAATTGGACTCCCAGATTATCTGATCAGAATAACTGAAAGTTTTATCACAGCGCCAATTTTTAGTGTGAATAGACAGTTACAAATTTGATCTTCGACCAATAGCAGCAGGAGTTCCACAAGGATCAATTCTGGCATCACTATTATTCAATATATTCATGCACGACCTTCCAAATACAAATATCATATTCACAGCTATGTATGCCGATGATACCGTTATTTTCTATTCGCATCCAACCTTAAGTGCTGCAATCAACATGCTACAAATATCATTAAATATGTTATCTAAGTGGTTCAAAATGTGGCGAGTAGTATTAAATACTAATCAAAATGAAACAAAAATATTATCCTTAAGATCTTATCAAAATCCAACCCCATTGGATCTGCAGGGAAAACAACTAACATGGAAGCCTCCAGAAACAGCAGTCAAATATTTAGGCGTAATGCTTGAAACTAAATTAACCTGGAATTCTCATATATCTTACATTTACACAATAGCCATTTCTAGAATAAAAAAGTTGTATTCATTGCTACAGAAGAACTCACAGCTTGGTCTGGAGTGCTCAATATTGATCTACAAGTCTCTTATACGCCCCATAATTTCTGACGCTGCTCCTGTATGGGATGGACATTCATCGACTTCAGGTTATACAAAACAAATATCTCCGCAGTATTACAAAGGCTCCATGGTTCATTAGAAATGATCAACTACATCAGGAACTTGGTATTCTTCCCATACATCTGTACTTTAAATTGATATCAAAGACATTCTTCATTAGATTATCCGAAGTACCAGGCGCTCTAACCTATGACATTGGATGACGAAAAAGAAAACTGCCTCAAGACATTCTACTCACTGATTCAGAAGATAGCGACTTTTCTCACTAATTCAAAGTATATCCTCTATTTTTCTCATAACACCACTGATCATAATCTAGCCTCGCATAACTAACCTCACTTTTCAATTGTCACCCATCTTATTTAATGTTATTGTATGTGTTAGTTATCCTGTTATATACTTTGTCTTTTGTTATCTTTCATTTAAATGTGTTCTTAATTGTTTTCTGTTTATATTATACATTTATCACCTATTGTATATGTTAGAGAACTGTAATTCCTCAGATGTTAATATGTATGTAGTAATTCCTTTCTTGGAAGTGTTGAAAACAGTGTTGTTATGATAAATTAACTTTAAAGAGAGTCGATTAATGACACTAAACAAAAAAATTTAAAAATAAAAATTTAAAAGTAAGTGTTGTTTAGTCTCATTAATCGACTCTCTTTAAAGTTAATTGTATGTAGTACTTATGTAATTTATCAATGGCTTGTACAGCAATACTGCTGATCAGCTAAATAATAAATTTAAATAAAAACGTGATGTCACATGTTGAGCAACTTAAAAGTTTAGCAAAACCTTATGCAGTTAATTCATGGAGTTAATCATTTCTTCACACTAGCTGTATATAGACTAAGGTTTTTGGATAGAGTCAACCTGAAAAATTCAATGCCGTGGTTCAAATCCCGGCCATGGCATTGAATTTTTCAGGTTGACTCTATCCAAAAACCGTATTCCAGGTTTACACTTTCATTCTCTGAGTTTTTACTGAACATTGTATAGAAATGCAGTACATAATAGTTTAAGAAAAATCAAGATGAAGTAAAAGACATTTGAATTAAGTACAGAACATTACATTGTGTTTTGGGGTATTTAAATGATCAAATACTAAAATTGTGATTTTGTGGGTTCGTAGAATTAAAAGTCCAATTTGTAGAAATTCAAATTGTTCTTTATTTGCGTAGAAATACTCACAGTAGCAGTATTACATCACACACACACAATCTACCAAGGTCGATGATCACAACAACAGCGTTCTGATGACACCTGTTTACAACAGCTCTCGTTACAACTCTTCACAGCTGTTTACTACTACTGCTCTGTTTGCCACTAATTTTTGGCGAGTCGTTGCTTCCTTAAATACCTCATCTGATAATTCCAGACTGTTCCAGAATGATCAAGAAACTAAATAATCTCTATCAATCAAGATGTCACCAGAAATTTCCATTTATCTCAGTTTGTTTCAGCAGACCTTTATCTGAGTGCTATCTTTATCAGTTCCTTTGTGTAAACTACCCCGTGAACCCTTTTTGCGTGTACGCCGCCAGTCGTAAAAAAGGGATTTGCGACAGTATAAAGAATAATTTTGAGCAAATTTTAGCATTAGGTACTTAAACAATAAGATGTGAAATAAATTTGTATTGCAGCTACAAAACCAATGCAATATTTACCTTGTTTAGCAATCCAAGTACCCACATGGTTCGTATTGTATCCACAGTGGGCACCAAGATCTCATTAAGCGGTTTGTGAGGATCATGCACATATTCTGGTACAAGCCAAGTCCACTGCATCCACACTTTCTGTTCTGCATCCAAATAGTAGTCATACAAAGTTGGTGCAGTTGATGGAACATTCCCTAAAAGCAAAATGTTATAGCAATGGTAACACTATTATAAAACTCATGCTTTCGACTGACAAAAGATCAATACTATGTACAAAATAATTACTTCTATTCATGAGTATGATTATTATGCATATTGTATGACATATTTAATTATCAGTGTTTACTCAACAATGAACTAAACTTTAACAAACAGAAAATAAAATATTTCAAAATGCTAATTTGTGTTGGGAAGCTATTGAATTTATTTAATCACCATTTGGCCAAATTATATGCGGGGGCATTTACGCTACTAGTGATAGGTCTCATGGCTTTTCCTGTTTTGGGAATTTTTGGTAACCCATATATTCTTGGAAATGTTGGATTGTCTACTCTAATTTTGTATAATTCTCTCTTGTTTATTATTTTGCTTCCTTTTAAATTTTTACTTGTGGATTCAATGCGGTAATTTAATGGATGAGTTTCAACTTTTTAGTAATTACTAACCTTTAACAGGTCTTCCAGCCTCTTTGTGTATTCTGCTTTCTCCAAAATTACCATTTTATTCCCTTTGTCTGCTGAATGTGTCAGGAATGACACAAAAATAACATTTGGAATTTACAGGAAGCCAATACATTCAGAAAATTACATAAAAAATAATAGCTACAACCCAATTATACATAAACATGCAATAATAAACAGCCTTACACAAAGACTAGTCAACATACTCATGGATAAAGCAGAATACTTCAAGGAACAAAAAGTCAAACTACACATAGCAGAAGAAAATGGATACAACAAAAGTCTGGTAACACAGAAAATGAAGCTAGTTACTGGAGTAATAAATATTACACAAATGAAAATATTTGTTAATTAATGTCCACTTATATTAAGAAGTTGATGTTAATACTTCTTTCTTCTTTTTAAAAATCAATTTCTCAAACATTTGCTCGCATTGTCAGAATTTCAGAATAGAACAAGATGGATGGTTACCATTTTTGGATTTAAAAATTATGAGAAAAGGAGACAAATTAGAATTTGGCATATATAGAAAATCAACACATGTGGATAACTACATTAAAAACAATAACTTCAAACCAAAAGAACACCAATATGCAGTATTTCACAGTTTAATCCATAGGTTAGTGAACATCCCATTGACTATGGAAGAATATAACAAGGAAGTGGATCACATTAAATATGTTGCAATTATGAATGGCTTTGATCCAAAATTTATTAAAAAAATTATAAACAAGCATAAAAGACTGAAAACCATCAAGGACGTTAGCACTTTAAAAGCTGACGACCCAAAGAAAGTATATTGCAAATTCACGTATCACCCTAAGACATTTAATAAATTTAAAAACATTTTCCGTCAATTTCAGATACAACTAATACCACATAACAAAACAATATGAGAAACATGCTAAATCACCCGCTCAAAAACACAAGTCCAATCAACAAACTATCCGGAATTTATAGTGTAAGATGTGAGGATTGCCATGAAATTTATATCGGAAAAACAAAAAGAAACCTTAGAAACAAGGATGAAAGAACACATGAGATGCATAAAATACAAACAGACAGATAAATCAGCCATAGCCCATCATTTCTGATCAAAAAATCATAATATTTCCAAAGACATAAAACTTTTGGTACCAGCAAAACAGTATTGGCAATTAACAGTTTGGGAAAATATACACATTGTGAAGAACAAAAACAGAGCCATGAACTTTGAAATTCCAATATTAGATGACGTCATTCAACTCATTGAACAGCGCCAGGAGAGGGAGGCGGTCACCTGAAGAACCAGTAGAACATCAGCTGATGATGGGGACACGGAGTCCTTGAAACATAAATCCTTTCATGGAAGTGTTGAAAACAGTGTTGTTGTATAAATTAAGTTAATTGGGAGTCGATTAATAACACAAAACAACACTCACTTTTAAATTTTCCCGGAACCGGTTTCTGAGGCCTTCCCTCTATCTTCAGCCGGCTGAAGATAGAGGGAAGGCCTCAGAAACCGGTTCCGGGAAAATTTAAAAGTGAGTGTTGTTTTGTGTTATTAATCGACTCCCAATTAACTTAATCCTTGAAACATGTCCTAATTTCAAAAGTAAGTGGACCTTAAGTGTTTTTACAGTTCGAGAATTGGTTTAAAAAAAAAAAAAAAATGTTTTTTGATTGATGAAGCTCCACTGTTTATAAATACTTCTATTTATAGTTTTATAACATAGAGAGAAAGATTTGTTATATTCACCTAAACTTTTCCATCCACTCTTTAGCAAACTGCTCTTACAAATCAATCAACAGTGAAAGCAAGTACACATACATAAATATTGTGAGTTGAATTATGGAACACATTTGCTTCACTTAGTGTTTTTTCAAAACATGTTTTGGAAGTTCATGCTTCCATCATCAGCTGTCCTGAACTTGTAATACACATCTGGAGATAAGATTTCAACATTCATTCTTAGAAGAGAGTGAGTTCTGGTGAGTTATATACATCTTTTAATAGTTTGGAGTTTGTATCTATTTCATGGCAAGTTTCCCAAAAGTGTGCCTCGATGGTTGATTTGTGCAGGATGTGGTCATTGATATGCATGTTACGAGGGTGTTCAGGTTATAACACTTCCTTTTTTTTTTTTTTTTTCAAGACTAGGACCAGATAGGAACTTCTGTTTTTTTTTTTTTTTTTTTAAATACATGTGGGCTCTTTGTGAATGCGTGACAGAGATGACAGCACTGTACAGTACATACAATTCTAGTGACAGTGACGAGAGTTAGGACTGTTTTTGATACTTAAAATGGTAATGTTTTCATTGCAAGAACAGCATGTAATCATTCATTTTTTGTTTCTTTTTTCCATTTTTGCGGTGTGACACCTACTGAAATTCATCACCAGTTGAGTGAGGCAGAACATCGTGTGACAACAAACCAAGACAGTCACGGCCTCACACCAGCAGTCTGACAACATGATCCAGCGAGTAGAGAACTTGTTTTGGAGGATCACCAATTGAGTGTTGCAGACATCGCCTCCAAAATTGGCATTTCCTTGGGATCTGTGCACATAATCCTGCATGAAGATCTGAAAATGCGAAGTGTCTTCTAGGTAGGTGCCATGAATGATGACGGATGATCACAAGGCTGTGCGCGTGGCAAATTGTCAGACAATGTTGGCGCATGATGACGGCATGAATGGAACATACTTTATACATTTATGCTTTTTATTCTTGAGGTACATAGTAAGCTTAAGCAATAGACAAATTTTAAAAAGTGTGTGCCTTTATGCAGACGTTCTATATCTGAAGAGTGGACTTTCAAGGCCATTATATCACTGGCCGTGCCGTGGCTCAGTGGCTCTCACCAAGGCAGCCCGGGTTCGATCCCAGGCGACCGCAAAGTGAGATTTGTGGAGCACAACATGGCGCTGGGGCAGGTTTTCCCCGGGATCTCCAGTTTCCCCCGCCATCTCATTCCACCGGTGCTCCATCTTCATCTCATGTATCACCAGTGTCACCGCCTGCGGTGCCGTATGTAGTAAAAGCAGGCGTTAAACACTACACATTTCATTTTCATTATATCAGAACACATTCTTTTAAAGATTTTACCACCCCTTCAGCCTTGTGCCTTCAATTAATTATTTAATGAAATAACTTTTGCATATTTCTATCTCAATTCACAAGAAATAGATACAAGTACAAGTTTTTGTAACGATAGTTGGTAAACAAAAAGGATATACAGAAAGTCATATGGATGGAAACAGACATGTATACCTCTCTTAACATATAAAATTAGTAATTAAAGAGGGTTGTTTTGCATTTCTGATAACCTTGTATTTGGTTTGACATTTTTAAAGACTTACTGGTGGTTGCCTTACGGTCGATAGTGTCTGTCACTTGCAACATAGTGATCAGTTTCTTGACATACTCATCGAACAAAATACGACCTGCCTCATCTAGTGAGGCCCCCAGTGAGACATAAATTGCCTGAAGAAACATACATTCTAATGTCTGTTGTAATTGCTCCCTGGCTTCATCAACTGCATCTTCATCTTCTTCACTTACTTCTCCAGTTTCAACATCAGGTTCATTTGGCAATATAGCAGACAGAATATAACATAGTTGAGACACCTGAAACCAAACACAACATCACAGTTACTCCATCTGGGGCATATGTTCCAAGTTGAACTTGATAAACAAGCCTGAGCATTTGTAAATTAAACTTTATATAAACTTAAAGTATTTTGAAATTTAACTGTATTGGAACACCACAGTGAAGCAAAATAATTATTAAATTATAGATGAGTCGTATTTATTACACATCAGCTTCACTTAAGTACCTATATTGAGGACATGGTTTGTGAATCATCGTTCGCATCGTCGGCACTAATGTGACTAAAGCTTGATCCAGCGGTATGGGTAGTTCTAGAATTGCTGCTGCCATCTGTTGATTTTGTGATGAATTCAAATGTGGGGCTGTCTTCTGGTGAGATTTCAAAGTTCATTACTTGGTTTTTATGTATATTCTCTCCCATATGACGAGTTCGCTATGTTTTTGTACATATTTTAGTAATTTGGTGCTATCTTCAATTTCATGATTTTCAGACCAGAAATTACCTGCTATTGTGGACTTATCAAAAAGCCTTGTAGATAAAAATAAAATCATTCAAACTTCAAAAGAGATTAAAACAGATCACAGCTCTCACACCAATAAAACAAGAAATTAGATTTGTTAAATTTAATTACCACCCCTGGGCCACAAAATGGTTCCAAAAAATATTCAAGAAATACAATATAACATTGGCACCAAAAAACAATTACAGCATTAAAAACCTACTTCACAGTAATAATACTGATAAGATAAAACCAGAGGAAAAGTCAGGCATTTACAAGATTAAGTATAAAGACTGTGAAAAAATTTACATAGGGAGGACAAAAGGAAACATAGGCACTAGAAAGAAAGAACATTTTAGACACTTAAGATACAAAAATATTGATAAGTCTGCAAAAGCAGCTCATTTCTGGTCTGAAAATCATGAAATTGAAGATAGCACAGAATTACTAAAATACGTACAAAAACATAGTGAACTCGTCATATGGGAGAGAATATACATAGAAAAACATAAAAACCAACTAATGAACTTTGAAATCCCACCAGAAGACAACCCCTCATTTAAATTCATCACAAAATCAGCAGATGGCAGCAGCAACTCCAGGACTGCCTACACCACTGGATCAAGCTTTAGTCGTGTTAGAGCCGACGATGCAAACAATGGTTCGTGAAACATGTCCTCAATATAAGTACATAAGTGAAGCTGAAGTGTAATAAATATGACTCATCTATAATTTAATAATTAAAGTATTTTGTTTCACAGAAAAATACTAATTTCCAGAGCACAAAAGTGAATCGAGAAGATATTGACACACTGCTTCACTCACACTGTTTTTTCACAGGACATGTTTCAAGAGCTTTTGCTCTTATCATCAGCTGGTACTCGACTAGTGCAAATTGTAGTGGTTTACTCTTGCTCTATATCGTTGATAGATGGCGTGATGTACTTGTCAAAGATGTCCGGTGGTGGAGTTTTCCGTATGGGAAAAAAATCTTCATTAACAAAAATCGTCATAGAGTCATGAATTTTGAAACTCCAGTGTGTCAATATCTTCTCGATTCACTTTTGTGCTAAGTTATGCTTCACTGTCTCTACGCTTCTTTGAAGTTTATACTTTGACTAATTTCCATATTTACAAAGTAATTTATCTACAAATAGCTTAGAACTTGTTGCTGCAAAGGTTAAATTCATGCATTTTATTTTATCATGTAATATCTTTATCATTTGGTACTTTTTAATCATTACAGATATTATTGAGGAAATAAAAAATAACAAACAATATTCAAAGTAAAGAATAGTTATCTCTATCTCATTGCTTTGAAGGAATCCCAAAATAGAAATATAATACTATAAGATAATAGGTATATTTACCATATTAACATCTGTTTGTGAAATGACTTGCTTGGGTGGATCAAAGGATATAGTTCCCATAATACCTTCCAGCACCACCAGCAGCATGGGCACTACATACTTCTCAAACAGATCCTGCAACATACCCACTTGTACCTGGCTGAGACGGCTGGTTAACCATCGCTCCCAGTATGGCCTGTAACCAAGATTCTTGGGGTCCACATACACCATACCTGCCCGAGACACAGTTGCAGGGGAAGCATATTGTAGGTCTCCAACCTGTCGTCATAATGTAATTTCAATTACTTGGATAAATCCTTTACATAAACTAGTGAATTTCTCCTAATTCATATACAGCTTGTGGTTGCAGTCCCAAGTTCTCACTGGAAACACATTTCTCAGTGTGATGCTTGGTAAAACAGTATCAATTCATTTTTACTAAAATTAGGCAAGTGAGTCTCACTTGCCTAATTTTAGTAACAATGGCACTCCACTTTCTGAAATACTTCTTTTTATTCTATATCAATTCATTTGATTACAAAATCTAATATAGTAAAGTGACATTCTTATATTAAGTGCAATTATTAGTCCAAGTATCACCAAATTTTATATAGAGTGTTTTTAACTTTAGATACCATATTAGGTATCTGATCATCATAGTGACCCAGTAACAAATGCGCTAGTAACAAAACATCCAAGAAGTGAAGGGAAGCACACAATACATGAGGGGGTGATTTTTTTTTTTGGTGCAAAAATACTGCTCACCTTTATTCAAATTCCATTACAGACCTTCAAAGAAATCTCCCTCGGATACAGTACAATGATTCCAGCACTCAATCTGATGTTCAAAACACTCTCTGATGCCCCTTTCTGATGGTCTGTTGAGTACCCCAACAATTTTGTTTGGCTCTTGATTGCTTTGAAAACAACGACCTTGAAGCTCTTTTTTCACTGCAGGAGATACGTAGAAATCACACAGCACTAGATCTGGCGAATAAGCTGAATGTGGTATCACTTCAATGCCTATTCAGTACAAAAGTGAATCGAGAAGATATTGACACACTGCTTCACTCACACTGTTTTTCACAGGACATGTTTCAAGAGCTTTGCTCTTATCATCAGCTGGAACTCGACTAGTGCAAATTGCAGTGGTTTCCTCTTTCTCCATATCATCGATAGATGGCGTGATGTACTTGTCAAAGATGTCCGATGGAGTTTCAAAATTCATGACTCTGACAATTTTTGTTAATGAAGATTTTTTTGCCATACGAAAAGGTCTATGTGGTGATTAACATATTTTATTAGAGATGTTTCCAAGTTGATGTTATGTCTAGTATTCAAAAAATGAAAAGCGACTGCTGATTTTTCTGTTTCACCATTTTTAATGTTTCTTATATGTTTTTTAGTTCTGATGTCAATATTTCTTTTTGTTTTTCCTATATAAATTTTAGGACAAGTTTCACATTTGATCTCATAGATTCCAGGTTTTTCTTTGGTATTAATTGATTTTTTTTTTTTGGGGGGGGGGCTTTTTAACAAATTTCTGATATTAAATCTATTTTAAGGTGCAATAATTATGTTGTGTTTTGAGAAGACTTTTTGGAATTTATTATAGGCTGATGGATGGAAGGTAAATTTTTTTTTTCTCTTTTGTTCCTGTAGGTTCTAGGGTGGTGGTTTCTTTTATATTCTTAGCTTTGTTGAGTCTGTTAACTGTTTTGCTCACTAAATTTGAGTTGAAACCGTTGGACATAGCTACTTTTTTATGTGTAGGTATTCTTGATAATATTCTCTGTTTAGTGGAAAGTTGATCATCCGAAAGATTAAACTGTTGAAAAGGGCATGTTGGTGTTGTTTTGGGTTGAAAATGTTGTTCTTAATATAATTATCTGTGTGTGTCGTTTTCCTGTAATGTTCAAAAAGGGGAGCACACCATCCTCTTCCATTTCCAATGTAAATTTTATAGCTGGATTTTGTATATTCAAAAGTCTAAGACCATCTTGTATGAGTTTACTAGGTACTATTGCAAAAATGTTGTCAACATAACGATGCCAAACTTTGAAATAACTTGGAAAAGTTTTTGTGATATGTGTTTCTAAAGCACTCATAAGTTAATTGACTAAGAAGGGAGACAATGGATCGCCCATTGCTAAGCCAGTTTCTTGTTTATAGATCTGTCCATTAGCAGTGTGAAGCAGTATGTCAATATCTTCTCGATTCACTTTTGTGCTAAGTTGTGCTTCACTGTCTCTACGCTTCCTTCAATTTTATACTTTGCCTAATTCAGTGTTTGTTTCTCGAGTCTTGATGGTGTGATGAGCCTGTGCATTGTTCTGATGAAGGTTCCATCCCATTGGATACACCCAAACATTCCATACAATGGAAAGGTAGAGTCAGACTGAAAAATTCAATGACATAGCCGGGATTTGAATCATGGATCTTCCGGTCTCTGTCCGGTTGCTCTAACGACTGAGCTACTATGGCCAACATGACATTAAATTCTCCAGCTGACTCGTATTTTGTATTTATTTTCTACCATGACAGTTGACAAAAGCTCCAGCAACTGCTCCAAAAATACACACATGGTAAAGATATGGCCATAACTTATGTTGATTGCAGCTTTTACATTGGCAATGGTTGAATTTAAAGCACATCATTTTTAGTTGTGTTCCACATGTACATATATTTTGAATTGTTTGTGTTGGTACAGTTTTACACCATGAATGTACCTTAATACGAGGTACGTCCAGAAAGTAAGTTCTGTTTGGTAATAAAATTAAATTGTGTACAGATATAGAAAAATTATTTATTGCACAAAATTCTACAACTCTTAAACTACTTTTCTATATAACTGCCGAAAGTTTGCAGGCATTTGTCATAGCGAGGCACAAGTTTTTGTATACCTTCTTCATAGAAGTTTGCCGCCTGTGTCTCCAACCAGTTGGAAACATTTTCTTTCAGCTCTTCGTAATTGTTGGAAGTGTTGACCGCCAAGGAAAGATTTGAGATGCAAAAGCAGATGAAAGTCGCTAGGAGCAAGGTCAGGGCTGTACGGGAGGTGGCAAACACGTCCCAGCCAAAGCCCTGTAGGATGTTTTTCGTCGCATTTGCAGTGTGTGGTCGTGCATTGTCGTGAAGAAACACAACACCTTTTGACATCGCAAATTTGCTGATAAATTTCAATTGGTTTCACTTTCCAAGCATTCAGAAAACAAATCACAGATCTGATTTCACAAGCGGTGGGATTTTCAATCAATAACGACATTGTAAACAAACACAACAAAGCATATGTGGCTGCCAGCGATCTCACAATGGCGCACGTTTCTTCTCCTTGATACAGAGCGTCTACCGCGCATGTACTACAGTGGAGATAAATTGAAACAGAACTTACTTTCTGGACGCCCCTTGTAATATGTGATATTTAGCACTGGCAAGTGAACTAATCAACTCGTATAAAAATTATTTGTGGTTGGTTTATTGACACTCGTCACTTACTTTTTCATATATTTATGAGAGACTAGTTTCAAAGGCCCTGGCCTCCATTTTCAATTTTCAATTTTTCAATTTTCAGAGATTGAAAATGGAGGCCAGGGCCTTTGAAACTAGTCTCTCATAAATATATGAAAAAGTAAGTGACGAGTGTCAATAAACCAACCACAAATAATTTTTATATTAATTTTGACGTCACTGTTACTAAATTCCTCCAAACACACATTAATCAACTCGTGTTCACCTAGAACTTGTTTTGTTAGGACCTTCCTAATATCTTCAGCTAATGTTGACTAATAAGGATGTTAGGAAGGTCCTACAAAACACATTCTAGGTAAACACTAGCAATATATGGAGCAGTGAGTAACTGTTAGACTCAAAATTATATAAATTTTAAGCTTCATTGTATCATAGTCCTTACACATAGGAACTCATGTTCATTTCAAAACAGGATTTGATATACTGACTGACTGTTGTGAGACTGTTATAATTACTGTTGTGAGGCTGATTTGGTATAAATTTGGTCACTCTGAATTACTGGAAAGTGCCATCTTTCCCCTATATTAACAAATTTCAAGTTTTCCTCATGAACTTTTACATCTTAAATCCCTTTCAAATCCATTCAAAAAACTCCAGAGACAAAAATTAGGCACTGCATTAATTATGTGCAAAAAGTGTAACATTATATTTGCTATCTACTTCACATACGATGTAAATGCCTCACCTCAAACAGCAGAGCACAATGACTTAGAAGTCTTATACGCTCGCCATTGGGCAAGGTAAGTAATCTGTTATCATCCATCACTGAGTTCATATTCTCTATCCAGAGGGCATCAACATCTCCATCAAACACAATATAGTGTTTCTCATTTCCAGTAATAGGTTTGTTAACATCACGGAAAATGCAAGAGAGGATTCCATCCTTCCAGTCTCTGCTCACAGGATCCAGGAGGCCATACAGATCATTCACAGAACAGGCCTGCAACAACAACCACACAGCTTTGTGTCACAAATAATCAACAAGCTCCAACAATTGACATTAAATTCTTCATACAAATGGTGTATCTCGAATACAAGAGCCTCTAGTGGTTTACTGGGAAAATATGTGAGTCAGTTGGAGTATTTAATGTCAGGACGGCACTTTGGCCATGGTAGCTCAATGGGTTGGAGCAACTGGGCAGAAACCAGCAGATCCATGGTTCAAATTCCAGCCATGGCATTGAATTTCAGTATGACTCTATCTAGTCTATAAAGAGCTAATCATTCAAAAGGAATTTTGCATAATGTTGTATATACAGTAAGCATTAAGCAGTAAATGAAACATATGCTACAAAAAATGTAATTTCTTTAAAATTCACAATTTATTTCAATTAAACGTTATGGAACCTAAGCCATTACCAATGAATCTTATTAATGGCTAAAATATTCAGTATTTTATCATTCAATATTTAGTTGATTTTTGCAATTAGATGGAAAAAGTATAGAAATTTAAGGCCAACATGTAAAGTCCAGTTTTTAAGCATTTGACTAATTGGCATTCCTTTCGTATCTATTATGAAATGTGGAATATAACTGTTTTTGCAAAGGTTTATCTTGATTAAAATGAAGTAAACAGAACAATAATCTTTTGAATGAATATTTTATATAGGGGTAGAGAAAGTCATGTGAAGTTTAGCTTGCTAACTAGGTTATCCTTACCTTAGGATTGAGAATATACAGCTTTGTGTAGATACCAAGGACTGTCTGTGCCTTTGCCAGCGTATTCATAACCACTGATTTTCCACCACCAGTAGGACCAACAATCATGGTACAGTGTCGAGTCAACATGATCTCGTACAGCTGCAACACTTTATCCACCTACATAATACAGACATTGACACTTATATCAGTAATGGAAACCTCTCTAGCAACAAAGCACCACCTTAGAAAACTTATAACATTGTACATGGACATGCAACTAAGAACTTTTGTTTGTATTTGGTTTGTCTCAACATCTCGGGTCATGTAAGCAGCTTTCTTCTTTGGAACAACTGTTAATCAGCAACAATGTTCAAGGCTTTTGCTTCATCCCTGGGTCCATTTGAACATAATTTCATCCATCATTCATAATGACTTAATATTGGAGGAAGCAAAATAAATAATAAAATAAATCACTGCTTTTACAATTGGGCAATATTACTTTGGGTAAATATATTTTCCCCGATCACATTGATGTGTTGGAGCCACTGCAAAGCCAGAGCTGTGCGTGTGGGCAGGAAAGAAACAGACAGAGAATGGCGCGCAGAGCTGGATGCTTGCCGAGAGACAGAAGTCTGGAATTTTCTGCTTTTCTGATGCCATTAAAATATGCTTAAAACATTGGCATAACTAATAAAATACAGTATGCGTATGATAAGAAGATCGATAGGGTTCCAAGTCCTCATTCGGTGAGTTTTGTTTAGCTCTGTAAACATAGATGACAACTTTGACATTTGAAATGCACTGTACACTGACATCTAGTGGCTAATACACTAAGCTTTATCATGTCCGCCATCTTCCGTTTTGATCAATTTTGAGGTTAATTAGCTAACCAGTTTACAACAATCATATGTTAGAATTAGAATTTTAGTTCGTCCTTGGCAACATATACATCTTATGAGACACGTCAAAATGTATAAAGTATATACATAAAGTCAAATTGATTACATACAATATACACAGTAAGCAGCTTTTCTATGCAATTCCTTTCTTGGAAGTGTTGAAAACAGTGTTGTTATGTAAAATTAACTTTAAAGAGAGTCGATTAATAGCTGGCTGATGATAGAGGCAAAGCCTCAGAAACATGTTCCGGAAAAATTTAAAAGTAAGTGTTGTTTAGTGTCATTAATCGACTCTCTTTAAAGTTAATTTAAGCTTTTCTATGGTTTCATGTGGTATTTGCATAGACTAATTTACTACAAGAAATGTCATAATATAAATATTACAGGTTTGTGAATGTACATTTACATGGTTATAGTTCTAAAAATTCATTAACCGTATAAAAACAGTGTGCATGCAAAAATTTCTTAACCTTATTTTTAAAGTGTTTTAATGATGCAGCTTGTTTAAATGAATTTGGAAGTTTATTATATAACATTATCACTTTGTAGTTAAAGCTTCCTTCATAAAGGTTTGTTTGGTGCGCTCGAATTGCCAGTTTATCCTTGTTACAAGTGTGGTGGTAATGCACATCAGCATTTACTTGAAAATGATTTATATTTGTATGAACATTTGTGGATGTTATGACTCTCAAAAGGGGACACCTCCGTATAACTGTGATCTGAATGCAATTGAGCTATCGAGGACAAAACTAAGGAATGTTTTCAGAGGATGCAACGTTACTTGTGATATTTTCGCTTATGTTACACGCTATTTTTCTGAACTGTTTTTCAAGGTTGACCACACTGCAGAAACAAAAGAGCATTAGCTCTCGATTCTTCCCCTCTGCCCGCCCCATACTGTAAATCCAGCGCTCAAGAAAACATGCGCGTACTGCATATATCTAAAACATCTTTCTGTGAATGGTCTCTGAAGTCCTCTTTAATGTGAATGAATATATTTTATTATTATAAAATGATAAAATATGTGAAAACTTTTTTCTTTCTTTTCTTTCTTTTTCCCCCCTCCCTTTTTCTTACTGGTATTCCATATTGCATCGTATATCCATTTCTAGTGTGAAAGTCAGTTAGGCTGAATTACTGATGAGCAATTTTGAATACTGTCACTGTGTGGCATTGTTGAGGTGCTGCGACAAGCCGAAGCCGGGTGCATGGGCTGGACAGAAAGAGACAGAGAGAAGCTCCAGAGCACTTGGTCCATTGTTGTTGCCAAGAATTTTCTTGGAAGGTCTGTGACATTCTAGAAACAATGGCTGGGGGGTATAAATACCAGCGAGGAGTTAGAAGGGGCAGTTGTTTGTTGGTTATTGTGACAGTCAACAATTGAAGTGTACCGCAGTGACTTCTTTCATTTGTCTTCATACAACGGAGCACTGAGTCGGCCTTGAAGACAGCTGATTGTCAATTTCACATCTTTTTATTCCAGTAATAGTTGTTCTAAATTTCTGTAAACCAGATTTCCGAATCTACATAACCCACACAGTCATAATACATGTGATAATGTCCTTAAGATGTAGGAGTGAACTTCACACTGCAAACGCTCATGATTTCCATCCTTGATCACATTAACATGAACAGATTAATCAAAGAATACAACAAGAATAACACACCAATGGCTTGGCCTAATAGAAATGAAAATGAAAACCCACATCATAGAAAAACAAATCAGACAAATTACCATCCTCACTTTCTCTCTTGGACCTTCCATAAATAACATTTTAAAAGCTCTACAGTATAATTGGTTCCATGATAGATAACCATATTCCATCCTGCCCAAGATCAGGTCCTAGTGTAAACAAATGCACATACTTCATCGGCACCACATGTAGTATCACCCATAATGACAATATAGACAGTGGGTAATGATAGTGTTTTAGTAAGAGTTTCATTTAAACATAATTTTAATATTACAATGTGTAAGGAATGTGTACCTTTAAACAAGATGGAATATATCAAAGAGTACAATCATATCATTCACATTGCAGAATACAATGGATTCAGTGCTGAATTGGTCAACAAGAAAATTGATAAATTAAAAAGACGACAAAAAAAAACTCTTTCCCCAATCAGCAATGAAACTTCATACAGAAAATGTACATATCATCCCAGAGCTACAAACCTTTTCCAAAAAGTCTTCAAAGAGCACAATATTACTTTGGCCCCACAGAACAAATTTAGTGTACAACACCTTTTGAAATCACATAATACAAAGGAGATACCCACAGGCAAAAAGTCAGGTGTGTACTGGATAAACTGCAAAGGCTGTGACAACTTTTACATTGGAAAAACTAAAAGGAACTTGAACATTAGGCTTAAAGAGCATTTTAGGAACATCAGGAACAAAGAAATAGATAAATCAGCGGTAGCGTACATTTTTGGAAGGAGAATCATGATATAGAACAAGAAATTCACTTATTAAAAAGTGTCCAAAGTTCAGCTGCATTAACCACGTGGTAAAACATCTTCATAAAGAAATATGAAAGGAAATTGTTTAATTTTGATGCTACCTTTGAAGAAAACCCAAACTTCAAGTTCATCAAAATATTGACAGAGATGCACATATCACCTCCGAGGAGTTCACCAAACCAACATCCATTAGTTGACAACAGCTGATGATGTTAGGAAGATTATGACGAAATGCATTCTAGGTAAATACTAGCAATAAGTGGAGCATTGAGTATTAGTTCGACTCAAAATTATATTAATTTCAATAATTAGCTTCTATAATTTTTTCCCATGTGGTTAATGCAGCTGAACCTTGGACACTTTATAATAAGAATTTCTCATTCTATATCATGATTCTCCTTCCACAAATGGTACGCTACCGCCAATTTGCATTAAACACGTGGGAGAAAATATTCACAAAGAAACATGAAAGAAAATTGTTTAATTTCGACACTACCTTTGAAGAAAACCCAAATTTTAAGTTCATCAAGATACCGACAGACACACACCTATCACCTCCAAGGAGTTCACCAAACCAACGTCCATTAGTTGACAACAGATGATGATGTTAGGAAGATCCTAACAAAACGCGTTCTGAGTAAATACTAGCAATAAATGGAGCATTGAGTATTAGTTCGACTCAAAATTATATTAATTTTAAAAATTAGTTTCTGTTTATTATCATGCCTATGCAACCACTCTGTACACTGCCAATGTTGTAATCATGACTGGTGCACACACGCCAGAGCAGTGTAATTAAACACAGAAGAGACAGAACTTATATAAGTTGTGAAAAATGATACATTTCAATGTATTCAACTATTTTATGATATGCCCTTGCTTTTACCAATAAGCTATAATTCATAACATTTCTCCATTTTCGTTTAGTACATTTGTTATAGAAGTACTTGTTTAACTCAGTGCTAACACTCACTTTCTATCAAACAATACAGAGTAGAGCAATGACACTGACCTGTGCTGGAACAATGGTGAACTTCTCCTCGGCTAAACACTTCTGTACAACTTGTCCTAGTTCTGGATGACTAACACGGGCACATTCTAAATCTGGAAACAGATCCTTGATCAAGCCCAGAAACAATGGCACATCATCATAAACAAATTTCGGCAGGTTCATATCCCTAGAAAAAGAAAATTGCAACATGATCAAGACCAGCTTTCTCTGTCATTTCATTCATGAACAAATCAGAGTGAAAGTTATTCGTTAAGTGAAGCATTCAATACATGGCTGTTCTGAACAAAAATCTTGCATGTTTACATTTCCATAACACTCTCCCTCCACTCTTCTTACAAAAGCTTACTACTTTATCATATACAGTAAAACGTCAAACCTGGGCAACCAGATAACCCACACCAGTTTTGGGGGGAAAAAAAGAGTTATGTTTATTAATTTATACATGAGTCATATTTATTACATATCTGCTTCACTTATGTTTTCGTGAAGTAGATGTGTAATAAATACGACTCATGTATAAATTAATAATTATTTTGCTTCACTGTGGTGTTCCAATACAGTTAAATCTCGATATAAAAGTTATGTTGTTTAGCGTACTAAATGAAGACTACTTTAAAGACAATAAACTGCTATTCTAAGTAAGAGTATTACTCAAAATCTTTTGCCAGCAAATAATTCACTGCACCCACCCCACCTGCTTGGGACCAGGTTGGAAGAGAAACTTAGTCATGGAAAAGGTTATGGCCTGGTGTGTGTTTATTCATTTATTTATTCATTTATTTACTGCCTATAGACTAATACAAGTATCGAGCATTGTCACTACTGTCTTTTACTACTACCTGGCCTTATAATGCTCCTTTATATACTCTGTCATGTACAAGAAATGATTACAGTAGCCCAATGGGCTCTACTTGCATTCTGGAACAGTGTCACACAGTATTTACACAGTAATAACACAGTTTCGCCCCAACATCATAACATCAGCCACCGGCTATCCTATGTCTCTCCCATCCTGTCAACCAATGCACAAGAGACAAAGTGATGGATGCCACGAGTCTGGCTGACTCCTACGGCAGATAATACATAAAAAAAACATATTCCTGCTTCTCCACTGGGGAAGATCTACAATGCCGTTCAGTTGCCCAACTAGATTCATTCCCTCTGCAATAGCTTTGCATTTGCCAATGTGATAATATGTATGCTGAATGTGAGAAAATTATTTTTTTCATTTTTCATTTCAAGCCCGAGCATTAACAATATTTTTTCCAAATTTGCCTAAATGCTTGGCTCGAGTCCAACCTCTAACTCTCGCTGTGCTTGTTATCCAATTACCCTGTAACCACCTCTCAAGTTTCTTCACAAATCTGACTTATCAGGTTGAGAGACATTATAAACATAAAAAATAAATGAATAAGTAAATCAAGGTACAAGAATATTACCTGAGAGCTCTCATCAGAACAACAGCTTCTGAGAGTTCTGGGGAGCCTCTCCTTAGATCTCCTGCCATAACTAGAACAGATTTAATTGCACGAAGACCAAAGTCATAGTGATTTTGTTTTGACAGCTGCTCTTTAGACAGCTTATACAGCACAGTCATCTTCTTGGCCAAAACCTGTCAAAAGCATTCAAAATGTTTCAGTTTTAATTACCTTAACTGACACAGTTCAAAACTTGATTATTCAGACAGCATTATCATGTAAAGGATAACCAAATGCTTTTCTGAGGTGAACAGAAGAACAGAAGCATACAAGCAGAAAGATTGCAAGAACAGTGTAATGACTATGAACAATGAAAGGTAAAAACAAACACACATGCAATTAGCATTTGCGTGCCAGACTGCTTTCAAGAAGTGCAAGAAAATTTGAATGTTGTGGATGAGAACACGGTGCAACACTGGAAGGAAGAGGTTTTACCAGGAAACATAATAAGTCTCAAAACATCTACAACTGTGATGAAACTAGCCTATTCTACAATCTCATTCCCAGTAAGACATTAGCTGAAGGATGACCAATGCCATGAAGTGAAAAAAAGTAAAATTTACATAAGTTCTTCTTTCCATCAAAGCAATCCAATCAGACAAACTTCTCCCACTTGTGATAGGCAAATTCAGGAATCTGGTAAAAACAAAACCTACGGAATATAAATACAGTAAGAAATCTTGGATGACTATGACTTTAATGGAGTAATGATTAAAGAAACTGGACATTAGAATGAAAAAGAAACAGAAAATCCTTCTTTTTAGGGGTTGATGTAGCACATCCATCTTAATTTCCATCAATCATCTTAAATAATAAAAGTTTAATGATGAAGCCTGGGATTTAAGTACTTACGATAGTAAGTCATCACAAACGGTGTATCTCGGATACGAGAACTCCTAGTGGTCTACTGGGAAAATATATGAGTTAGTTGGAGAATTTGATGTCAGGATGGCACTTTGGCCATGGTAGCTCAATGGGTTAGAGCGGCTGGATGGAAACCAGGAGATCTGTGGTTCAAATCCCGGCCATGGCATTGAACTTTGCATGTTGACTCTATCTATATCATTTATATAGATTTACTACATTTCTCTAAAAAAGATAAAATTCCTGATAATAAAGAATGTGGCACTTTTATCAATTTAATTGTTACATTGCAGTCAGATTTGGAAAGACCAAACATAATTTAGAAACCAGAATGAAAGAACATTTTCGAAATATTATATATAAACAGACTGATAAATCAGCCGTAGCAGATCATTTTTGATCATTTAACTATGAAATAAATCTAGAAGTTAAATTATTAAAATAATTACATGGTTTAATAGATTTAATGGTTTCGGAAAAAATATTTACTTCAAAAAACAGAAATCACATCATGAATTTTGAAATACAGACAGTTGGCTCTGTTTGAATAGTTATAAATAAAAGCGTTAAAAATATTCCAAATATTCTAAACTTTCATGTGCCATCAGTGAGTGGTCTACTGAACTTATGTAAAGAATCTTCCGAGAGAGGGAGCCAATCATAAGAGATCCATGCAACAACCCACTGTGATGAGTTGCTAATCAGCTGATGATGAGACTGCAACAGTCTCGAAAACGCTCCTGATTTTGTAAAAGGACGTGAGTTAAATATGTGTTTGGAGGAATTTAGTAACAGTGACGTCAAAATTAATCCCAAAAACTATTTGTAGTTGGTTTATTGATACTCGTCACTTACTTTTTTTATATATAAGTGACAAGTATCAATAAACCAACTACAAATAGTTTTTGGGACGTGAGTTAAGTTACAAGTTTTAAAAGGTATGACTCAATTTTAGTCTTTATACATAAATTGGTTCTGTCTTTAAATTTGTTTTATTTTAAGAGTTTGTTGGTACTGGCAGGTATGTAGTGACCTCTAGTGACCGTAATGTTGACAACGAGACTGAATGTGATTCATAATGTAAACGAGAGTTTACAAAATCACAATCTCACAATTTCTTGAAATTTCTATCTATTTCTTTAAAGATAAGTGAAGTATTTGTGTAAAACATTTATTTCCAATCTTTCTGCATCTGTGCACACATGAATACCTGCATTCATTAATGCATTATCATTAACATATTCCTAGCTCAAAGCAAGCTTTCTTATAATTCCTTTCTTGGAAGTGTTGAAAACAGTGTTGTTATGATACATTAAATTTAAAGGGAGTGAATTAATGACACTAAACAACACTTACTTTTAAATTTTTCCGGAACATGCTTCAGAGACTTTGCCTATATCCTCAACCGGCCGACTGGCTCTCATTGGTGTAGTTGACAATATTTTGTCATAGGTCTCCTCTGGTGGCGGTTCAAGGAACTTGCTGAACAAATCTTTCTGGAGGATATCGAAATTGAATACTTTGTTCCTATTTTTTGAAATGAAGATTTGTTCCCATATGGATAGTTCTTGTTTTCCTGAAACTACTAAAACATACATCAGGAAAACAAGAACTATCCACATGGGAACAAATCTTCATTTCAAAAAACAGGAACAAAGTATTATTAATTTTTATAGGAGAAGTATTTATTACACATCTGCTTCACTTTCGTACCTATTTTGAGGACATGTTTCGCAAATCATCATTTGCATCTTCAGCTCTTATGCGACTAAAGCTTGATCCAGTGGTGTGGGTAATTCTGGGGTTGCTGCTGCCATCTGTTGATTTAGTGATGAACTTAAATGTGGGACTCTCTTCTGGCGGGATTTCAAAGATCATTAGTTGGTTTTTATGTTTTTCTATGTATATCCTCTCCCATATGACGAGTTCACTATGTTTTTGTACGTATTTTAGTAATTCTGTGCTATCTTCAATTTCATGATTTTCAGACCAGAAATGAGCTGCTATTGCGGACTTATCAAAATTTTTGTATCTTAAGTGCCTGAAGTGTTCTTTCTTTCTAGTGCCTATGTTTCTTTTTGTCCTCCCTATGTAAATTTTTTCACAGTCTTTACACTTAATCTTGTAAATGCCTGACTTTTCCTCTGGTTTTATCTTATCAGTATTATTACTGTGAAGTAGGTTTTTAATGTTGTAATTGTTTTTTTGTGGCAATGTTATATTGTATTTCTTGAATATTTTTTGGAACTTTTTTGTGGCCCACGGGTGGTAAGTAAATTTAGCAAATCTAATTTCTTGTTTTATTGGTGTGAGAGCTGTGATCTGTTTTAATCTCTTTTGAAGTTTGAATGATTTTAGTTTTTTATCTACAAGGTTTTTTCCATATCCATTTTTAATTGCAGTTTTTAAGATTTGATGGTATTCGTTTTGATATTCTTGCTGGCTGAGAGGTAGATTTACTAATCTGTGTGTGAGACTGTTGATGGTTGCATGTTTGTGTGGAATTGGGTTGAAACTATTTGCTTTGATGTAATTATCTGTGTGTGTTGCTTTTCTATGGATACCAAATTCTAGTTTTTCATTGCTTTTTTTGATTTTAAGGTCTAAAAAAGGTAGAGTACTGTCCTCTTCAGTTTCCACTGTGAATTGTATGCTGGGTTCTTGCAGGTTGAGTAGGGTACTATTGTAGGGCACTATTGCAAAGATGTCGTCTACGTATCTGTACCATGTTTTAAACATATGAGGGAAGGCTTTAGTTATATGTGTTTCGAAAAAGCTCATGTATAGATTGGCCAAAAATGGTGATAGCGGGCTTCCCATAGCTAGTCCTGAAATTTGTTTATAATATTCTCCATCGAAGACAAAATAATTTTGATGTATACATATTTCAGTCATTGCCAAATATTCTTCTATTGCATTGGCATCTAGGTTTATAGAATTTAGCCATTTTTTTCAGTTGAATCAAAAGTTTGTCTAATGAAATGCTAGGGAAGAGGGAGCGGACATCAAAGGATACTAAAGTGTCATGAGGTTTTAGTTTAAGATTTTGAATTTTTTCTACTAGGTCTAAAGAGTTTTTTATGCTCAGAGTATGGAATTGTGGTAAGGACTGAAATTTTTTGGACAGCCATTTTGCCAGAAGGTAAGTAGGAGTGTTTATATTATTTACAATAGGTCTCATGGGTATGTTGGGTTTGTGTATTTTAGGCAAACCATATAGTCTTGCAAGGGTAGGGTTGTCCGGTTTGATAGTTTTTTGTTCTGCAGTTGTTAAAATTTTACTATTAATGATGGTTTTTTGTATATCTTTTATGCATCGGTTGAGTGGATTAGAATCTATTTCCTGGAATTCTTTTTGTTGTAGTAACTCTAACATTTTTTCCTTGTATGTAGCTGTATCTAAGATTACTATTTTGTTCCCTTTATCAGCCCTTGAGAAGATTACATCCTTTTTCCTTAAAGATTTAATTATCTGAATTTGTTTCAAATGTTTTCCTGGTTTTTTATTTATTAAGTTTTCCAATATAGGAGCTGATTTTTTCCTAATTATATTTTTGTCCATGGTTTCCAAGCCTTCTACTGCTAATTCTATATCTGCAATGAATTCATCCGGGTTGCAGGAGTATGTTATACATGTTTTTAGGCCTTGGTTAAGCACATCTATTTCTTCAGTGTTAAAATTTTGCTTTGAGAGATTAATTACATTGTCTAGGGATGTGTTCTTTGCTGAAATTTTAAGTTTTGGTTGCCAATGATTATGAACAAAGGAACAATGATAGGAACAAAGTATTCAATTTCGACATCCCCCAGAAGGATAGTATGATAAAGACATTGGATAGTATAAATAATGCAACCAGTATAAGTAGTAGCAAGACTGTACATAGTAATAGGGTTATTAGAATAATGCATCAGAATACTCAGTACATAGGAAATAAACAAGATATCCTTGAAGTGACTTTATCGGAATTACAACCAAATGTAGCCATATTCACTGAACACGGTCTTAAAGATAACCAGTTAAATAGTGTAAATTTTAACAATTACAAGCAAATGGATAAATTTTGCTGAAATAATCATAAGAGCGGTGGGGTAGTAATATTTGTCAGGAAAGAAATCAATTGCAGCAAAGTAAAATGGCTAAGTAAACACAGCAAAGAAATGTTCTTTGAAACTGCTGGCATATCAGTTCTAACAAACAAGGGTAACATTTTAATTTTTGGTTTGTATAGATCCCCAAACTCAAAACTGACAGAATTTCTAAATAGTTTAGATGCGTTCTTAAACGAAGCATATAAAAAGAATAGGGAAATTATAATATTAGGTGATTTAAACATTGAAACTAATAATGATGACCTATGTGGAATTATAAAAAGCTACAACCTAAATATCATAGACGTTGGCCCCACCAGAATAACAGGCTGTTCAAGCAAGGCAATTGATCATGTAATAACCAACATAGATCCAAAGCAATCATCATTCTTTAATAACGACTTTCATATTTCAGATCACACAGCCCAGGTAGTAGACATATACAGACTCCTCATTGAAAATATAGAACCAAAATATACATATAGTAGGGATCTTAGAGAAAGTAATGTACAGAACTTAACTGATAGACTATCTCAGGAAAATTGGTCTGGTGTTTATAATTCAAAAACTACAAACGAAAAGTGGTCCTCTTTTTTCAATACATGACTCCATTATAACTCAGCTTGACCGGTAAAAAAGAAGTTGCTCACGAAAAGTAAACCCAAAAAAACAAAATTGCCTGCAGAGATAATGGTTCTCCGAGAAAAAATTAAAGATAATTACGAATTCTATAAAGCTACTAAATTGAACGTCTATAAGGAACTACTAAAAAAAATATAAAAAACAGTATAAGCAAGCGCTGATAAATTACAAAAAGTTCAACAATAGTAAAGAAATAATTATGTCAGACAATGTAGGCAAAACAGCATGGCAAATTGTAAAAAATCAAATGAAAACTGATACACACATAAAAAATAGCATTCAATTAAATTATAATGGCAGACACATAGTGGACCCACATGAGGTCAGTAACCTGTTAAATAACTATTTCCTGGACATGGGTAGAAGTGACAATAGTGATGATAAAGAACACCACTCTAGAATAGTAGATGTATGTGGGAGTGTATATTTGTACGAAACAAGTGCTGAGAAAGTGGATTTAGTCATCAGCGAATTAAAAAGTAATAGTGCACCTGGGTGGGATGGTATAGCACCAAGAATTTTAAAATATTGTAAACATTTACTTGTGGAAATTCTGGTACATCTGATCAGCTACTCTATGGAAAATGCGGTGTTCCCGGAACTGTTAGCATAGTTAGGCCGGTGCATAAAAAGGGAGACAAGGAGATGGTAAGCAACTACCAACCCATAACCTTAACATCAATAATAGCAAAAATGTATGAGAAAATTTTGTATAAAAGGTTAACATGTTTCATTGAGTCAAACAGTATTATGTCTAACTCACAACACGGTTTTCGCAAAGGATTCTCAACTGTTATAGCTGTGGCAGAATTTATACATAATATTACGATAAATTTGGAAGAAGGAAACAAAACTGTAGGAATATTTCTAGACTTAAAAAAGCGTTCGACTCAGTTTCTCATGAACTTCTCTTAAGTAAACTGCAGAAATATGGAATAAGAGGTAAAGTACACGAACTCTAGCATCATACTTGAAAAATCGTCAACAATGTACCGAAATATATTGGAATCAAGGAAAAATTAGTCAGGCAGTTAAATCAAACTATGGTGTGGTAAGAACGGGAGTTCCTCAGGGTTCAGTATTGGGACCCCTATTATTCTTACTCTATGTAAATGACATACAAACCCCAAAAGAATGTAGCTTAACATCATATGCAGACGACACATCTCTAACTTGTGCAGACAAAACTTTCAAACAACTAGAAGAAAAGGCCTCCACATCATTAACCCATGTAGCAAACTAACTGAAATACTCAAAACTGCACATGAATTGTGACAAAACAAAATATATATTATTTGAACTGCGGGACAGCAACGATCAGGATTTAGTCATCAGCACGAATAACACAGTTGAAGAAATATCATCCATAAAATTCTTGGGCATTATTATTGATAAAAAGCTATCATACAACAGCCATATAGAAATGCTAAGTAAAAAATTATGTACTAACTTATATTTACTAAGGAAATTATCACCATATCTAGAAAGTGACACACTAAAAATGGTATATTATGGCTTAATTCATTCTCATATCGCATATGGCATTGAAATATGGGGAGCTACCAGCCAGTTAAACTTAAATAAGATCCTACTTTTGCAGAAAAAAAGTCTTCAGCCTGTCAAGTCGCCATTCAGTAAAGGAAATTTTTAGACGACAATGTATACTAACTGTGGTATCATTGTTTGTGTATAAGGTTATCGTACTTGTTAGGACTAACAGTAAATTCACATCACTTAATAGGGAACATTATCGTTATAACACTAGAGGAATAAACACTACCATAGAGAATATAAAGCAAAAACCTCTAACAACAAAGACCCATACATTGCAGGTATCATTTTGTATAATAAACTTCCTTCATATATTAAATCAGCACAAGGCAATATATTTAAAAATCTCTTGAAAAAATACCTCATAGATAAATGTTTATACAGCCTAAGTGAATTATAATTGTCTTATATTCTTGTTGTAATTATTATACCTATTTCTTATATATAAATCTCTGTAAAGTTTAAGGGAATTAGAATTGTACTATATTATTATTACTCTAAACTGATGTAGGTATTATATACTTACTAGTACTAGGAATATGTAAATATTGTAAAAAATGGGTAAATATTAGCTAAAATAACTCTGTATGCAATAGTTGTACTAATTACGTAACACAATAATTGTTAAGGTTAATGTAAATGGAAACTCCTCAAACAAAGCTAAATACTCATGTACATACTTTAGAATGTGACAATGTCTAATGCTTGTAACTCACAAGTTTACAGACAATAAAGATTATTAAAGGATAGGATAAAGAAAGATTTGTTCAGCAAGTTCCTTGAACCACCACCAGAGGAGACCTATGACAAAATATCGTCAACTACACCAATGAGAACCAGTCGATGGCCGGTTGAGGATAGAGGCAAAGTCTCTGAAACATGTTCCGGAAAAATTTAAAAGTAAGTGTTGTTTAGTGTCATTAATCGACTCCCTTTAAATTTAATAAGCTTTCTTGTTCACATCTAATATACCCTTCCTACCTGCTTGCCTTAAATTTTGGTCTCAATACACACAAGGCCTGGTTTTGTGCTTTGTAAGAATAATGTGATAGAGCCATTGGCCTCAGTTCTCTGTAGAACATGTTGAGCAACTGCTTGGCCAGGGAAGACATAACAGGTTTGTTAAGTGAAAAGGAAAATCAAACTGCATTACTTTAGTGAAGTGAAAGTGTGTAAAACTGGACAGAGTTACAATAACGTAAATTATAACATACTGTCATCAACAATTCTCCAATAGCATTCACTTCTATATGTGAGAGGAAAGTCTCTTACCTTTGCTTTAAGAAAGCCTTCTGAAAACAACATAATCTGACAGATAAGTTCCAGATCAGGTACTATGCACACCACAGGTCTGAATAGAGCTTTCACAGACTGTGGCAGTTCTGTACGGCCAGCATATCCAGGGTTCATTGTCACAAAGATGCCAACCTTGCAGTCCAGGTGAATCTCTGTTCCTTCAAACTAGAAAACAAAATCAGTCAATTACACAACACAAAAAATGCATGTTTTTACAGTAATACAGAACACAGCTGCGCCAGTTTTGGGGATAAAAACAGGTATTAGCTAAAATTTGCTTAAATGTGAATTAAAATGGACATAATACATATTATATTTACTTTAAGTGCATGTTTTAATGATTTTGAGTAGATACTTATGTTTCTCAATTTTTAGATCTCTCACTTTAGCTTCAGGAATCAGGATTGTGATAGGGAGGCAGAAAAAAAAAAAAAAAAGAAACTTTCTCAATCACTTACAGACCAATAATTGTGAGTAATTCCAAAGTTCCCTGAAGCAGTTGTTTTTGTTTGGAGCCACTCATATACTGTTTATGGATTTTGTAATATTGTTTTCATTATTTTATAGTGTCGTTAAAGATATGAAATGCTAAAAAAGTGTTAAAATATTAGTATCGAAAAAGTGGGAGTATATAATCAGCAAATGAAAGATAAATAAAATACATAGTAGGCTATGGATGTTTAAAGTGTGTGTAGTAACAGGTTTCTAAGGAAATGAAAAAAATCAATCATCTTCAGAAAGAAAGATAAACATAAAGAAGTATGTAAAATATGAAGCTATTAATAGTGAAGCAAACAAATATATACAAATATAACAATTTGTAACTTAAAACTTCACTTATAAGAAATGATAACACTTTCAAAAACACTTTTTAAACCAATTCTCGAACTGTATAAACACTTAAGCTCCACTTACTTTTTAAATTAGGACAAGTTTCAAGGACACCGCGTCCCCATCCTCAGCTGATGTTCTACTGGTTCTTCAGGTGACCGCCTCCCTCTCCTGGCGCTGTTCAATGAGTTGAATGACGTCATCTACTACTGGAATTTCGAAGTTCATTGCTCTCTTTTTGTTCTTCAAAATGTGTATATTTTCCCAAACTGTTAATTCCCAATACTTTTTTGCCGGTACCAAAAGTTTTATGTCTTTGGAAATGTTGTGATTTTTTGACCAGAAGTGATGGGCTATGGCCGATTTATCTGTCTGTTTGTATTTAATACATCGCATGTGTTCTTTCATCCTTGTTTCTAGGTTTCTCTTTGTTTTTCCGATATAAATTTCGTGGCAATCCTCACATTTTACGCTATAAATTCCGGATAGTTTGTTGGTTGGACTTGTGTTTTTTAGCGGGTGATTCAGCATGTTTCTCATGTTATATTTGTTGTGTGGTACTAGTTGTATCTGAAATTGACGGAAAATGTTTTTGAATTTATTAAATGCCTTAGGGTGATACGTAAATTTGCAATATGCTTTCTTTGGGTCGTCAGCTTTTAAAGTGCTAACGTCCTTGATGGTTTTCCGTCTTTTATGCTTGTTTATCATTTTTTTAATAAATTTTGGATCAAAGCCATTCACAATTGCAACATAATTAATGTGATCTACTTCTTTGGTATATTCTTCTATAGTCAATGGGATGTTCACTAGTCTATGGATTAAACTGTGAAATACTGCATATTGGTGTTCTTTTGGGTTGGAGTTGTTGTTTTTAATGTAGTTATCCACATGTGTTGATTTTCTATATATGCCAAACTCTAATTTGTCTCCTTTTTTAATAATTTTTAAATCCAAAAACGGTAACCATCCATCTTGTTCTGTTTCAATGGTGAACTTTATGGATTGGTCTTGCAGGTTCAATAATTTTAGCGCATCCTGTGCTAACTTCTTTGGTATTATGGCAAATATGTCATCCACATAACGAAACCACACTTTAAAAATATGTGGATATGCTGCTGTTACCCGTGTTTCCAAATAACTCATATACAAATCCGCTAATAACGGTGAGATGGGGTTGCCCATGGCTAAACCTGAAGTTTGTTTGTAATATTTTTGGTTGAACATGAAGCTGTTTTGGTTGATGCATAAATTAAAGAGTTTGTTGTATTCTTCAATTTGGGTTTCAGTAAAACCTTGATCTGAGAGCCATAGCTTAATCAAATTTGGTAGCTTTTCTGTAGGTACGCTCGTAAATAATGAGCTAACATCAAAGGAGATAGCGTAAGATGTGAGGATTGCCACGAAATTTATATCGGAAAAACAAAGAGGAACCTAGAAACAAGGATGAAAGAACACATGCGATGTATTAAATACAAACAGACAGATAAATCGGCCATAGCCCATCACTTCTGGTCAAAAAATCACAACATTTCCAAAGACATAAAACTTTTGGTACCGGCAAAAAAGTATTGGGAATTAACAGTTTGGGAAAATATACACATTTTGAAGAACAAAAAGAGAGCAATGAACTTCGAAATTCCAGTAGTAGATGACGTCATTCAACTCATTGAACAGCGCCAGGAGAGGGAGGCGGTCACCTGAAGAACCAGTAGAACATCAGCTGAGGATGGGGACGCGGTGTCCTTGAAACTTGTCCTAATTTAAAAAGTAAGTGGAGCTTAAGTGTTTATACAGTTCGAGAATTGGTTTAAAAAGTGTTTTTGATTGATGAAGCTCCACTGTTTATAAATACTTCTATTATAGTTTTATGATAACACTTTTCTTATAAATTCTTTGGGATCGCGATTTAATGGAAATTCTTCCACATCATCAGCCGGAACCAACAAAACTGTCATCATCATTACAAACGCTAGATGTTAAAATGTTCTTGTTAGTATTACCAAAATCTGAAAATGAAACAAGTTTGAAACAGAATCGACTGCCGGTATTTCAACATTTATTACATGATGTTTGTTTTTAAAATAAATAAAATAAATATCTTTTCCCAAACCATTAAATCTATCGGACCATTTAATTGTTTTAATAATTTACCTTCTGGAATAATTTCATGGTTAAATGTCCAAATATTATTATTCCAAATGGTGTAACAATGTGCAGAAAAGGAAAATAACATAGACATATAGAATAAAAAGAAGTATTTCAGAAAGTGGAGTGCCATTGTTACTAAAATTAGGCAAGTGAGTCAACCTTGTAAGTATATACAAGGTTGACTCACTTGCCTAATTTTAGTAACAAAGACATTTTTATTGCATTCCTTAGTTAACCCAATGAAGAGTGGGTTAGCACTAAATAACAAACTGGAAGGGGTCATAAACACACAAACGATTGTCAGTTCCTGATCACTTAGATGGAGGTATCGTTTTTGACTTATTGCTTTCTATGAGATTTTTGTTGTTCTGTATTTTTTGTCTGTCTGGGTGGTTATTAGTTAGATGTTAGTCTAATAATCTCAAGGTTACAGGTTTAAACTTGGCCCACAATATATGGTTTCCAGGTGTGTTTAAAAGTGACAGCCGTATGTCAGTACATTTTCCGACATGTAAAGTCCAGCACACTGGCAGCAAATAGTTTCAAAAAACCTCCCACTCCAACCTACCCTTTACATAGTACATTTTTCAACAATTTTGATTTTCTGAAAAATGTCTCTAATGATTTTAATCAAAATATCATACGTTTAAAATATTTTTATGACAAATGAAAGATATACATTGAATCTGGGATTGACTTTTAAGTCTTTCTTTTTGAATGAATTTTGCATTAACTACTAACTCTCATAGGAATAATACTATGGGGGAACTCTACGGGATGGGAAACGATCTTTAAAAGTCAAAAAAAGATAATTCGGATAATGACTCAATCAAGACCAAAAGTTTCATGCAGAAACCTGTTCAAAAACCTGAAGATATTAACCTTACCATCCCAATACCTGTATGAAATAAATAAATACATCCATTCAAATTTTGATACAATTTATAATTCACAAATGCAACATAATCATGGAACGAGAAATAAAAATAATCTAAAACCACCCATGCACAGATTAGCACTGTATGAAAAAAGCCCACAATATGCAGGAATAAAAATATATAATAAATTACCTGTAAGAATCCGTGAAATGAAAAACCTCAAATGCTTTAATAAAGCAATAAATAACCTACTAATGGACAAAGCCTACTACTCGATTATTGAATATATGGATGATAAAATTGAATTATAATGAAATTTTTTGTCATTTTGTAATTCTAATATTCTGACAATATTATTCCAAGGGCATGTCATAATTATAACAATATTTGTATATAGTTGTATTGATATTAGTAATTATATTATTTGTATTATTAGTATTTATATTATTAGTGTTATTGTTATTTTGTGTAATTATTATTATTATTATTTTAAATTTTCTACTGTTGATGAGTCACCTGTTTACTGAGTTTTTACTCACTATCTGTAAGCGTATGTGACAATAAAGCATCTTATCTTATCTTATCTTATAGGAGATATGACAAAATCTTAAAAGGAATTTCACAGACATCACATAGTGAAGGATTTGATTATAGATTAAAGCAAACTTGTACCTTCCAGGAAACATGCAAATGTTCATCATGTTTTACACAAGTAGATAGAAGAATAAGCTTGTTTTAAAAACGGGTAGAGAGAGTTATTTGGGGATCATCCTTACTATAGAATGAAAGTTAGGACAATACTTACATTGAATCTCTCCAATTTTCCAACCAAAGCGTTACGGATAGTCTGCAGTTGTGTAGATATGACAGAGAGCACTGAAATATCAATGCGATTAAATTCATCAAAACAACCCCAAGCTCCACATTGACAGAGACCTGAGAATATTTTGCCTATAGACTGATAATCCATATTTTCTCCACAGTTTGTCACTACACAATACAGACCTAGAGCCTTTGCCAGATCTTTCACTGTTTCAGTCTTTCCTGTGCCTGCAGGACCTGAAACAGCACAGATTTTGGACTCTAGCATAATGCCATCCTTACTTTCCCTCAAATATCTTAACATTTTAATTCACATTAAGGTATATGCAAAATATAATTCAAAATTTTCTAATCTATTGCTACTTTGGAGAAACTTTCTTTTGTGTGACGCGGGAATATTTTCTAAGTCCCAAGTTGCAGGTATACACATGTGCAAGCAGACAACCTACAAATGGCTCGACAAATCAGTAAAATGGAATTGTCCTTTTATTTTAATAATGAAGAAGCCTGCCTTTAATTATTATTTGATGAGGGTTTGCAGAGGACACGGATGTTGTGTTCCAAATGCAATGTTGCCCTGCACCCCATCAAGGGACACGACCGCAGGTACCACAAGTTTTGCTGCATGTACGCAAATGGTAGTTTGGTTGCACTCAATTCTTCAATATAGCTACATATGCAGTAAGTAAATAAATAAACGATTAAGTTATGACTTCAGTAACATTAAAAGAATACCCTTCAGCACGAAATAACCTGGTGCATTATCACTTCAGGGTTTTTTTCTCATCTTTTAAACCTTCCTTGGATTTATACAAATATTTTAAACCCAGGGGTGTTGGGGTAGCACAGTGGTTTCATTTGCGAATCTTGTGCTGAAGGTCCGAGTTCGATTACTGGCTCTGGGGTGTCGATTTTAAGTCAGCCCTATCTGTGCCTTCACCTCTGTCTAGCACATGTGAAGTGTCTCCTATATCCAACGTGGTTCGGAGTCCA